>JAWWEX010000001.1:13236318-13253586 GCA_035583215.1 Arremon brunneinucha | reverse complement strand
TTAAATAAAAGTTCTCCTAGGTATTTAGAGAGGTCAAGGCAACATTTTCATTCTTCTGATCTCTTGACTGATCCTGTTTTCTTCCTTCCTACTGCATTATCTGCAAATGTGTTTAGTACACTTTTCCCTTCAACTCATATTCTTGGTCCTGAGATAAGTAGGGCCAGGAGTTCCGAATTCCAACTCTGTTCCCTGTCACCACTTTCCCCCCTCCTTGAAGGATTCCATGCCTTGATGCAGAGGAAGATGATACTCAATTTTGCTGGGCAAGGTGTCCTGTCCTCTCTGGCAGCCTGGAATTTACACACAGTGATTCTACCATGGGTCCAACTTTCTACATGGAACTAGTTGGCCATGGATGTGTTCCCCTCTAAGGGCCTGTTGTTTTCACTTTTTATTGGTTCCCAATTCAAATAATTTGCCAAAGCTGCCAACGGTCACATAGAATCAGGCAAATGTCTTTTCCACTGTATACAAGAGAATAAGTCCTGGTCTGATTCCATATCTGACTTTACTTAGAGCCGGATGTTTGACTAGAATCTTAAAAAGGTCTCTTCTTGCTTAATTATTCTGGATTTCTGTCTTTATTTTCCCTTCAAAGGTAGTATTTTTATTTTCCTTTCAAAGGTAGTAGTTTTATTTTTTTAAAAACTAATTACAGGAAAAACTATACATACTGAAGGGCCTTTTCTTGTAATGATATTAGTACAAAAATACAAATAGCTTATAATTTTTTTTTAATTACTAGGATGTTCATACAAAAAAAAATACTAATTTTCCTGGCTGCATACAAACCAAGGACTTTGGTACTAATATCAAACTTATATAAAGTAAAAATGCAAAAGTGAAACCAATGTTGCCACAGTACTGCTTATTTATCAGTAACTGCAGTAAAAATGTTTGCATAATGCAAAAATCACACAAATAGTTCTCATAATTAATTTATCCTCTTCTTTCCATCTCAGTATGATATGGGCAGAGCTGATGAAATGCAAACAGACATGTTCTGAGAAAGCACAAAAAAAGTCAAGTTTCATATTCAAGGAGTGGATTTCAGCACTTTTGTCAGCCTATAGCTGCAGCTGAAATTGTGTTCTAAATAATATATCTGTTTTGCCACCACAGACAACAGTGTCCTAGTTGCAGTGAAGGACACCATCCGCTTTCAGAGGACAAAGCATAGTGAACAGGGGTGGTTTAAGGCCTCAGAACCCAGTTTCTGTGGAGGCTGATACCACATCTCATTTGTTACAGTCCTCCCCTGTCTTGAACCAACCTCTCTTGAGACTACTGGACCTTCACTAAGTCGAATACGAAACCTTGCATTGCCACATTCTAGACACTTTCAGAGGAGGGAAGCAGGATTCTGAATCATAATGAGGTTATTTCAATGTATTCCTCATTTTAATTTCTTTCATGCTTTCTTCTCTGTTGCGTGCATGTGCAGAAGATGGCTTTGCAGGAGGCCGTCCTTCCAAGACATTATCTGTGTGATAATTTTAACATTTTGTCTTCTGTCTTTTCCTCTAAGAACTTACCCTCTGCAAGCGTGCTCTTCCCTAACTTCTCACACAATCACCACTGAGACTTGCAAAATTCACAGACAAAGTCCACAGCCACAAATAAACTAGTTCTCAAAATGGAAGGAAGGGAAGAATAAGGCTTCTTTGGTCGTTTTTGTTGGTTTTGTTCACAAGGTTAGGTGGGGTTAGGTTTTGGACATATTTTTGTTGGGGTTTTTTTAACATGGTTTTGTTCTAGACTGTCCCTTGGTCTTACATCCTTTACTTTCCAAGGCAGTCCAGCAAATGCTTATTCCTTTGTTTTATTCTATGACTGAATTAGCATTGATAGTATAGGAATCTCTTCTTATTTGCAGCTCTTCATATGCAAAGGTTTTCAATGACTATTCACTTCTTCAGTGCTCAATCTCAATTGAAATCTCTGAGGAAAACAGTATCTTTTCAAACCTCTCTCAAATTTTTTTCTTTTGTTCAATGCTAACTTTAATTCTATAATTACTTCGCTTGGAAACCATTCTTCATAAGCTGCTATAAAAGATGAAAATCAAAGCAGTATTACATCAGAAAAATTGACAGCAAAGAATGAAGGAAAATTTTCTTGAAAATCTAGGGGTATGGGTGTAGCTCTTTTAGAGCAGAGTTTTCTCATTAGTTCATGCTTAGGATTGCATTTCAAACCTTCACAGATGTCTGAAGAGAGGAGAGATACAAAAAAAATAGCAATATATATATATTGCACAGCTTTTAATAGAACCTGAGATGTATTGTTCCACGTGGGAATGAACCATGTTTCTTAACTTATTTATCATAGGAAGCATGTTTTTCATACAATTTAGCAATCTTCTCTTCAATTTTTTCTTGTAATCTATGGCTTCAAAGAAGACAAGAAGTCTTTTCTTTTTAGCCTTCCATAACTGAATTTCCAGAAAGGTGAAAGATTTTTAAATATTTTTTTGTCTTCTCTAGACTGTTGTAGTCATCCACAAGCTTTACTTGAGAATAAATGTTTTCATGTATCCAAAGGTAACCCACTTTTAAATATCAGATAAATATATTTTCTGTGTTACAGTAACCAGACATTTTCTCAGCTATAGTTTTTAAAATTACACTACTGTCTGACATACTGCTAGCTGGAGAGAGAAAATGCATTTGTTCAAATTTATTTTAATATGATTCTATGGTTTAAGAGACTGCTTCAGTGAGTCTCACATGCAACAGCTCTGCAAAAATGCTAACCTAAATCTTCAGATTTCTGTTTTAAAATCTTATAATAGTCCAGACACTTCCGCATCCTCAGGAAGAGGAGCTCTGTAAAGGCTTTTAAAGCTGTCAAAGCTGTATGCACAGAAAGTCACTGCAGGCTAGAAATACTCTGCATACACAGAATGACAGCTGCAGCCACTGCCTCACACAGCCCCAATGCTTCCTGGAAAGAAAATGAAAATCCCATTAAAACTGTCTTTCCTGCTAGACCAATAATGTTTTTCTGCAAAGATTTATATTCTAGGTTAATATAACATAAAAAGGATATTACTCTTTAGGAAAAAAAAAAAGAAAAAAAAAGAAAAGGAAAAAAAAAATCAGTAGTTAAATCACACGTGCTTACATTATTCATTATTTCTGTCATTAACAGCAATCTTGTTTCCATGACTTCAAAACTGGTTATAGTAACAATTATTTGAATTTGAGCGCATGTCAAAGCGTGAGAGGCCTCCAAAATACATAGCTGCTATATTTCTGCTAGACTGCATGAGAAATGGGTGATCAACCATTTTGTTTGCCATCTACTTTGGAAGAAGAAAAACAGATTTGCAATGATGTTCTACACTTTCATAGGTAATGATGTGCATTTAATTTCTACAGTACTGTGGTGATCATTGCTGTATGATCTAAACTGACAGTTTAATTTCTTTTCAAAGTTTTAAAAAATTCCATTATCATGTTGCCATGCTTCTGCACTTATAACGGCAAATTTAAATGCAGGGAAAGCAATCCAGCTTCCCCAGTAATGACTAAATAACATTATATGACATTTCAGTAGAATTAAAAAATAATTTTTAAAGCACTTCTTAACATCTGGGTTAAGAAGAGGGAAAAGCATGAAGTTCCCTGCCCCTAGACAGAGTTCTAAGTTGTTTGTGTGGAAGTAGCACTGACCACAGGTCAACTACTCAACACTTAACAAGTAGTAGTTTAAGTTGTGTCCAATGGGGCACCTAAGAGAATGTTGCCCTCTGGCTTGTACATTTATTCAGTTTATCAAACCTAGATGTTTGCTGCAGCATTCTTGTAGAAGAGCCAGTAGCTCCTAACACAGCAGTCTTGACCTCTTGAGTATTTCCTTCAAAGTCAGGGAATGATGACCAAATGCCAGTGGAGGAGTCGCATCAGCAACACTTCTTCACTCATGTGAAGCCTTGGCTAAAGACAGCTCTGACTCACTAAGTGAAACCAATGAAAAGGTTGGTTTGGAAACAAACACCGAGATCCTTGGAGCTGAAGTGGGAACAGGAGGCGTGTGGGTGTGTTCGTGTTTGTTAGTAGTTTGCCAGCTTGTAGTTTCCTGCTGAGTCAATGGCAAGGTTTTTCAGTCTTTTTCAGGGTTTCAAAGCTCCTTGCAGAAAAAAACAGTTGCTTTTTAAAATCTAACTGCCTCTGTTTCTGCCTAAAGTACTCAATGACTTACTGGCACAGAAATGAACTGCCTTTCCTGATTTACTACCAGCTCCTTATTCCACCGTGGTTCACTATTCCTTCATGAAAACACAGCACAAGCCCATAACTTTCTAAACAAGTTTAATTTCATTTTGCTGGTCAACAGTACCTTCAATTATAAATTAGCATATTTAACCTAATTTTTAACATCTTTTTGGTGGATCTAGTATTTTTCGGGGTTTTTCCCTACCTTCTGAATGCATTACCCAGAGAACAGTGTGTCAAAGAAATAACAAAATGTAATACTTATAAATTCTTTTCACAAGAGATCGGCTCTATTACAGGAATTCTCAATAGAAAGAAGGGACCAGATAAGCCATATTTATGTCAAGGAATAAAGATTCTCCTGGAGCACACAGATAGCTCAGAACATTATTGAAGACCTGACTTGTAAAATATAATAATTTTTTCAGTTCACTCCACAGATCCACTCCACAGCTAGCTGAAAAACAAGTCAGATTCTTCTGGCAAGGATTTTATAAAAAATAGAAGTACATGGAATTGTTATTACACAGAAATTATCAGATAATTATATGATGGATACACTTTTACACTGTGTATCCATGTTTAGTTTCAGCAATTAAATGCATCTAACTTTCATATAAATGACGCAGATTATTAAGTTTTTGGGGGAGAGTTTAACAGTAAATCAGTACTAACAAAGGACAAGTTTTTAGCGCCAGATGCTGTTGCCTCGAGCAACACAGCCAAAAATATCCACCCATTTTGCTAAACAGAGTGAGCAAGCAGACAGCTCTTTTGGATGAACAGAATATTCAAACTACAAACAGTTTAATTTAAAACAAAATGTTAAAAAATAAAGGCACTGAATTGATTTTGAATCTCAGTCATTCTGCTTTTACGTTAATTTGTAGTTTACATCCAAAAGTACTACTTATGGTTTCATAATTGCATTTTTCTGGTGTTGCTTTGCTTCTTACGAAGGCTGCCTACTCTTGCACACAAAGAAAAAAGCAAACTGACCTTGACGGGTGAAAAAGGAATAGCGATGACTCATATCTTCCAAATGTACAAGATGAGAACAAATTTCCTTTGCTAGAATTAGAGTATTTCCACTTATCATTACCAGGTAAAATTTATAATGAATGGGAAGTGATACATTGTGTGATTTTATTTCTTTTATAACTTTTATTAAATATTTAAAAGTGTGATTTGAATCGGAATAATGGGTGGAACCTTCAGTGTCCTGCAATTTTCACATGCCTTTATTGCAAATATAGAATATGTAATTGATGCATGCAAGTAAAGTCAGAGGCTGGATAATAAACAAATTTGACCTTTAAGGAAGAAGTTATCGTCTTTTATGATAAGTCTTATTGCTTGGTAGTTTTTAATTTGGTCTGGTTTTACATTCTTGTTACATCTTGTTATGTCTAGAGTATTTTTATACTCCTTATGCTCAAAATACGAAAAATATGTATTATTTTTTAACAGAGTTATGAAGATATAGGTATATTCATGTACTATTATACTTCAGCTTCAAGGAAAGCATTTCTTTCTGTTATAGAGATAGAAATGAAATAACTGTCTTTGAAATGATATACACTCAGTTATCTAAATTGCCTACTCTGAACATATTTTAAAAATTATAGATATTTTCTGCACTTAGAATGTAATTTCCAATAGGTCACCTTGCATAACTCTATTCCCTCATGCTTTAGCACTCTTTATCTCCCTTTCAGCTCCTTGAAGTAGAATCTATATTGATTTTGAATTAATTGCCAAGCTACCAGAAGGCTTAATGGATGATTTTAGATGTAAACATTTAGATGTAAACATTTTAGATGAAATTCTGAATCTTGTTACTCACATTACAGCTTTGTTTCTATGATCTTTTCTCATGCTGAATAATGTTATCTCCCAAAAGATACTAATGACTTTAGTATGACTATTTCCAAAAAAGCTCCTACGCATACAAAATGGGATCAATATCTTGTAGTTTAGAAGAAGTTCTTCTTATTTCTATGTTTTTCTATATTTCTATATTAAGGGACTGGAGCATCTCTCTTATAAGGAAAGGCTGAGGATGTTGGGCCTGTTCAGTTTCAAGAAGGGACAAGTGAGAGGGAACTTCATCAGTGTCTGTCAGTGCCTGCAGGGAGGGGTCAGAGCAGGGACCAGGCTCTGCTCAGTGGGGCCCAGCAATGGGACAAGGGGCAATGGGCAGGAATTGATGCACAGGAAGTTCTGCCTGAACATGAAAAAGAAATTCTTCACTGTGCAGTGACCAAACACTGGGACACATCATCCAGAGAGGGTGTGGAGTCTCCCTCACTGGGGATATTTCAGAACCATCTGGATGAAATCCTGGGCCATGTGCTCTGGGAAGACCCTGCTTAAGCAGGGGTTGGATCAGATGACTCTCACTGTGACCCACGGTGACCCACTGATTCCAACCTTCACCATTTTGGGATTATGTGATTCTGTGGTGTGAGAACATAAGTGTTCTCTCTCTCTCTTACTAAAGAGATAAAGACGCAAGAAAAGACAAAGAAATTTTGGTATATATATGCAACTTTTGGTCTATATCATTGCATAGACATATTTGATAGCTACACTCATTCTCAAGGATAGACTAACTGTTGTTCAAAAGCAAATCTCTTCTTCCTGAAACAATCTTTTGCCCCTAATAGTTATAGAGAATAAAATAATCAAAAGCCTTTCTTCTGATTAATAAAGAGAGAAGTGGATTCAAGGAGGCATTGAGAATGAGTCCTGACCCCTGTATTGCCTGCCCGTTGATGGGGCACCCAATGCAACCTGTATTTTTCACTGAGACTAAATAGACGGTTTATCTGAACAGCAGTACCTGCTTTCTGAGAAAGGAACCTGTAGGTAACATCTGTCGTTGAAAGTGTTGACAGGTATTGCTGATAAAGGGTTTATTTCCAGGTTATACCACATCTGTTAGTTTTTTCCTGGTTTGGACTGAAACAACTTTTTAGAGGAATTAAGTGAACACAACAAAAAATGTCTACAAGATGGTAAATATGAAAACAAACTAACTGTGTAATATTTGTCCACTTTCCAAAAGCAGAAGAAAGCAATAAAATTTTAATCCTGTTTAATGAATTTCACTTGAAATCTTCTGACATAAAAGGGACAAAGAGAGCAGTTGATACATAAAACTTATGGAAAACAGTTCACTGGTTCACTGAGTTGAATTCAGTATGGTGAATTGCAACTTTGAAAATTTGTCGAATTTCACCTTAAATGTTAATGTTTAGCTGAGTGAGATTTATGTCCAAGGAGCAAAACAAGACAAGACACCAGTAAGGTGACTTAAAGAAAAAGTTGAAACTACTTTGAAAGAATTTCTCCATTGTTTTCTATTTGCCATGTTACCAGCAATTAAATACTGCTCCATCCACAAACAACTTCAAAAACTGGGAGACTTGACAAATCAAATTAAAACAGATGATAGATCATGGTTAGATAACTTATTTGAAGGATGGAGTTTTGCGTCTTGGTTAAAGGAGCTTTGCAAAATAAGTTTATATGCATTGATTGTTATAGTGAGTGTTAGTGATAGTGCCTTGTGTACTTCACTGTGCACTGCAAATGACAAAGAAGACCATCAAAGAAGTTTTTTCCATTCAAGAGACAGGAGGAAATGTGGAAATGGATTTGTTGAGAATTCTCAAAACCTGACAGAAGGCACACATAGTATGCATCTGTATGCAAACCTTGAGATAAGAAATGCTGACTTTGAAATGCCATGGAATAGGACAGACATCATTGAGGAGAAATGGAACCAGAAACAAGTTTCAAAGGATGGCCTTGCAAATAACGCTAGATACTTTGGAGAAATAGAACTATGAAAGATGCATTGTAGTAGGACCCACAAAGGGGTAATTTTAGATGATTTGCTTTAAGGAATTTACAGCATGGTGTGGCAAAAACTGATAGGCCAAGAAACACTTATAATGTATTGTAATTAGAAGATAATTGGCTTCTGATTGTGATAATGTGAATTATAACATCTGTATACATATATATATGTATACATCTGTATATATATATAACATGTCCCTTCACATGAGACTGAAAATGGAATAAAAGTTTTCAAAATGTCTCTCAGTTGTCCCATCTCTGGATCAGAAAAGGGCATAATCCTACACCATAACCTGAAGTTTATATCTTCCCCCCTATGTTGGAATGGTGGGCAAAATATATCATGGCTGTTTCAACAATGTCAAGCCTTTTGAGTCTGGAATTCTTTTATGTGATTATTTAAACCTCATTTCTTTGTCTATTGTCAGTTACTTTGCCTTGAATCTCTAAGTTTGAATAAAGATACACCACGCCTGATAAAGGGACTTTAACGTAGATGTCACATTTTTCTCTGTTCAAAACACTGCGCTGTCCAGTAAGAAGAGGTGGGAAAAAGAGCCCCCATGAAAGTGAGAGTAAATTTCTGTTATTAGGGATCGCAGTATGTCCTTTCCTCCCAGCCCATTCTCATCCTTCCCACCATCAAGGCTGATAGCACTTAGGCCTTTAAATTACTAATCTAACAAATGCTGTTCATCCAGGACCAGTGTGAGAGGAAACAGCACAGTAAATCCAATCATTTGGCTAGTATTATTTGTCAGCTGTGTTTTGGGCAGTTTCATGTTTCCCTTACAAGGATCACCAGCAAGTTTTTATCACTATACATTAAAATCAAACATTAATTGAGACAGCACAGGATGGTTGTAGAACAAAGACTTTTTGTACCTGTAGCAATGAAACTGTACCCTTGGAGCCACAAGTTTATATTCAGAGGGGATATTTCATTTATATAGCAGTGCTTTCTTTTTCAGTGGATTTTGCCTGCAAGGGATTTAAATTCCTTTCATCTCTTCAAGAGTTGCATAACTCTTCTGAAAGAAGGTATCCTGAACATAAATAAGGCTTCCAAGTGCTTAAAATGTCTTTTAATTTTTAACTATGTCATGTGCTTCTCTCAATAACAAAATCTAAAAGACACAATGGAAAATTTGATTTTTTCTTGCTACTTTTCTTTAATGTACTCACAAGTTTATTTTATATACTTAATCACAGGGCTGTTTTCTGAAAGTGATGCAACCACATAATTTTTTATAGTGTAGATTTGCATTTATGCACCCAATTGTGAAACAACTCGTTCATTAAGATTCATTAAGATTGCCTTCTTAATTTATCTAAATTAAATATATCTGATCAAAGAGACATGATGTTTTTGTACATAGTAGGAAGGGCTTGAACATTTCTAAGTAACATGAACAGATTTTATCTTCTAGCATGTTATCAGATATTACCCTGGAAGTTTGTTTGTTAGTTGAATGGCTTCTGTTCAGAATTGCCTCAGTTTACTTACCTGGACAGGGACTCTTGTATAGCAGTTCCAGGAAATCTGAATAGTCTAATCTGATACAGATGCTCACAACTGAAAGTTGTAGAAGTTTTGTCTGAATAAGTATGGTAAAATTAGGATTTTTTTATTTTTCATCTTACTAGATGAGAATGCTAAAGTCTGAATGTCAAAGTCATGCATGTAATAAAGACACAGTCCAGAAGGAGAGTTATTATTTTACATAACATTGTCATGCTCATTGATTGCCCATATCTTACAGGACTACAGGCAGGTGTAGGCTCAGAAGAGAAACCTCAAAAGAATTTGAATTGAAATATTTTAATATTGTTTTAAAGATGTAAATTTACAACTGACAATGAGCAGGTGCTGATGTTAATTACTGTGCCATAAAATATTGCTTTTCAACCATTTTTGGGACTCAAAAAGCAGTAATAAATTCAGAAATACAAACCACTGAACAGCTGTAATGGAAGATACTAGAGGGGAAACGAAAACACCGGCAGGGTATATCTTTATTCCATGCCAGTGATGCATGGAAGAATAACTGACAAGTAGTTATTATCATGTTACGGAAGAGAAAGAAATTATGATTAAATAACCACATGCTTTATATTGGCAAGAAAAAAAAAATTTGAGAAATGATGCGGACTTATCACTACACACAGTAGTTTACAATTAATGCTCTAATAATCCAGACACTTTCTGAATTGCCTCTAGTCCCTCTAAACAAAGTATATACACTGGACAGAGAATGGGGGATTCTGCCCCTCTGCCCCCTCTGCTGAGAGCCCACCTGCAGGGCTGCATCCAGCTCTGGGCTCCCAGCACAGCAAGGACAGGGACCTGCTGGAGCCAGCCCAGAGCAGGCACCAAGGGCATCAGAGGGATGGAGCAGCTCTGCTGGGAGGAAAGGCTGAGAGAACTGGGATTGTTCAGGCTGGAGAAGAAAAGGCTTTGAGATGACCTAATTGTGGCCTTTCAGTACCTCAAGGGAGACCACAAGGACAGATGAAGAGAGGTTGTTTACAAGGGTCTGGAGTGACAGAACAAGGGGGAATGGCTTCAAACTGAAAGCGAGTATGTTTAAATTGAAAATTGGAAAAAATTCTTCCCTGTGAGAGTGGTGATGATCTGGACCAGGCTTCCAGAGATTCTGTGGATGCCTAATTCCTGGAAGTGTTCACCAGGTTGTATGGAACTCTGAGCAACCTGGTCTAATGAAAGATGTCCCTTCCCATGGCAGGGTATTGGAACTAAAGGATATTAAAGGTGCCTTCAAACCCAAATAATTTTATGATTCTCTATTTAATCATCTCTCATATTAAAAACAGCCAGACAGAACACTTAAATGTTAAACTGACAGAATGGAGCTACTACTGAGGAGCTCTGCACTGATGACTTTATTCACTGCAAGCCACACAACCCAGACACAACCCAGAAGACACAGAAATATTCTAATCACAGGAGCATCACACTGGTATAGATTTTAGATAAAAATATCAAGTACCATTCCCATCCTTCTTTGGCTAATAACAAACCACAAACAGCTGGGCATACCAGAGGATGAATGTGTCTAATTATTTCTTTGTTTAGATTTCTCTTTTCCTTCAATTTTTTTTTTATGCAGTGTCTGAGCAGATTGGTGCATTCTGAAAGGTGTCTCATAATGCCCAAGCATGGGATGCAGAGTCTGAAGACTCAAATCGAAGAATGTCTTCTCATTCCATAATATTTCCATAGAATAATTATTATATTGAATTATTGTAGTAGCCAAGTATGTGATTCAACAAACTTTCATAAAGCAAACACCTCAAGTTCTAAGGATAGGAATTTTGCCTATGTTAAAAAGACTGTGCAAGTATTCTTAACCCCAGGTGAAAGAATGCCTCATTTAATGTCTTATTTTATGTTGCATGAACTAGAACAAAGTTGATTTAGATCTGGATATCTTAAAACACCAGCCAAGACACATCCATGAAGAATCTGGCCTGTTTGAGCATATCTTTTGTCTGCTCTCCCTGCTGGTGCAAATCAGATCTGCTGCCTTCACTGAAACTCAACAACAACCAAAAGCAATGCAAGCTGGAGGCTTTCCAACAAACCTGTTCCAATGTACTGAGCTCCCTAAGGCAGAAGATGTCAAAAAGATTATGTCGCGTTCTTGTGTTTTAACCCAGAAGTGGCTTCTGTCCTTGCAGAGAAAGCTTTGATTTGGACTGAGATGTGGTCCCTTGCTGCTGAGAGCACACAGCATGTCAAACACTCTCAATTTGCACAGCAATTTAGTAGAGAAGGACAAGCTGTAAAACCAAAGATCAACAAATCTGATATGAAACCAAATTTCATTCTGAAGGTTCTCAGGTGTTTTTAGCAGCACTGCAAAATGAGAAATATGATTTGAAAGAAATTTGAGTCTGAATAACTACTGTTTTTCTGCAACTTTACTCATCAAAAAAAGGATTTTGACTGTGGTAGATGCTGTAGTGTAAGTCTCGGTAGGACCTGTATTTTAAAATGCACTTGTTCTTCATAATTTGCAGCCTCCTAGACCCACAAGTTTGCCCTTCAGTGGTACCTCCTGGACTTGTCCCACTGCTCCTATGGACCAGTGGTTAGCAAACAGGAGGGCTGCACAATGCCCAAGGGCAAGAGAATACAGTGATCCTGATCAGAAAGTCTAAGAAACAGCATTTTAAATTTCCCTTCACAGACCCTCAGTGTTTTCCTTACTGAGATTGTAGTAAACCAAGTAATCAAAAATGTGTGATGAAATACAGTTTCCATTCTGTCTGTCCTTGAGGCACAATCAGTCTTGCTTTCCCATCTCTGAGATGGCTAACAAAGAACCTTTGCGTTCAAAAGACGCATGGATTTCCACATGAACAATGCTAGCTAAATTGTTATTTTAAATGCATGAGTGGTGTTATATACTGGGACTTTGCAAAAAAAACCAAGATATCACATATAACTGTCATGGCAAGCTTCACTTTCAACTAGAGAAGTGCTGCTGCTTCAGAAGAATAGACAAAAGGAGCCCCTTAATGCAAATTACTGCCCTATCATTCAGTGGGAGGTTTTCTAGCTGAAAATCTGTGTGATAGAACGTTACATAAAAATAATGTGGGAATACTAAAATGACAGAATGTTCAATATTGTGTAATTTCTACCTAGAGAGTCATCAAAGCATTCTGCTGTGCTGCTTGCAAAGATCAGTTTTCTTTTTAAGCACTTAGGTACTACAAATGGTGAGGGCAAATACAATGAGAGAGTTCAGATAAAATTCTGTAATGAATGGGTCATTTCATGGAGATTCCCTAAGGTGCTGTCCACTACATATAACACTCTTAAGATGAGAATCAAAAACCACCATGTTAAAAACCATCTCCCACACTCCTGAAGAGCAGCTGTGTGTCAAACAACAAAAAAAAAAAAACACCCTCAGTATTTTCCTCAAGATATTATAGATTTTGTTTAGCCAGCAATTTCAGCAAAGGACAATGTTATTTTTAAAATATCTTTACTTGTTGATCTTTTTTAGATACATTTTTCTCTTGACTTGAAGGCTGCTCCTGTGGTAAGCATCAAATATGACATTCTGGTTTAACTGAAGTTAAGAGAAACTTTGATCTTCACCTTATAAAAAGGTAAATGTTGAGCTAAAACATAAAAGCATGAAAAATTGCCAGTGACACTGTGCTTGCTGTTCCACAGCATTTGCACTGAATGAAAGATTACTTCAAATAAACAGATGCTCAGTTACTTGAAATGTACCTCTCCCTTGACACCAAATGAGAACGACTACTTAAAGAAAGTACATCAGAATCTTCATAATATATACTCAAGAAATCAAAAAGAAAACAATTTAGAAAGAATTGTGTGCATTCTAGTTTTAACTCCTCATCAGTGCAACTGGACCATTCATTGTAACTAGAATACAGAGTATTTTTGGCATTTTAGGTAGTAGGAATGAAGACAAATGCTGACAATCAATGTTCTTTATAAATAACTGTGAATAAGATAACAACAATATGATTAAAATTATTTTCTAAGAGTCACACTATTGTTTCACTGAGATAAAATATCCTGAAGCAGGTTAATAAATGTAAACATTTATCTAAATTAATTTCATTCTCTGCTTCTCAAAGCACTATGAAAACTTCAGTAACATGTATCTTCTTTATTCTCAAGTACATAAATTGATGGGAAAAAAATTGGTTTTTTATTACTGAGACTGGAATGCACTCATATTATAAAAGAAACTAGTAAGGGATGAGAAGGTGTCTTTCATGATTTCAGCAAGGAAAATTTATGGAAGACAGAGTTTAACAAAATAAAGAGAATTGAAAAGGTAAAGAAGAAGCAAAATTGTTAGAGACTGGATAGATACATAAAATAAAAAAAACCTGAGTGCTTTTATGACATGGTCAAGCCATGTATTTTTAAAAGAGTTAAAAATACACGGAACTCCATAAAGCATATTATGTTATGAATGTTGTGGATCAACAGAGGATGAGTAAAATGACATTTTTAATGTTTAATGAAAATCTGTAAGTGGTTGTTGATGGCCTTCAAAAGATCCCCTTTGACATTACCTACCACTGAGATTCTTAAGGTGATAAGACAGGCAGTAATTCTAAGCAGAGAACAAAAAATGATACTGTTGGAATACTACTTAGTAGCTCCTTGACTACTGTCCTTCCCTGAGAAAAATACAGGTTGTAGAAGAAAAAGTGTTTCTTTTTCACACCAGAGTTTTAACTCTTATGTTAGGTCAAGTCAGGAACAAGTTGATGTAAGTAAAAGCAGCCTCATGGAAACTTCCCAGTACAGTCATCCTATCCAGTCCCAAAAATCTGTATTACATGTAAGGCATTTTGCAGTATCAGGATGATAAAAGAAGTAGTTGAGTTCTTGGTAAAGTATGACAAGACCATTTTCAATATAATATAAATTGATATAAAAATATACATTTCAATATCATTTAGATTGGTATGGGAGTGGGGAGAATACTGCTGTGCACTTTGAGCCCTGTGTGTGTAACAAGAAGAATTATGAATACTTCTTTAACTTGTTGAGTCAAAATACTTAAGTCTTTGAATAAAGGCTTAATGGAGTTGGGATTTTAACTTTGCACGTTCTATCAGAGAACCAGAGGAGTCTTCAGGAGGAAGACTCCTCCTTTTTGCAAGCAGAGAGGCAAAATGTAGTGATATAAATGGTTACAGACACAAGAGAATTCAAGGACATCACAGAGATAAGCCTTAGTCCTTCCATTTCCCCAAGACACATCACCAGACCACACTGCTTTTTAAGGACAGTCGATGGCATAATGCACAGAATATAGTGACAAGTGCCCAGATGGATGAGGTGCCATGGAGTCTCTCCACAGTTGGCATTTATTAATAAGAAATTGACTATATTTATTGAACAATTATTATTTATGACATATCTTATTTGTGGGTTCAGCAAGTGAAGGACAAAAATATAAAAAAGGGACAAAATTATTTGAAAATGTAGCCTGCGTTGTAATACAACTATTCTTAGAACATCACTATGAAAGCTGGCATTTAAAGGGAACAGCTATGTTGGCCAAGTACTTACCCAGGGAGGGAAAATGAAAATCTGAGAAAGCACTTTTTTCCTTCTTCCTCTTCCTACCCTTGGCAATACATCAGAATGTAAGTGAAATCAGTTATAAACTAAAAATTAAGAACTAAAAATTTTAAAAAAGAACACCCCCTCCAAAAGATAAAAAAACCCAAACAAACAGAGAGACAAAACCAATCAAGCAAACACAAACAAGAAAAAGTGAAATAAATAGGAGGGGGAAAAATTACAAATTAATAATTGTCCGAATTACAACATCTGATCTGGTAATCACAATGATTTTCAGTTTTGTTGCTCAACAGGTGAGTTTGAGTTGATGAAAAGTGCTCACCAGAAAGCTTCTCAACAGTAAGGTGCCAGATTGACTCAGGGAAAAGAAGGAACAGCTCAGTAGTTGGTCAGAGGTACAGTGTGAGAGAGAACAGCTTGGGGCTAACAAATCTGTCAGACCAGACAAGACACACAAGAGAAAAAGCTCATGGATAGAAGGTGAAAGCAATCCCAAAGGAAATTGTAGTGCTAAAGCCCAGCAGAACAAGGTAACACAGAGAGCAAATACAGATTTTTGCACTGCTACTGGGACTCCTTCTTGAGCAAAAATGCTCCTAGACTGAGGCTGTTAGCATCACTTGGCTACTTCTCATGCAATAAGGGAACCCATCCTCAAGTACACAAAATCCACAATCCCAGTGCTCCTTAAAAACTGGAGAAATGGACTGAAATGGTATCGAAATAACTTAGAGACAGATACTTGGGTATGAAAACAAGGTCCCATCTATTAGGCCATTTACTAATCTATCCATTTAAAGCTGTTTTTATGTAAATTATTCAACATAAATAGAGATGGGGAGAAACATATATAGAAGAAAAGTATGCAAGTTAAGTCTCTGCTCCCCTTTGACTTCCTAATCCAAAAGTATACAAGAGAAACACTCTTACTAACTTCATGCAGAAATACACAAAAGACAAAAGACAAAGATATCCTTTCCTGGGTTGTGGTTTCAAGTCCTTATTTTCATACAGTTTCTTTTGGTGTCTTTTTGAGAGAAAAAAGAAACTTATTAAAGACATAGAGCCAAGGACTTCTTTGTGACCATAACAATACATATAATTTAACTAGTCTTATAATTATCGTTGAAGTACAATGTTCAACAGAGTACAAGAACATAGTTAATATGAACTTTGAAATTTTAATGCAAAAAAACCTTAGGACAACTTGCCTCTTTCTTGTTGGGTTTTTTTTCTACATTCCCTAAGCCACTTGGGGTGTCAGAATGAGAATCTGGGGATGCCATAATGAGTCATCATTGTCCCCCGGTCTTACTGGGACACTTGTGATGGTACCACTGAGGTCTCTTCCTCATATCTTTGTAAATTATGTCTGTATGTTTTCCCTTGTTTGTACTTTTCCTGGGTATGCTCAGTTCAAAGGGTATTCTTCCATGAAAAAGAAAAAACGAATATAAGTAGAAGTCATAGAATCAGTCATATAATCATAGAATGGTCTCAGTTGGAAGAGTTCCTAGAGACCATCCACTTCCAGCCCCCTGCTATGGATGGGTAGGGCTGCCTTCCGCTAGCCCAGGTTGCTCAGAGCTCCAACCAGCCTGGCCATAAACACTTCCAGGGATGAGGCAGCCAGAGCTACTCTGGGTAACATGTGTCAGTGTCTCTCTATTCTCATTATAAGGTATTTCTTCATGACACCTAATCTAAATCTACTCTCTGTCAGTTTGAAGCCATTGCCTCTTGTCCTGTCACTCCAGACCCTTGTAAATAATCCCTATCCATCTTTCCTATGAGCTCCCTTCAAGTACTGGAGGCTACAATTTGGTCATTCCAAACTTTTCCTTTTCAAGACTGGACAATCCCAATTCTCCCAGCCTTTCCTAATAGTTGAATTCAAGTTCCTTAGTTCTGTCTTCTTCCTTTTTTATATGCTTAAGACTGCTATTGAACCCAAGCTTTTAGTAATTCTAGGAAATGTTGTACCTTTTCCTCATAGGAGATAGATAGATAGATAGATAGATAGATAGATAGATAGATAGATAGATAGATAGATAG
>JAWWEX010000001.1:13203413-13229464 GCA_035583215.1 Arremon brunneinucha | reverse complement strand
GGGGCAGAATCCCCTCCCTGCCCTGCTGCCCACGGGGCTCTGGGTGAGCCCAGCACACGGGGGGCTCTGGGCTCCCAGCTGGGGCACATCCAGCCCCTCACCCACCATTTACTACCAACTCCACCAATACCTATTCTTTTATGGTAGACAAGACTTTCAACATCATCAGAGCACATGTAACTAACAGGCACAGTATGCACCTTTTGGCTATTTGTATGAATGATGTTAAAAACATGTAGATCAATTTTTCTGGAGAAATTAACCATCAAAATTGGCTAAGAGGAATGCAAGTTGGGTAGACAGCTAGTTTTGCATGGAGTCTGTGGAACTCTTCCAGATTGTTCTTTCAGGAAATGTATGAATATAATTTAAAAATAAAACAAGTGGTATTTTCTGTCACAGATTATGCCTGCCAAACACAAAGCTTGAATAAAAGTGACATTTATGTACACTGAATGTTTACAAAGTTCTTGATGTGCTCCTTGTGTAATTATATCTCAGCATTGCATTCTGACATGCAGGGAAGGTGAGAACAGCTGTTCTTTTTATAGCCAACTGCTATTTCTTCTGTTATATAGATGTATCCACTTTCACCATTTTTATGCATTCACATATCCACATGCACAGATATATGGACTCAGAAATGCACACATCTGTACTTTTGCAGATTGATATCGATAGCTGGGTAGAAGAATGAGCCTTCCCTGTGCTTCACAGTCTGTCAGTAAATACTGACACTCCTGGTGAATGGCTGCCTGAATTGGAATGAAATTAAGTGCTGGAGGTAGCCAAGTTTAAATAAAAATACTTTATGCGGGGAAAAAAAAGAAGTCCACAGGATATACCTTTGGATTTTTCCTGTTTTTTTTTTTTTTTTTGTTTATTTGTTTAATCTGCATTCTGCATACTTTGTAAACCACATTTACTGTCTTACTGAATTCTATTTCCTCTTGCAGATCACTCAGGAAACAGAAATCTGGATTCAGCCATTTCACTTGCACCAAGGATCCATTTCTCCATGTACCATTGATCACTGTTGGAACATTTCATTACTCATGTGGGGAAGGGTATCAGACATGCTCTACAGCAAACCTGGAGTATTACACTAGATCCATAGAAGCAAATAAATCCTCATTTAAGAAAGAGAAACCTTCTCGTGATTAGCTCGTTGAATAAAAGGACTGATTGGGTTCATCGGTTTACTCTGGTCACTTATCATAACTGACACATGAAATATTTTAAATATTTATATCCCAGTTGCATCTGTCCAGCACAGAACCAGTCTGCCCTTTCAGCTGATAAACAATTCCAGGCATAAAGCTCGTAGGGGAAAAGGAGGCACTGCCTGGTAGCTGCTTTTTCCTTTCCCATACCACATATAAAGGACACCCATGACAAAAGTAAACAGGGACAGACCCTGAGTTCCCTCCATTAAAATTCTCCATCAGTAAAAAGGATAACATAGTAAAATTATAGAAAATTATATGTTATCTCTAACACAATAGAAAAATACACAAACCAGCTAAAAATGACATATGTGGGTAAAAGATATTTATATCAAGTACATTAATTTGCAGAAGTTACTCTGATCAATGGTATCATCTATTATTTTTTCATATTTTTCATATGAATTTTAATTTTGTCATGTTTTTCTTGCTTATTTGCAATAAATGGGATTAGCAGGCAGTGGTTAAGAGCGGCCACAATTAAATGCACTCTCTTTGGGATTTAGCTTACTTGTATAATTTTCTGGTAATTCAAGCCCCCAATCAAATGAAAGCTTCATTTCAGATTTCCAAGTCTTTCTTACTGAGTTCTAAAAGACAATCTTGGAGTTCTTGATACATCAAAATATAGAGTTGATAAGTATGCAGTTAGTCCTGTGATTGTCCATAATCACGTTAGAATAATATTTGTAGTGCTTTCCTGAAAAAAAAAATAGTGTAGAAAAAACCAAGCCTCCCTCAGAATTCAAACTAGCTAAAAGAAAATATGAGGGCAATAAAAAATAAAAAATTAAGTGAGAACAAAGCAGCTTTTGAAGAGACATAATATAAAATGTAGTTGTAATAAGTTTCATCCTTGGCCAAGTTTCGAATCTCCTCCACAGAGCTTCTAATGAGCTTAGCAAGACATGCTTTAAACTAATATTGCTCTTATAGAGAAGTTTCTTATTTGGCATCTGTTTTTAAGGGTCATTCAACAATATTTGCTAAAAGGAAAACTGAAAATATTTATCCATAAATAGATACTTTCCAAACCAGCTTTAATGACATTTAACCACCTACTTATGTGCAGTCACCCGTAACAAGTATGTTGTTTCTATATACTGTAATTACAGTACAAGATAAAGGTCTCATACGTGCAAGTAACCACTTAGTAAATGATAGGCTATGTTGATAATTACAGACATTGCTCAAATCACAAAATGAAATCTTTTTCTAAGTTTCCTAATAATCTTCCCTGTAGGCAGCTCTCCTATTATGCGTGAATTCTATAAAAGCCTTAAGAAATTGTCATAATGCAGAAATATTTGTTTGAATAGTTCCTCCTGCCAGCAGCAAGCTACAATTTATCACATTTTGGGATACACAGGCTGTCATTAATTCAACTTTTGTTCCTAAGTGCTTATTTATTCCAATCTGTAGTCACAGAGGTTTGGTCTAAATAGCACTGATAGCATCTTGTGGACTTACTG
Organism: Arremon brunneinucha; assembly: GCA_035583215.1. Taxonomy (NCBI): domain Eukaryota; kingdom Metazoa; phylum Chordata; class Aves; order Passeriformes; family Passerellidae; genus Arremon; species Arremon brunneinucha. The sequence goes on along the minus strand of JAWWEX010000001.1, from coordinate 13,226,766 downwards.
TTAATCCAAACTTTTGGTCTGTATATCACTTCTGCACAGGTTACCAAACCAATGCTCAGTTATCAGTGGTAAAAGGTATGGGAGCATTTTTTAATCTCTTTTAATCCATCTCTGTCAGTGTCTAAAAGGCAGATTTTAATGGAAGATTCGACTTGTTTCAACAAGCTTCAGGTCACAAAGCCCCCTGAGAAGATAAAGCACTGGTATAGATAGAACTGATGGGAAACACAAACTGGATTTGAGCAACAAAAATCATTCTGAAGAGAGATGGTGCTTTTAAATGCTATCTGCTTTTGCCTGAGGTTTTTGAACCTGTCAATTCCTCTGAAAGTGTGCTGATATCTGTGTTCCTGTGTAATCTCTGAATACTATATTCCTGCATCACCTAAGTATATTAAAACTGAAATATCTATCTGAAAAGTTTACAATGCTTTTAGAGATATGCAAACAACATTTTGTTATAATTTGATATCATAATATCAATTAATATATAATAATATTCTATATAATGAACACAAATAAAGTATATGGCTTACATGTCTTGCTCTTGTCCAAACCAATGCTTTGAGTGACTGCAGCTTTTCCTACACTGTACTTAGAAAGCTTTAGTAGAGCTCATATCACTGAAATATCTGTAGACATTGTCCCATTATTCTAGCAGGAAAATCTCTCAGTTCATTAACCAAGGTTTGCCATTTTGAGATAAAGTGGAAGTCCTGACTGAGCTCTTTATTTCAAATACTTCCTTTTATTAATGGTATTTAGAATCCCAGTAACACCCAAAGGCTGGGTAGATTTTCATCGACGGTTGCTGCTTTGAAGACTTTGAAATCTTTTAGTTTTCAGTTCTTCAGACACAAAAAGGACATTAAGTTACATCAGTAAGAGGGCTATGCAATAATGTATTTGCTTTCTCATTTTCTGTGGAAGTTCTGGTTCTGAAAATATAGTACACAACTTTTTCCTTAACAAAACCTTCCCTCATTGCTTTTTTAAATTTGTTCCAGAAATAATCAGCAGAATAGCTGACAAATTTGGATTACCCCAACGTTGTTCTATTTGATCTCAAGGCAGTTAGCCTCTGCTTGATGCTCATATCCTTCTCCTGAAAGAAACATTGAAATAAATTGAAAGTTTCAAGTAGGAAAAAGTCCAACCAAAATGGAAACAAAAATGTTTTCCTAAATGTTTAGAAGTTACAACAGGGATCAGACAGAGACCTTAAAGAATAAAGGCATCATGTTACTTTCTAATGTTATTTAAAATGAAGCTAGGTTGAAGAAGATGATACCTTGGTGCCTTCTTTTGGATCTTTTTTTTTTTCCATTGGAAGAGCTTTTTCAGTAAATGGCATCTTTTTCTGTATGGGGTCTGCTGCCACCTCCAAGCTGGTCTCAGAAGTACTTGCCTTTCCTCCTTGAATAAAAAAGATCAAAGAAATTTTGTATCTTACCTCAGTTCCTCCCTATATTTTTTTCTTTTCTCCTCCCGTGTATTAGCCTAGATATTAAAAAAAAAAAAAGTTCTGCACTTCTAGTCCTAATGAACTCTTTTTGTGTCTCTACTCACCTTATGCAATCTATCTGCTGCTTGAAGGGAGAGGCAAAGAGAAAAGACAATTATTCTGCAGGCAGGTGAAAGCTGACATTTTATTTCTGTACAAAGAATTAGGGGAATTTTCCTATGTCATAAAGATTCCAACCATATCTTCCAACTTAACCTGAAAATCCACTAATCCAAGGAGAATTGTGGAATGAATTGACCTGCGTAGAAGATATTTTTTTAAACAATGGTGATTTTAAAAGTATATATTTAAGAGAACTAAAATGAACATGAGTGTTCAAACACAATATTAAAAAAAATACCAAGAAGTGAGGAACACATATTAAAGGGAAAATGTTTGGAGAACTTAAATGCAAAATATGTAATGCATTGTACCTTCCAGAGGATTTACCATAAGGCTCATTATTATTTGTACTTTTCTGAAAAGATCAGTTCCCTGAAGTTATATGGCATTATAAGAATTTTTGATTTAATTATTTTTTATGCTTTTAGATAATAAAGAAAAGCTTTGAAGCTAAAGGCTAAAAACCAGAAGGAAGATACATAGAACCTAAAATTTATTGTTATGAAGCAATTTTATCTAATTTGAATGCTATTTTTTTTTTTCTCTTTTGAGGACTAATGCATGAATCTTGAAATCTGGGTGTTAGCAATGCTGGGTTATGGATAAATAAATATTGATGGTTTCTTAGCATACATTCTCACAATTGTCTTGTTATATCATGGGTAATACTAGGGGTTCATGATTTATTGTGAAGTGAGATGACTGAGCTCCAAACGGTGACACATTATTTGAGGAATGACATCTAGATCTTTTTAAACTTGTTAAACATTTTTCAGAACTATAAACTAAATTGCTTATTTCACAAGTGAAGAGCTTGTACGGGGCAAAAAGGTTGTGGAAATTTGAGATAAGAAAAATTCAGTAGTTCAATAAATATGATTATTTAAGGTATGTATGTGTTATTTCACGGCCCAACTAACTTCCTCCAACTACTACCAGTGTGAATGATTGAAAAAAAAATAGTACAAAAAGTCTTTGTGTATTTATAATCTGAGACATGCATAGAAAAAGGCACATCTACAACAGTCCCTCAAAATCATTACATGTTAATCATTACATCTCTATTGCTGCAAGGTTTTGAATAAACGTGGTAAAACTAAAAATCTAGAAGTTCAGTAATAGCTTGTCAAAGAGTAATTGTGGGTAAAATGTTAATACCTCTCGTTCATTCTCTTTTATGTTGAATGAATTATTCATTTTTCATTTATTAGCTAACTCTGCCTATTTGATGCTTTTTAGAGATTAGTAATTACTTTGAGCAACTTGAAGTATTTGCACTGGATTTGTATGATTTTTTATCACGCTGACGGTTTAAACACTCTCTCATATAAAATACAGCAATTACTATTGCCTTGTCTGTGAGAAGGTTGTAAAAACATGTCTCATTAATTTTATGAGGTCATCTAATTGATGCAAGAACCTTGCAGAAATTCTGGTGAGCATCTGGAAAGCAAGCAGCTCCCTGTGAGGAATTCACCTGCAGCATCCACGGAGCAGGGCACGCTGTGCCAGGGCCCATCCTTGGCATCACTGTTTCTTTCACATGTGCTCACAACACAAGCTGCAGCGCTGAAGGGAGAAAAGGAAAAGTGCTGAAATCTCAGTGGAGGGCTGTCACCAGGTTTCACTGGTCTGGAAATGATTGTATATGAGTACATCAGTTCTACCTTGTGTCAGCACTTTGTGCCAGCACTAGCAAGGCAATGCAAACATAGGATGGAGAGAGGAACATTTGCATCAAGACACAAACGGAGTTGTCTCACACTGATGTTTTTTAAATTATATTATAGAAGGCTTTGTTGTTTCTTGCTTACTCCTTGGCGCTGGTGAGAATTGTCCATGAACATCCATTGAAATAAAATGCTCAGTATGTGAACTATATATTGTTCTAAGTGAAATAAAATATATCAAAATAGCACATATTCATCTTCATATATATCAATATAGCACACATATATATCAATATAGCACAAATTCATCTTCAAATTTCAACCACTGGGGAACATGATGTTGCATTTAAAATGCATATGAAAAGACAAATTCATGCTATGATAACCTTCCTTTAAAGAAAATTATGGAATAATAGGTTTTGTCTTATGATCCTTGCTCAGATTGTGAGTCTTAAGTCAAAAGGGGTCAGGCATAATGCAATATTTCCTCTTGGCAGAGTGTTAAAGCATTTAAAAAGATGTTTTTTCCTCTACTCCCATTAGTTTGGGGCAGTAGTTCTTGTATCATAGAACAGGATTATTCATTAAGCTTTCCACTTATATTGAAAAACATGTCAATCAAATGTGAGAGCAATCAAATCAATCAAACAGATTGTACAAAATGAAGTTTCTTTAAGTTTTCATTCATAGTTGTATCAAGCTACATGATTTTATGTGATATAATGGAAACACTGAAATAGAACTTTTGCAAAAAGCTACCATCAGAACTAATTTTCTGCATAAAATCTAAACAGCTTTTTCTTTATTGACATTTTCCTCAACTTTCTAGTAAGAAAAAGAATTTGAAGTTAAAGCCAAAGACATTTACACAGACTAAAAGAAGAGAGATTTATATTATATGTGAGAAAGAAATTCTGCACTATAAGAGTTGTGAGGCACTGGAATAGCTTTCCTAGAGAAGTTGAGGATGCCTCATCTGTGGAAATGTTCGAGGCCAGGTGGGATGGGGCATTAAACAAACTGATTTGTTGGATGGCAACCCTGCCCATTGCAGAGGGTTGGAACTAGGTGATCCTTAAGGCCCCTTCTAACCCAAAGCATTCCATGTAACTATGAAAGACCAGTATATGTTCTTACACGTAATAATGTTGCTTGCAGCAAAGCTGTGCCAGATATTGAAAATTATGACAAACAACACCCTGGCGCTGTTAAAATATTTGTTGTTTAAATAAATGTCTGAAAAACAAAACTAAATATAGATGCACTATGCTACACGAGAACGTGGAGTATTTAAAACTAGGAGAAATGATAACAACATAGCTAAGCAAGAGTCTAAAGGCATATACTATGAGCAGCAAAGGGCCAAGATTATTTTCAGTATGCAATGTCAATATTTTTAATAACCCCAGAATTTCTCCCTATCTCTTTCACCTTGCACAGCACTGCTGATTTTCCTCTGATCTTTAGCTGGGGTAATATGGGTAAATAATTCCTGTCAACAGAATTGTTATAGTGATTAATACCAAAGCAAAATTCTAGTTCTTTTTAAAGTGATCAGTGCAAGAGGTTGACATTTGCTGAGTCTATGCACTTGATAGTCAATTGCATATTTATGAGCATCTTATATGCTCAATGTTACAGCAGAAAAATACAAGAGGCTCTTGAAATATCTTTACTCCTCCTCCAAGTGACATTCATAGGGAACTGAAAAAAACCTTCATAAAAGAAGCAGCCTTCAAAGCATGCTGAAAGCTCATAAAATGGGTAGGACAAGAGCCACAACTGCAATTTAAAAGTATCAAAAGGACAAGTCAAGTTTTTACTGCTATACACATGTTTACATATCTCAGTGCAGCAAAATCATAGTTCCCCTCTGAAATGTATAACACCAACTCTTCACATGCCTTACACTTTCCATTTATTCATCATTTCTGGTGATGACCAGAACTACATAGAAACATTACAATGTGTTTGTGAAAGTTTCTGTCACAGTCAGAAAAACCTTTTCTTTCTGCACAGAATGGACTGGCCAACTGAAAAGGATAGAAATTATTCTAACTGCTGCTAGGCAGTGGCCAAATACTGGAAATTCTCATGTTTCAAGGCATATGGAGAGTAGGATAGGCTGGATCAATACCACAGAGAATAATTTCTCTCTTTTTGTGGATATAGCTCTAGTCACTACTCAAACCCAGAGAGAGTAGTGCTAGAGAGTAGTAATGCAGTCAGAAGCATTGCTTTTACTGTAAACTATTGCCTGTATTAGCAAATTCTCTTTCAGAAATAGGACAAACATTTGGTCCAGTAAAACAGCTCAACATTTTTGTTCTTACAGGCTGTGCTTCATAATCTTTGTTTCTTATTTAAGCCTTCTGTTATAATTCCATTTGTTGATTCCTTAGACAATAGACAACATGTTAAGCTTATAAGTGCTAAAGGGAGTAAACCAGAGGTAGAACAAGAACTAATGATACCAATAGCAGTGTTCCTGTAACTTAAAGCAGGAAAAAAATCTATACCCACAAACTGAATTCTGCACTAGTAATGAAGATGCCAATGTTGATGGCTATACAACTGGGAGCAGTGTCATTGAGTAGATGGGTTTTGCTTTGATTTCTACCTAAAGACTAGAACAACTGAAAAAAAAAACCAAAACGTCAATATGTCTGTAACAAGGGACAGGCAGGCATAATTACTCCTGAAAACTGCTCTTGCCCTGCTAACAGGCTTTAGGAAAAATACCTGGTATCTGGTTTGTCTGGTTTCATCTGGGATAGAGGTCTTTTTGTTCCTAGTAGCTGGCAAGTGTTGTGGTTTACATTTGGTATTAGAACAATGTTGATAACACACTGATGTAGCTATTGGTAAGTAGTGCTTGTCAAGGACTTTTCAGCTTCCCTTTCTGGCAGTGAGGAGATCCCCAGGGAGCTGGGAGGGAACACAGCCAGGGCATCTAATTTGAACTGGCCAAAGGAGTATTCCATACCATAAAATTTCATGCTCAGTATATAAACTGACCATTGGTCAGTGGGTGGCGAGCAACTCTACTGTCCATCGCTTTTCTTCTTGGACTTTATTGCCCTTTTTCTCCTTTTCATTAAAATTATTTTTATCATTGTTATTATTATCATCAATGATGTTATTTCCTTCAACTACTAAAACTGTTCTCATCTCAACCCATAGCTTTTAATTTCTTTTTTCCTGTTGTCCTCAGGGAGAGGGGGTTGCATTAAAGTGCGAAAGCAGCTGTGTGACACTGTTAAATCTCTATCTGTTATTGTAGGAAAATCTCCAGAGCAGATAGGCTGCAAAATCCATAAAAAATATACTATGACTTCACACTATAAGATGGTCTTCACACATCTGTCACCCCATAACCCACAGTATCTTTGTTGTCCTCTGGTAGCAAGGAAAAGACAGTGTCTTTTGTTCAAATGGAAGAAATAGAAACACAAAGGATAAAAAATCCATTCAAGTAGGTCTGTGGAACACTAGGAAACCAAAACAAGTTTTACAATATTTAGGCTTCCCACAGAAAAAGCTTTTCTCTCCCCATGGACAGGGGGACAGTATCTTCTGTTGTCTTGTAGTGACTTCTGCTGACACAAAACTATTTTCCCTCAAGAATTCAAGCTTTAGGCAATAGCTTAACTGAGGGGTTTGCCCTTCAACAGATGGTGAAAACCTGTCTGAAATTAAGATTTCTGGTACCTTCTTGTGCTAATTTCACCTGAGGGCCTGTAATGAATTCCATCATTGCCAAGGACCATACCTAAAGGCTTCAGATCTATCTAGTTAAGAGAAAGGCTTGGAGAGAAGACCTGGAGCAGCCTGCAAACTCAGCACAAATGCATCACAGAGACAGTTAAAGTTCAGCTTACCTCACATCCAAGAACATGCCTCCCTGTGCAGAAATTAATCAGCCTTTTTTCAGTATCCCTAATTATAATATATAGAAACCAGCCACGCTTACTCAGTTCATACATTAAATATTTACAATATCCTAAGGTTTGCTATTGTTTCGAGCTTCTTTCCACTTATTTCTTCCTATTTCTTTCTCCCCAGGTCTTTTTTTTTCCAATGCTGTAGCAAAGTGAAATTCACAATAGCCATAATTGAGTTAGTATTATTCAACCAATTTTTTATACACCCACATCACCTTCAAATCTTCAGGAGTTCACAGCTGCTTCCCAGCCAATAACAAAGGTTTTGCATCCACTACTGTTTTCGTAATGGGATTGAAATTATTTCCAACGTCCTCCTACCAAAATTCTTATGCCAGGCTTTAATTATACTCCAATCTTCTTGTATATCCACCCCTTTGCAGCAGCCCCTTGCACAATGCTTTGCATTCACCCTTGCACCCTGTGTTCTGCCTCTACTGTTTTGAAGACAGAATTTTAAAGACCTTAATTTTCATTTCTTAAATTCAAGCATAAGGTTTTTCTCCTGAAAAAGTATGTGTTAACTTCTGATGTTTTTAAGTTCCTGAAGCCTACTCATTTGCAACCTGATAAAACAATTCCACAATGTCAGGACATATCTAAAAACTTACAATGAAGGGTAACTGCTTGACAAACTATTTCAAAATAATTATGCTTTATGAATGAACAAGAACAGAATACAATTTTAATTTTATGAAAGAAAAAAAGAACAACAAACAAACTCAATGCAAACCCTCAAAAATCCCCAAACCTAGAAGGAATATAAATCACTTTCATCTAAAAGGGGGCATCAGATCGCGCATATTCACACATGTTCACAGGACAAAGGTCATTATTTCTCCTTCCTGTGTTAATTTTAATCAGAAACATCCATTATTTTGGGAAATAAATATTTTTAAAACTCCCTTTAAAATAAATGCAGTTCTATGATTCTTTAATTGCTTGGAAACATTTAATATATAACGGAGTAAATGGCGGGAGACAAATTCATAACTGCATATGGTTCTGTGTACTTGCAACTGAGCTAGAAGAAATATGGCTAATATTTTTTATTCTTTGACAATAACAGTTGAGCTTGCTTTTATTTTCAAATGAAAATATATTTGAAATTATTTTTCAAAACGAATGTAAGCATTGGACAGAACTGGAAATATGCAAACAGATTCCAAGGCAGCAGTGCATGAACACTGGAAGCTTTTCTTTGTTTCAATGTTCAATAAAAATGCTAAATAGGGCAATTTTTTACAAAAGGATGGAAACTGAACACATATATGTATGTGTGAACATGGATGTGCACTACATTGAATGAAAGCCTGAAAATGTTATTGAGAGCTTTTGCCCTCATTTTTAGACCTGCAGTTTATTAAGATGATATACAATTATTTTGCAGAATTTTAAATAAAGGAATATGAACTGCTTTGGCATAATTACTCATTGCCAGGAACAATAATATTCATCTTAAGTCTATCAGTGTTCCTTACAGTGGCCTCCAAAAAATTAATGGAATAGACTTTACTTGGCATTACTGCCTTAAATTAAAGTCACTGTGTGTCACAGATTACATTTAAAACCTACTTCTTCAGCTATTTATCTGCCCCATACTCTGTCAACTGCCTGCAAAGCGTATTTTTCTGTGAGAATAGAGCAAATTATTACCCTTTTGCTGTGAATTTAAAACTTTTCAATATATAGATGTATATATATTTTAATATTTTTCTCCCTAAGAACACATCCTTTTTGGTTTGGGGTTTGTTTTTTTTTTTGTTGCATTAAAAAAAAAACAAACTGCAAAGAAAAAAAAGAAGAAGGAAAAAAAGCCACCTAACAATCACAAAACAAAACATATAAATAAACAAAACCAAACATAAACAAACTCCACACAGGAAAAATTCAAGCAAAACCAACATAACTCTTTTCCCCAGGAATAGGATTTCTTCCAGTATCTATATTCTCACTTTGTATCCCTCAGATTCAGTGTTATTATGAAAACTATTCCCTATTGTTGAGCCCAAAATGTAGTTTATTTCCCTCAAAAGCATCACAGCAGAAATTCCTACAAGAAATTCCTACACAAATCTGAAGACCCATCATCTGTGAAGCCTCATCCTCAGAGACTCCATATTTCCTTCAACCCTGAACAGACCAAAGCCTGTTTTGACTCCATGGTCTTTAAGGGCCCTATTTGATGCTATTCTTTTGAGTCACACCTTCTGCCTACAAACCCCCAATAACAGGCACAGGTAGACAATTGTCACCTGGATTGTTGCCATGTCCCTCCATCTCCCAGCTCTGCCTTGGTGGGACGTTGCCCTCCTCCAATCTCCTGCTTATTCACAACTGCACAAAGTCTGCCCACAATCCCTGAAAACTTCAAAGCCTCCAAAACCATGATTTTTCCCGGGTGATCTCCCAACATATTCAGCTGAACTGATGCACTTCACAGAAGAGAGCACTGACAACCCAGGCATCAAGTATGCCCAACAAACAAACAAGTTTTTTCAGAAAGACTCACGTCAAAAGTCATACGTTAACAGAGAAGCATAGACAGATTCAGAGCATATATTCATCTTGTAGAACATTCAAAATCTGAAGATAAATTCTATTCAATACTTTCAGGATATGCTGTAAGTATGGGTTTTTCTTCTTGTAAACTTGTCTGAAGAGATTTGCATATGATCAACCTCTCGCTGCTTCAGAAGAACAGAAGAAAGATTACCGAAGAAGCTACACTTTAATGTCTACAGTCATTTAATTAATTTACAAAATAATCCAGTGAGCACCCACTGAAGATCAAATTGTTTACCTTCCTGATGCCGTGTATACAATGGAAACAGCTTATGAGCACTCCTTTGAAGAAAAAGGTCAATCTTAAAAGGAATTTATGAACATTTAAAGTATATTTATAGTGCTCAAAAAATTTTCACACTAAGTCAGCTATCCACAGATTATCCACAAAAGAATGCTTTCCAAGTAAGATGTTTCATACTCCAGACATAAACGTATGTAGATTTCTTTCAATAGAATCGCACTTCACAATCAAAAGCAAGCCTTACTTCTGACAAAGTAAATGTTGGGTAAGTAATACCGACTGGAATTTTTTTCAAACAAGATTAATCAAATCATTATTTTTCCAGTTCTTAGTAATACATGATTTTCTTGAGCCACTGAAGGACGTTAATGTAAACTCTGAACATCTATTCCATTTTGAAATAAATGAATCTATGCGGGTTGGAGACAAGTTTATGTAATTTTATTTCCACTTTGATGTTTTAGAAGGGAATTATTCACAGCAAAAAGACACTTTAAAGTCACATAAAACATTTTTCTGGATATGTGGGGGTGTCTGGAAGACAAAAAATACAGTGTATTCTGCACAGTCTTCACAAGAAAATCACTTTGGTAGAAAAACAAGCTACTGGAAACAATTTTTTGCAGCAGTAATTTTTAAGTTATTGTGATTTTTAGTGTGGCAAAATTTCTGAATTTCGTGATTCTATGAAATTAACATAGATTTATCACAGCTTTTTGTTTTATTGCTTTTTTTTTTTTTTTGTGCAGGATATCTGAAATCATTGTAATTTTAGTATTTGCTAGGAACTGTCCCCTTGCTAACTTCTACAGGTATACTTCCAAAGAAAATTCTGTATCAAAATAACAGCAGATAATAAAGCCTTAACTTGTAAAATAGGTGGGGATATTATTCTACTACAAGATGTGACTCTCCCTTGTTCCCCAGAATCCTCAGCTAATGTTATTGATATAACTCTGTGTCTTCTGTTCCTCTGGATCACTGCACTCTGCTATTTCTTTGCTACCTAAATAAAACTTTTCTTTGCTACCTGAATAAAACTTTTTCCTGAGGAACTAAAATGTTGAAATTGGAAAATGCACACGGTTTAAAAAGATATTTTCCATTTTCACAAGTAACATTTCTCTAAATTCACTTGCCAGAAATTGTGCATTGGGCCAAAGATAGACAGCGTGTCAAAAATGTCAATAGGTAAAATCAATAAATTAAGAAAAACAAAAAGAATCCAAAAAATCCCAAAAAACCCAACTAACCAACCAAAAACCCCCAATTTTCTCTTGAGGAGAATTTCAGCCAAAGAGCTCCAGTCATCATTTAAACCTGGAGAATATCCAGCATTCAATTAAATTTTCTAATCTATAATATTCATTTACTAATAAGTAAAAAACCCTTGAAGGCTACTTTAAAGTATCTGTTTTGAGACAGTGAAAAGCAAAATTTCTAGATGGCTTGTTTACATTGTTGTGACATAAAGTTACAAAAGAATTTGGAAAATGGCATTTGTGAACAGTCTTTCACGACGTCTTCAACAGAGAGGACACTGGCAGTTGTAGTATATTCTGCTTTAGTTATTTACTAAGAGTTGCCTGTAAAGGGACAAGGAATGTGGAAAATCATGGCAAATTTTCAGGAAGTTTGGAAAGGGCCTAACACAAGAACCCATGAAGAAAATAGCTACTCCACCAGGACAGTGAAAAAGCAAACATACAGCTCCCCTCATTCCTACAGAGTGACGATAACTATAGGATAATGCCACCATTAAATCCCTATTTTCTAGGTGAGTAGTACTTCTTCCACTTTTCCCCCAATTTAACCTCATTAAGATCCTGACTATGGAATAATGATAATGTATACAAATCCTTCTCCAACCTTTCATCCAGAAACAGCTCCAAATTAATGCCCATGAATCATCACAGCTTTGTCTACAGCAAGTTACTCCAGACTCTAAAGACATTTCAAATAGTTGTCTTTCTTTTTAATTTAACACCTTTTTCTTACTTTTCTCATGATGAATTTATTGAGTGTCACCCACACCATAAAGAAATCCTTATCTCTGAATTAGTCATGAAAAAGATAGATGAGCACACGAACACATGCTGTTCAGTGGTATTTGTGTGATAAATGAAATTTCCTTCAAAGTCATGCTTCGAATTAAGGCACAGCTATTCCTGATCAGTCTCTAAAATTACCTCAGAGGGGGTTTATGAGAGGTGGGGGTCAGTCTCTTCTTCCAGGTAGCAAGTGACAGGAGAGAGGGAAAGGCCTCAATTTGCACCAGGGGGCATTTATGTTGGTAATTAGAAGAAATTTCTTCACTGAAAGAGTATTCAAACACTGGAACAGGCTGCCCAGTGAAGTGGGATATCGACCATCATTGGAGGGGTTTAAAAGCTTCATAGATGTGACATTTGGGAACATGGTTTACTGGCAGACTTGGCAGTATTGGGGGAGCGGATGGGCTTGATGATTTTGAAGGTCCTTTCCAACCTAAACTATTTTGTGAAACTGTGATAGAAAAGGAAAATACCACTGCCACAACCACCACCAGAGTGCAGTCAGGACATCAGGAGAGGGAGAAGAGCAGAGCCACATCCATTTGCCTGAATGCTCTGACAGACCCTCACTGCTGTCTGCAGGCCAGGCAAAGCTGGAGACCTGGTCCTGTCATTTGGCCTTCAACACAACATTGGGTTTCATTCATAAAAGCAAATTCATATCTAGGAAGACTTTAAAAAGAGTAATTTTTGAAATGCAGTTTCTCATCTCCATCTTCCTACACCTGCTCGGGTGCTGCCTAAGTGGCTGAGCTCCTGGCAGCAACTCTACATGAACCAGTCCCTCCTCTCTTCTCTGGTGCCTTTGATTGAAAACCATTGGGACAGGAATTACTGGATCAGCTGTGAACAGAGGCATGTGGTAAGGGATGGCAGAAACTCCAGCAGAAAGGTACAGCTGTCTCCATTTCCAGTCAAGGTAGGCACACCTCTCCAAAATACCCTCCCTTACCTGCTATAAGGGACAGGAGATTTGATGCAATGCAGCAGAACCTAAAGTTTTACATAATCAGCATACATCACCTCACTCACTGTTCTGTCATGGGCAGTTTGACAGATGGTCACTTTGGCAAAAGCTTGTCACTCAGAACAATTCCACAAGACCAATGTGGACTCAAAACTAGAAAACACAGAAAACCTCGAACCATCAAAATTGTTGCATCGCAAAGACAGACTAGGGAAAATACTTCAGCGCAATCAGCCCAAAGTAGTCACTTCTTTGTTCACTTCTGCAGTGAAAACTGCAAACCATTTAAAAAGTGAGCAGTAAGAAAAGTTCAAGCAGCATTAAAAAATGTAAATGAAAGTCATTGTTACAAGTATTCTGTAAAAACAAGAGAAAGTAGAGAGAAAAGCACAGGCAAGCCCCAGGGAAATACAAAAGTTACTTGAAGGTGTAGAGTGATAGTTGCATACACTTGTGTTATCCATAGGAATGCAAGATATAGTATCTCTAAAGCTCTTAGCAGTCATGAAAATAGAATTAATATTTTAAGTATTCATTGAAAAAACAGATAAACCTATACTATCCCATTGGACTTAGTTCTATATTAAAAAGGAGAGATATAAGCTTCCATTAGTGCCATAAATAGAAATAATCAACTGTCAAAATACTGAAAATAATAAAATAAAATCAGTTTAATGAAGCCCTGTAAGTAAGGAAATGAAGTTTATGGTAATCTATTGTGAATATGGAGAGAATGCTACTGAGACAATTCAAGCTGTCTAAGCAAAAGAAGTTATCTTGACATAAATCCTTTATTAATTTCCAAAAGTGAGCTGCTTTAATATACTTTGGATTAGTCTGGTATGTTCAAAAGATAGAGAAAATGTCAATTTACCCAAGTGAAATCCTTTCAGGAGATGAATCTATTCAGCTAAACTACTATCAAACAGACTTCTGAGCTCACAAGTGGAGCTTTTAACAGAAGAGATCAGCCAAAAACAGCTGAGCTCACGGGGGAGATGAGAGAGCCAAGTTTTAGCTATGGACTTTGAATTTAGGCCTCCCAATACAAGGAAGCATCAGAGCAACTGAGATAATCTATTTTTAGCTAATTAACATTTTTTTTAATACAGAGTTGAACCTGAACCTATTATTTGAGCTTGCTGCCTACACCTGTAGGGCCACCATGCTCTCAAAGAAGTGCAAAAGGGAATGCCTTTTGTCCCCATTCCTATCCAAAAGGAAGAATGAAGCTATCACCACAGAACATTTTTGTTTGTACAAAGTTCTTGATCCCTAATAAATAAATTCCTGAAAAAAAAAATAACAAAGGGGTTTCTTTCTCTGGGAAAGCAAATGAAAAATATCTGACATATGTGCTATATAGAAAGTTGTCACATAGAACTATTCACATTTTAGAAAACGCCACTACATTTAGTTTGTATTTCAGTGCAAGAAAAAATACCATGGCATATTTGGACCACAGCACACCATAATTTCCTCAGCCTGAAGATGAACATCAGCTAAAATATGGTCTCTGAATCTCTGGGCGCCAAGATCCATTTCTAAAATGGATTAAGAAATTACTGTAGAGAAAAGGAATGGAGAATGACTATTGTCATGAGTGTTCCTCAGGAAAGCTATTTAGAAAATAGGTTTATATATTCAGCTACAAATTCAGCAAATTCCCCATTTCCTACTTTGCTGCTCCTTGTACCAATGATGTTTTTACTCCACGGCACTCAAATGTATCTGAAATGATGATTGCTCACGCACAAGAAGAAACATAAAATCTTGTTGCTTTATTTGTTGCAATGGCTGTATTCATTGCTGTCTATCCAGGTCTATTGCCTAACATTTCACTGGGATGAAATCTGCAAGAGGGGAGTTGTTACTGAAATGCCCATCATTCCAAAATAATCATTCTTTTTATGGAAACAAATTAATTTACATGTATTGATCCATTTAAGTATAGGTTAGGAAGCATTATATTACTATGATAGAGACAGTAAGGCATATTTCTCTTAACAGAATTCAAATCTTTCTAAACAAGCCAGCTTTGCTATACCTGTACCTTCAATTTCACACTTCAGCAGATGGTCTATTAGACTCAGCTGTTTCCTCCACTGTTCTTTAGAAGAGTAAACAAAAAGTGCACCCTGGAACTGATGTTTGCAAATGCTTTCTATAAAATAGAGAACATAAGCCTATTCCAATGCTAATAAAATATAAATGTAGAAATATTAAATAAATTTGTATTGGAACAGAAATAAAGCACAGGTATGATAGGCCCAGGGTCCAAATAGCTGGGAAAAAAAAAACCCAACACAACAAAACCAGCAACAAAACAAACAAAAACCCCCTCCACAGAATCCTCACAGGGAAACTTATTATTTTCTAAAAATAAAGTAATAATAGAAATATATATGCAGATGAAACTTTTTGCAGTTTAATACCCTGTAGACATTAAAAACATATGATAGAAAAATAATTAGGATAGCTGTTTTTCCTTCAAAGCTTTTTGACCAGGACTCTGATCAGTGCAACTGAGCTTTTTGTAGGTCTTTAAAAACAATTATCTGCATTTACACATCTGGTGTTTAATAAAGTAATTTGTGTCTGACTATCTTAGGTACAGGTAGGAAGGTAGCACTCTGTCAGGTTGTCCATCTATCTTCCAGAGATAATAAATTCTTAGGAAACACAGTAAAATGGTTCGTGGGTCACTGAGTCATCAGGGTACCTCCTCATATGGGAGAGACCAAATAAGAAGCAAAATAAGTAAAATAGGATGTCCATAGGTAAAAAAAATAATTAAAATGTCCCTCAAAAGAAAGAGGTGAAAAATTAAAATTCTAGATTAAAATCAAAACTTTCTGCCAGGAAAAACCACAGCACAAGAATTTAACCCCCAGTTAGGCAAGTGGCAAGTTCTTTTCCCTGAATAGTGAGGAGCCACAAAAAGGGGATTGAATACAGCTTCATTTGATATTTCTGGGTTAGACATCACCCAAACAGTAGAGAAGGTATTGTATTTTGAAAAAAAGAGTATATCAAATGGTCTGAGACAGCACAACCAATCTATTTGCCATGCTTATTTTGGAAATTAGTGTGGCTGAACCACAGACTAAATCTGTGGACTTCTGGCATGCTGGTTTTCAATTTTGCCAATATTTGAGTTGAAAACACATTTGTCAGGAACTTCTTACCAAAGTCCACACACAGCATTTCACAAGGAATCAAAGCAGCTTCCTCTAAACAAATATATTCCTCCTATGCTTTGAAGCATACAGTAATTGCAGAAGCTTATACTCATTTCACTTTAAATTTATCCGTGTTCTTTCACGCTTGGATTGTAAAAGATAACTTTCCTTCTTGGGTTTTGACTAACTCTCAGCATCAACTTTAAAGCAAATTGTGTTCCACTCAGATGCCTGCTGTTTTAAAAAGAGGAAATGATGGGGAAAGTTGTAAGCAGTAAGCACCCCTTTGATCTGAGCTCTTAGCCTCACCAAGCCTCTGTGTAAACTGGACAGGGATGTTGACTGACATAGCACTGGGATTATCTTCTAAGTGTTTGCTGAAAAATCACTTAAAAATCACTTTGAGGTGCTTAAAAAATCTTATTAAGTGGTGAAACAGATCCAAGCTAATGAAGAGAAGCCTTGTAGTTAAATAAGACTAATTTCTGCTTTTCTTTTCATTCCCAAACTGCACCAAATAAGTAGATCCTTCACTAAATGCAGGTATTTCACCACTTGCTTATTACCCAGGCTGTGCTCACAAAATTAGTCAGCTTTACTTTATCGTCTATTTTAGACACTTTTGTGAGTCATTTTAGTTTAATAAGATTTAGCAAAACCAATGTCAAATTGTAGCAAGGAAATCCACAATCAACATATAATTCACTGGTGGTGTACTATGTTTAATTGTTTATTGATAAGAGCACATGTGAACTGAGGTAGCCATGCCATAAGTGTGGTTCCTGTTTCAATGAGAAGTCTTCCAGCACCTTCTGAAGTAGCAAGTTTGCAAGTAAATTGGACATGTTAAACACATTTCTTATTTATTTGAAACTGAAACACAGATTGAAAGATTAAGAAAACTTCCCAAAACCTTTCTCTGTTACCTTTTGGATTCCTCTACGCCTTAAATAAATCTCATCTGCATAAATTTATGCTCAAGTTGAATGGCAGGGGATATATAAATTTTCTTTCAGATGTGGGATGAATGAATAGGATACCTTGACACACACAAAGAAAATACTTCTCTCAGTAGCATCCAGAAAAGTCTGTGTTTTCTTAATTAATATGCAAAAGACATTGCAGATAACTTTGGTTATACAAGAAATACATATACACATGTATTTGTCCGTCCTGTCCTGTCTCAAGATTCTCTTCCATACAAACATTCCATAAACATCTGCGACAAAGGTTGCAGCGACCTTTGGAAATTCTAAGAAATACCAGGTGAAAATGATTTAAGAAAATTTAACTTTAGAGTAGTTTAGGCAGCGAGGCTGTCCATGCTTTTTTAATATTTAAATTAAAAGCAAAGCTGTTAAAAGGTTTGGACAACAAAAAGTCTGTGCATTCAAAAATCTCTCTTCTGTTTTGATATCCAACAGGAAATCCTATTTTGGCACAAGTTGAATAGTTTTACACTGCCAAGTATAGGTCAACAAAAAGCCCATCATCTACTTGAATTCCCTAAACTGCAATCTGAAATTCAATCCCTTGTGAAAACTAATTAATGTGGGCACTCATAAGAGGAAAAAAAGGCTTTCAAAAATAGGAAACAATAGCTAGGGAGGGGAAAATGCATAGAGCTTTTGTGAGGGCTACTTTAGAATGTAAAACAAGACCTCATATGAGGGCAGACATAGATGCAGTCAAGTAGGTGTGTGCTTGTGTGTGCTCATGTGTGAAATCAATGGCAAATCTTTGCTCAGAGATACAACCTCCTCTTGATACACCCCTGGTCCTAAAATGTTTCACTTTTTAATTTCATCCCAATATGCACCAGGAACCTTTTGCAATTTCATCTCGCTCTTCCCACAAGCAGTTCCCATTACCATACCTTATAAATTAATTAGGAAATTACTGTCCATTAAACTTATGTCAGACTGTTATGTTACTCCAGAAGTTATGTCAGCATCAGTTTTCTCTTCATTAATACTACTACACTTTTTCATGCCCAAAGACTGTATATTTTGAAATGTCAGCATGCTGGAGTCTTTGAAAATTTGTTACATTTTCGACATATGGAAAATGTTCAACACTGGAGGAACTGATTGTCTTTCAACAGAGAAGACATTCTTTTTATTTTAATGATATGCCCAGAGGTTTTTGAACCCAGTGTGCTTTAGGAAGTGATTCACAGGGTCCTAGAGGATTAGCTTTTAATTTCAATCAGTAAATTAGTTGATGAGCATAAAATGGCAAATAACCGTGCTACACCCCATCACCTATGGATCTGTAAAAACTGGATGTTGTTCTACACATTACAGACTACCTTGATTTCTTTAATTTTCAATCATAATTTCCCATTCAGCTCTGCATTTTATTACAACATGACTCTCTTTAGGTATGGCTTGAGAAACTTTCTGAAAAGACCAACCATTAAATAAATGTTTGCCACAATAATGGCTATTTTAAATCTTTGCATCTGATCCAAAATTAGATATAGACTTACTCTACATTAACAAAATGCAGCTGTTTTGCAGTTCTATGCAGCCTGATCTCAAAATAAAGATAAAAATACCATTCTTTTCTAGAATTAACATGGTAGATAAGGCAAGTGGGAGTGGAATGTTGTTTGACAAATACAGTGAGTAAAAGAAAGGCACTCTCAGCCTCATTATTTATATTGCAATCAGAATGGTTCAAGGACCCAGGTTACAACTGTCCTCTGCACAAAAGTAATTTTATGATTTTTAAAAACTTTCTCTTTTCCCAGTATTCTGCTAATATCATTTAACAACAAAGAAATATCTATTTGATGGCAATATATGTAAATATTTCATTGCTTATCTCACTTCACTCCCACAAACAATTTTCAGTTATTGCGATAAAAATCAAATGGAAATTTGAAAACAAGCAATAAAACAAAACCTGCCAATATAGCTGTAATTTAATAATGATAATTTTAATTCTTTATAAAACTGCTATTGAGGATTGACTCTTCCAGGAATGATTGCATAAGGATATTTTTATTTGCTAATATAAAATGTATCTAAATCAGAAGGTACAGAACACAATTTCCTTGGGTGAATTTTTAGCAGGACCTAGAAGGAAATTTATTCTGCGACTCTTATCATTGTTAATGGGAGTTATTCAGCCAAATCTTCATGCATGAGTCATAATTAATATGCACCCCTTATGGTTTTTCTGCATAATACTGTAAAATAATTTCCACAAACAAATTCCCAGCAGTCATTTAATACAGTAGATGTGATTCTGATTCTCGAAGGTCCCTTGATTCACTTCAGTGTAAGCCTGAACGTGTGACAACATTAAAAGGAGAAAAGACCTGCTTGAACTTCTTAAATTAAATACTTACTCTGATGTAACTCAACTAGCTTAAACAAACTAGCCCAAATTTACACCAGTATGAATGAAATCAGAATCTGACCCACACTTCTGCAAACCAATTCCTTCTTTGACTCATCCACTGTGAAATTTCCATATCAGTAACTTTCAGATGGGGTCTAGAAACACTTCACCTTGCCCTACCAGCAACCTCTCCAGCATAGAATTCAGTTCTGGTGGATAGTAGTTATTCTGGTCAGATCCTTTCAATATTTCTCTTAAATTTGAGGCTGGTACACATGACTTCAGCAAGAATATACTTTTACACAAGAAGAATTGAGGAAAATTGTTTTCTTTTGTTCCTCTCTTTAACTTCACTTGCAAGAAAACAGCAATCCAATACAATTCAGCATTGCTTCCATCATTCACTTTTGCATCAGGCTTCTTTATTGTCTTAGCATCTGTTCTTCAGGGAACTGCTGAGTTCAGCACAGTGAATACCTTTGTGCAGATGTAAATTTTTAGCTTACTTGCATGCACCATATAACAAGTAGAGAACAAAGCTACCACTAATTACATAAAATGGGAGGTCATAGCTACTTGCAACAGTATGTGGGGAATCTATTTAACCCCATTTTACGGCAGACATTTCCATTTTGATACTTTCTTCTCTGAAAGGTGACAGAGATGATGAATCCTACTGGATGAGCCTTCTCACTCTGTTGCAGAAATACATCTTTCTCTGCTCCTGAGGACTCCAGATCAGAGAATATGGGGCTTTATCACACCAGCTGATGGCTTCTCTGTGTTGAAGTGGCTTTGTGCCTAATGCCTCCCTAATTAGCACACACAGGAATCACAGAACATAGACTGGTTTGGGTTGAAGGAGATCATCCAGTTGTAACCCCCCTGCCATGGGCAGGGACACTTTCCACTAGACCAGCCTGCTGAACTCCATCCAACCTTTCCTTGAACACTTCCAAGGATTGGGCATCCAAAACTTCTATGGAAAATCTGTTCCAGTGTCTCGCCACCCTCTTAGGAAAGATATTTTCCTAATATTTAATCTAAATCTACTTTTTTTAAGTTTGAAGCCTGTTCTTTCTTGTCCTGTCACTATCTGCTCTTGTCAATAGTTTCTCTCCATCTTTCTTGTGGGCTCTATTTAGGTGCTGGAAGGCCACAATTGGGTCACTCCTGCATCTTCTCCAGGCTAAACAAGCCCAATTCTCTCAGACTTTCCTCATAGAAGAGGTGCTCCACCCCTCTGATCATCTTGGTGGTATTATCTAGACTCCAACAGTCCATGTCCTTCCTGCACTGGAGACTCCAAAATGTGTGGAAAAGCATAAGTCATAAATCTAGCCAAACTAGTTCAAGCTCTTTAGGATCTGGAACCATGCAATAATTCCCCAGCAAACTAATTTTGTCAGTTTTGAGCTTAGTTTCAGGCAGAGGCAAATCAACAGCTTGAGCTTTGCCCTCATTTTTGCCTTACTGTCTTAAAAGCCTGCGGGCTGCAATTCCACGTGGCAAGATCCTGATCCTCCTAAGCTCAGTCACTGCAAGTTTCCTGTGTCATCACACCTGGTTTGCACAGACCAGTGGGTGCTGACCATATGCCAGTCTGGTGCTTCTACCAGAGGCTTCTACTCCTCCTCACTGCTGCTAAAAGACATCCAATAATTGCTAGCTTAGACTTAGATATTTATGAAATGAATCCCACTATCCTGGGAGGCCTACTAAGCCAGAGGTGATAAAAAATCTTAGTTTAAAGTGCTTGAGAGGATTTTTTTTTTGTTCTCATATTATCATTACAAGAGAATGCTTTTTTGTTCTAATATTATCAATTTGTACTATAGAAAGTAAGTTTATAAAGTGTTTGGATGATGTTAGTCTGGGGAAAACTTGAAATGAGCTCAGAGCTTATCAGCTTATGGCTCTGGTTAAAGAGTGGCTCTTGGGAGAAATGTAATTATGCATGCATGGTGCTGCAGTTGTGTTAATAATAAATCTTGCCTCACTCGAGGGTCACCATGGAACCACCTCCCTGTATCTGCATCCACAGCCCTGGTAATTTTTAATCCAGATAAGCTATCCATGGAGCATGAGAGCTGTCTGCATTTTTATACCAGGACAATCAGTATATCCAGCTTACAGATCTCTTACTCATTGTCTCTGATACATCTGTGTCATGCATTCCCTGTAAGATTTTGCCACCTAATACCTACCCTATTTGTGATTTCTAGGAATAAGAAGGCATGAGAAAGATACCAGATCAAATTCGTAAAAATATAGAAGCAAGAATTTTCTGTAATTGTCCTGGAAAATATAAATGGTGCAATTACTAGCAAAGACAGGATAAGATTCAGTCATCAGTCTTTGGATTCCTGTGAGAACGCAAAATATTGGTACCTGAAACTACACAGAGTGTTTTGTAAGACATTAACTCTAAAGAAGTCTGGATTTCAGTCTTTTGGACAGTGGGAGTATAACTGCTTGTCTTTGGAGCTGCTCTTGTAAGTAAAAACCACTAAATATTTTTAGCAAAAAGAATATTCACTTGAAATAGTATCACAATTTTTGTCTTGCTGTCTTACACATTACTGGAAAATAACCACGGCATCCCTCAAATCCCATATGCCATAATGTGCTGGTTTTGCACTGCCTGGCTTTTGGTAGCAGGGGAGTCACAGAGGTGATTTCTGTGAGAAGCTGCTGGAAGCTTCCACCATGTCGAGCAGAGCCAAACCCCGATGGCTCTGAAGATGGACATGCCGCTGGCCAAGCCTGGGCCAATGAGAGAGGGCGGTAATGCCTCTGTGATAACATATTTAAGAAGAAAATCAAAACAAAGTTACAGATTTTTTTCTAGTTAGAGTAGGAGGTGAGAATATATGAGGGAAACATGGAAACACTAAGCTCAGTGGAGAAGGAGGGGCAGGAGGTGCTCCAGGCACCAGAGTCAAGATTCCCCTGCAGGCCATGGTGTTGTCCATGGTGAAGCAGCTGTGCCCCTGCAGCCCATGGATCCATGGGGGATGCAGAGATCCACCCACAGCCCGTGGAGGAAATGCCCATGCTGGAGTGGGTGGATGCCTGGAGGAGGCTGTGATCCAGTGGGAGGCCTGGTAGAGAGAGGAAGCCCCTGCTCCCAGGTTGGAGCAGCCTGTCCTTGGAGGACTGCATCCCATGGAAAGAGAGAGCCATGGTGCAGCAGTTTTGGGAGGAATGTTTGCCCATGGAAGATGCTCACATTGCAGCAGTTTTGGGAGGAATGCTTGCCCGTGGGGAGAGGTCAAGTTGCAGCAGTTTCAGGAGGACTGGTGCTCGTGAGATTGGAACCATATTGGAGAAGTTCACAGAGAGCTGTCTCCTGTGGGAAGGGATCCCACTGTCTCACAGGGGAAAGACTTCACTCCCTGAGCAGTGGAAAATTGTCACTGTCATATTTTCTGGAAAAATCCCTTCGCCAGGATTTCTTTTCCTGGTAAGCTGAGAAGCCTCAGAGAAAAATGAAAACAATAAGTATCTGATTGCTTCTTCTGTGTTTTGCTGCTTTGGAATGTGGTTGGAGCTTGTTTATCCAACATGTGAATTGTTTTTACTTAATGACCAATCACGGCTAGCTGTGTCAAGGCTCTAGAGTGTCACAGGTTTTCATTAATATCTTGTTAAGCCTTCTGTAAGTGTCCTTTCTTTATTCTTTATTCTTTATTCTTTATTCTTTATTCTTTATTCTTTATTCTTTATTCTTTATTCTTTATTCTTTA
>JAWWEX010000001.1:13150322-13193659 GCA_035583215.1 Arremon brunneinucha | reverse complement strand
CCACTTCCTTCCGCCACTTCCTTCCGCCACTTCCTTCCGCCACTTCCTTCCGCCACTTCCTTCCGCCACTTCCTTCCCTGTCCCTCACCTTGCATCTCCTTCCCATTATCTTTACCTCTTTTACTATTAAATATATTAAATAAACTATACCACTTTTTATTGGCATCAACATCTAACCTTGTTTGGTTTTTAGCAAGTTTTGGGTTATATTTTGAACCCTTCTGGGTTTGATGTGTTTTATTCACAGGCAGTTTTCTTTGCTCTTCAGTGTTTAAATTGGTTTGTAACAGTTGCATTATGCTCCTGATAAATCTTTTACTTTTGTTATTACTCATGGAAAATACTTTAGCAGACTGTAAGAGTGTAATAACTTAACAATATGTCCTTTATGGTACAGCAACCTGCAAATGAAGAGCTATGGAAAAATATCAGAGATGGCATCGCTATCTACCCTCTTACCTCCAAGATTCACACAGCTCCTCTTGTTTGAGTAACTGCCAGCTTACCCTGCAGCAAACACTGCTAAAGACAATTCACTCTGAAAAGTACAAGAGATATGTCCACCTCACCAGTCAAATATCTGTATACGGTGTGTATTTTCCCCCTCAAAACAGTTTCAATTATTTTCCCCCAAGAAACTAACTGTTCTCTTCATCTCTTTGGTTCAATACATTTTTTATCCCATCAACTGGTTAAACAGAAGTTCTTCTCACATGTGATGCTTCAAAATGTCACTGAAGGGGAGGCTTCTGTAAGGCTCAGTAGCTTACAGAAGCTTCTTGCAGGATTGCAGGATTAGTAATACACCCTTTGCATTCAGGAGCAGATACTCTGCTTTCATTTAAAAACACTCTCATGACTTCAGACTGCTATCTCCTAAACAGATCAATCCTCCACAAAACCACTTCTTTGTGCCACACAAAGGCAGGAATCAGAAATTCTGATTCGAGGCAAATTCAGTGTGACTTTCCTTTCTGAACACAGTATTTATTCCCATTTTCAACCTCAGCTCCTCACTGCTGGAAGAGTGGTTGCACCTCTAACATCACTGCTTCCATCTTCAAGGAAAGCCTCATGACAACAACACATCCATATAAAAGCTGACTAAAGGAGGTGGCTACCAACTTGGTGATGTACTGATTTTTAGCTATGTAGTGTAATTTGATCAGAAGTACTGATTCCTGTCCTTTCCGAGTTTTTTTGGCAACAGAAATAGGAAATTTCACCTGAAAACACTACTAAGGGAATTCTTGAGGCACTATCAACACAAGAATTTTAACAAAATACAAAGCATGTGCAGATTTGGCAATTCATGGAGGACAACTGAGGTTTCTGAGTTCTCACATATGCAGCAAAACCTCAGTTGATAAAGCAAAGTCAGCATTTTTTGTTTGTTTTTTGTTTTAAAGTCTGTAAGTGAAGTAATGCAAGGGCTCCTTTAATGTATAAGTAGGAATAATAAGCATCTGCCATGCTTTAAGTTAAGTTTAAATTGTGTCCCGTTAAAAAGAAAGACTATTTTAATTTGGTGATGATGAGGTCACCTGACTGGGGCCTTAGTAAGAGACAATTTATTTCAGAGTATTGAGCAAAGTTCTATCAACCTGAGGCTCTCTGATGTAAATTCTGACTAATCCTGTGAAAGTACACCACATTCACTCTTGTTTTGGAGGGTAGCTCATAACCCTCTATAACCATTTACAAAGCGGTCTATGTACAAATACACAATCAAACATGTAGTACAAAGACAAAGAGAAAAAAATTATATCTCCATCTCATTTCTTCATTCAGCAAACTGTGAATGGAAATTTTCCCATTAGTGCAGTCTGTGTTGCACAGCCCTGGCTGCTTTTGGAGAATAATTCTGTTATAAGTGGTGTCTAGCTACTACACCTCCATGGCCTCATGTTTCTACACTTGGTTTGTGTAAGCTTTCCTTTTTATTCAGGAGTGGACAGACCCCTCCTAGTAACCTCTGTTTGAACTTCCTACCTAGGAATACCTCTGAACCAAAATGTCGTGAGTTTCTAATCCTTAATTTCATATCCTGGTTTATTCTTTCACTGATGGCTTTCTCTCCACAGAATTTAAATTTAAAATTTTATTACATTTCTGAGTGTTTTGGAAAACTGGCAGCTGGACAGACCAAAAAGCATTCGCAGTAAGAGGAAACAAGGCTGATTGCCCTCTATTCATACTCAGCACAGCCCCTGCCAGCTGCCCAGGAGCTGCTCCATCCCCAGAGCCAAAGAAGAGGAAAGGAAGCCAAAGTGACCACAGCTTCAGCTGGAAGGAAAGGGTGGAGAGCTGACAGTATGCCAAGATATTTGGTGTCATCTCTGAATGCCCATGAGTATCTGAATACCAAAGCTCTTGAAGATTCATTTGAGAGAGTAAGATATGTACAATGAAGGTGTAATAAGAACATTTTGCTGTCTGTGAGACCCACATCAGTGAGACCCACACCTACTACCAATGCTTTCAGCTCTTTTGAATCATCTGGTGTCTGAAGCCATGCTCTGTTTAGCCATCAATACTGCAATAAGTATTTTAAGAGAAAAGAAAAATTCACCTAAAATCTTGCATCAGCTTAACACTTGCTAAACCAAATAAATATATGTTTTATCAATTTTCTATAATTGACATAATTTTTATACATTTATTATAGATATACACAAAAAATATATGTAGCAATTAGGGCAAACAAAATTTCTAAATGCAATGTATATTGGTGTTATTTTGAATACAATTTCATATAGTCTTTAATCCAAAACTCTTGGAGTTAGAAGTTTTCCCAGAAATTAAACTGTAATTCATCATCCATTTTACTATGCTATTGACTCTTGATCACATAATAATTTAATAATTCAAGAACCTACTATGAATTGCTATGTTTTGTACAAGAGTTCCTCAGAAACGATTACAATATTTCATAGTTATTGTTTTTGCAAAGTTATGGGCAGGATACAAAGCTAAATTTGGCACCATGGATTTACTTTTATGGGAATCTGTTGTAAATCCCCACTGTAAAACATCAAATAACTTGGACTTCAGTGAAATTCTTTCTCTTAAAGTGTCTTCATGAGAAAGGGCTTAGAAGGTAAAAGTTTACAGGTGCAACTTTCTCTTAACATGGAATAATGGCATAATTTAGGTTGGAAAAGTCTCCATCATCATCAAGTTGAACCAGAGCATGGCACTGAATTTCATGTCCAGTCATTTCTTGAACTTCTTCAAGGATGATGACTCCACCACCTCCTGGGTATCCCATTCCATTTCTCCATTGTGCCCATTCCAATATATTCACAGCCATTTGTATAGGGACAAAATGCAGACATAAATGCCCATGTTCCAAATCTAAATTGGTGACTTCAAAAATGGCCCCTCTTATTTCTTTAATTTAAAAAATCAGCTATTAACAAATAATAGGCACATTATGGTTTTCAGCACCTTGGGCTCTCTCCCAGTAAGTAGGAATATATTCAGTGGTAATAATCCTTGACAAGTTTGTCTTGTGTTAATGTTCTCCAGGAAGAACACAGGAGATCTGTCCCCCCGGGATCTGGTGCTCACAAAATGCAGCATTCACTTTGCAGATTGCCTATCCATAAATGTGCGTGTTTCCAAGTTATTTTGAAAATGGAAGGGCCATATCCAACCAAGCATTGTTAACTAAAATTTAGTGAAATTATCACATCTCTAAAGAACAGTGTGAAAGACTATAAGAAAAATGCATACTTTTGTGCTCACGAATCAAAAAGAAATTACATTTTCTGCAATCATCAGCTCATGTATAAAATGCTTTGAAATTGAATCACATTATTACTTCAGACAGTACAGGAAGTATCATAAAATAATAGCTATGTCATGAATTGCTTTTTTTCCTAAGGACTTTCTAAAGTAAATACGAAGGTTTGATAGCATAGTGCTTCAAATGGGCTGCATCAGAAAGGGGCTGTGCCTGGGGAAAAGGTTTGGTCAGATATATTGCATGTGTAAAATGACTTCAGTGAAATTAATAGCAGAGACACACAGTTCCTGCTTCTTGTCTCTCGCAGAGAAACTGTGAGATTTTATCTGTTCTCAGTGGGCAAATTTCCTGAATCTAATTAAATGGATAAATAAAATGATTTTGGAAAATGGAATAATTTCCTCTTTATGATTTTAAAGTGTTTATTTTGATCTAATATCTTTCTCTGTTTTCCTTCCTCTTCCCTCTCCATAAATTCCCTGTTCCATCAACATTTGGGCATTCAAAAGTACTTTGAAATAAAAGTAAACACATCTACTTATGTGTGTGAAATTACTTATTTCTGAATTGGACTGGATGGAGTACATTTGAGCAATATTCTGTCAGGGGTGTGTCTGCAGAATTTATCTTTGTTGCAATTTCTAGCATATGTAGACTTTTTTAAAGATAGGTTTTCAATGCTTAAAAGAAAAATTCTGATGTATTTTTCAATCATGTATGTGAATATAATTCATGCATTCCCATGACTTGATCTAAAATTTAGAACTTTGACATGGAACTGTAATATAATGCTTTTAACTGAGATAGAAATGAAAGTAAGTTAGCTAATAGCAAATAAGTTAATTTGCTCACTTCAATCATCTGGGCTCTTTTCCAGCAAGTATCAATATATTCAGCTGAAAATGTACAAACGATGAGATTTTAAAATGTGCAATTCAGCAGCATAAAAGCTTGTGTAAAGTTCATCTAAGATAAATTAAATATAAGCCCAGAAGGGCTATGGGATTTCCACCCCCTCACCTGTATTGTGTTTGAGACAGCTTTTTATTTAGGCCAGAATATAGAGGAGGAAAAAAAATCCCTTCTTCTTTTTCCCTCTTTCTGCATGAACAACACTATCTGCACAGTCTGAAAAAGATTGCTGCAAATAGAGTGAGATCTGTGGGAGACTCCTTCTGAAATAGTGGTGCCTGATTCAGGTATCACACAAAGAAATAATAATAAAAAATAATGTCATGGTCATCACTTGCACTAAAAGTTATATATGGTTAACTGAAATAATAGCAGCAGTGGCTGTAACAACCTATGCAAAAAAAGTTAATTAATATCTAAAGAAAACTTTGATAGTTTTTTTTTCTCTACCCTAAACAAGGGCAAATTTAATTTTGATATGCTAGAAGACCCGTGTGTTTATGACTGGAAAACACTTCAAGACTTCATTTTATGATAGCAAAGGTTTTACTGCAGAGCAGATAAATAGTATTTAAGAAAGCAATTCAAAACACAGTGCTAAATTACCAGAGGCCTTCAATAAAAAAGCAATGGAACAAAGTAATTTCAAGAAGACTGAACAGAAACTAAAGTAAGGAACAAAAAACCAAACCAAACCAAAAAACCACAAATGACATCAACAACAAAAATATTAAACAAAGCAATGATTAAATCACTAGAAAGACAATATTTGGACAAATATAATTTTTGGGAGGAGGGGACTCCAGTAGCTACCAGGGGTGACAAATAGAGATAGAAAAATGTGAGAGGATATGGTAGAGGTGAAATCCATTGTGCCCAGCTTGATACCTATATTTAGGGTACAAAAGCAAGATTGTTCAAGTGTTCAAAATTGTGTAACAGCCAATGAAGACAGATTAAGAAAAGCACATTAAGGAAAACACGAAGTTGGTCTAAAGACCTGTAAGTCTTCCAACCAACTACAGAGGGAGCTAAAATTGTTAAATTTGGCACACAATGTAGGCACAAGTTGTCTCACGAAGTTTGTTGCATTTGAGCCTGATCCAGGTTGAATCTCAGACTAGAACCAGGAACTGCAATGTAAGTGGCCCAAGAAATGGTGGACAGGTATTGGAAGCATAGGAGAAATTGCAAGTAGCAAAACCATCGACATGAGACACTGGCCAGGCCAGATTTTAAGATAAGCATGAATTTAAAGAATGGATGAGTACCACCAAGATCCAACACATAAATAAGTGTTTGGTTGCATGCAAAAACAACACAGCAACAAAGACTCTGAGGTCTGCCAAAACAGTCAATAAAATGCATTGTCTTAAAGGATGTAAAAGGAGATGGAGGCAGGGAGAAAGAGAAAACACATGCCAAATTATCAACAGGAGTCTTAACATCAGGTCATCTGCTGGTCCCAGTTACTACAGAAATAGAGGATTATGATCAGTACCAGAAAAAAAAAAATGGATGAAAAATATTTGCCGTCAGAAGACAACCAGTTCTCAGCAAATAGTTAAAGGCCAAAGCAGTATAGCCATTTATGCCACAAATCACAGTGACATGTAACAGTCACAAAAACATTTTAAAGTCTCTTCCATAAAATTAGTTCATTCTGGAGAGAGGTATTATGGGGGAAAGTAGAGATAAAATATTCCTGGGTTAGCATTCTATGTGCTGTGAACCTTAGCAGAAAATTAAGCAACAGGTTTTGCATTAAACTTTGGCTTGGTCAAAGGGAAACCAAGTAGTTTGGTTACTACTTACCTACTTTGGAGCTTTGGTTAGCTCTTTCTTTGGTTTTGAACTGGATATTAGACATATTTGGACTCCCATATAATTTGATAGTGAAAGACAAAAGCCTAGAGAAAACAAAAATCCCAACCAGATGAAGTGACTGAAGTCACTTTTTCTGTTCATCCTGGAGAAGACAAGATTGAGGCCAGACCTCATCACTGCCCCTCTTCTTCAAGAGAGGAAAAGGAGGTACAGGCACTGATCTCTGCTTTTTGGTAACGGCTGGCAGGACTAGAACAACTGAAGTTTTTTCAAGGAAGGTTTAGGTTGGATGTGAGGAAAAGATTCTTCATTCAGAGGGTGATTGAGCACTGGAATAAGCTCCCCAGGAAAGTGGTCACAGCACCAAGCCTGGCAGAGTCCAAAACCAGATTGGAAAACACTCTCAGGCATATGGTGGGATTCTTGGTGTATTCTGTGCAGGGTCAGGAACTGGATTCAATGATCCTTGTGGGCTCCTTCCAACTCAGGATATTCCAAGATTCTATAAATTTTAAAAATGTGTGGTTTTTGTAGATGGAATTTTAAATTGTGGCTCTTGGAAGGGCAGGCAATGACCTGCTCTTCATGCAGAAGAATGTTTCAGTGAGACAGAAAATCATGGTGAGATGCAGAACTGTCCAGAACTGAAAGCATGGCTATGGTAAGGACTGTGGCAAAGAGCTGACAGAAACACAGACAATATTATACTAACATGACAGAAACACAGACAATGTTATGCTAACATGACACGGGTTCCTCCCTGCCAGGGGCTCCTCACTACTGGACTGTGGCATCCCAAACTGAAATCCCATCAGCTTGGGCTGAGAATTTCCTACAGGAAAAAGTTACAATGCTTCTGTTACAATGCTGTTGGCACTTGCTATGTCAACAGAGGTAGGAGCTGGAAAACCAAACCACCACCACCATAATTTCCTCTCTTTTGCCACTAGAAAGTGACTAGTTAAAAGCGTCAAAGGCACTGCAGGCTATTTGGATATGTATACATGAAATTACTTTTAGCACATGGTCCTGGTCCCCAACTAAGCTTTCATGTACCACAGTATGACCTACATTTTATTTCAGTATCAGTTCTGTGTTAAATCCCAACACAAAATTCACATCACTAGCAGAGTCAGCAAGTACAAGGTCTTGTCAACAAGTTGTGCACAGTCTGTCATCAACGTACTGGCTGACAAAGAGCTTTACTACAAAAGCTTAGTCTGAAAGACATTGGAACATTCCCCAGGGACACCAAAATGAATTGGCAAGCCTGAAGTTCAGTGTTACTGAGAATAGTTTTTTACTCTGCAAGTTATTTATCCATGCAGGAATATTAAAAACAAACAAACAAACAAACAAAAACGATGCACAGTTGTCCATGTGTTCCAATCCATTTAAGTGTGAAAAATTGACTTCTGATTGTCAAAGATGCAACTGGCACTTTTCAAATCTGTGCAGTAGAGGGAGATTAAGTCTCACTGAATAATTCACTATGTTTATAAACTAGAGTAATAGAAAGTGAGAAAAGAAGGATTTGCGTTATACAGTCAGTATATTTTTCCGAACATGTGGTGAACTGATAGACCACCCACCTTTTATTTTTATTCACAATGATACAAAAAAGTGGAACATGGAAGCTGGACTCCCACGGAAGAGATCTAGCAACTATTTTTTGAGAAGAGCCCTTCTCAAAGAAAAAAAAAATAAAAATTACAGTCCATAATGGCCAAGTGCCTGGATGACAAATGCTGGTCTGTAAAGCCCCTGCCACCAGGCATCACCATGGTGCTGACACCATGGGGCTCTCCCAAGGAGCATAATCCAGATTTCTGCTTTGTGAGCTCATCTCTCACCTGTAGAGTCTCTGCCATCTTTGCAGCAGGAGGAAGCACAATGATAGGCACAACCCTCTGCCTTGGCTAAACAAGCTGGTAAAATGATAAGACAATAATAAGAATATTAACAATGCAGCACCTGGAAACTGGAAAATATTTCCTCTAGGTCTAAAACCATACATTCAAGTCTATACTGTTATGACTTCATTATCCAAGCTTATTATTTTCATCATTACCTGAAATTATTGCATTTTTGTATTGCATGACACGTTTACACAGCAAATAAACAAGGAATAAGTAATTATAAATGCCAGTCATGTAAAGCCATTTTGTCAAATGTTAAATGCCTAAATATCTCTGAATACCTACCTATATAAATCACTGATTGGTACATATTCAGAATTTAATGACTGAGACCTTTGTCACTTTTAAAATAATGAAAAACTAGCTTTGCTTGGGTGAATGAAAATATTACCATATTACCTCATTTATTTTTAATCTTTTCACATGCAGTATAAAACAAAAAGAAATCTATATACAAAACTGCAGATTCTTTTAAATATATTCATTTGTATGCATTGTGTGGTTTTAATGGAATTCATGAACTTGGAGGTACATATAGCTGACAGAAATCTACTCTTTTATAAAATTCTTACCTCTGCAGAACCATGAAAAATGTATTTGAAGGAAACAAATTACTGGTTTCAAGCTTAGTATTCACTGTGGCCTGCAGATGAACAAAAGATATATGAACATTCAGAGAGAGCAGAGAGAGATTCTGTTTCATTCAGAGAGAGCAGATAGAGATTCTGTTTATACATGCACCCCCTAAATGTGAACAGCTCTAGCTCAGTAATTTTCTAGTTTTTATTAGCAGCTTTGACATAATTTCTTTCAGTTTAATTGAATGCACAATTTGGAATATGTTAAAATGAGGAAAATATGTATTTTAAAATATCTTGTGTGTGAGACTACTGAAAATCCATCGGAGTTTAAAATAAGAAGAGGACAGTGTACAGTGCAAACAGGAGACATTACTGGTCATAGCCCTCCCTGTTCTCTGCATGCCAATCCCAAATTTCATTTAGCAGGAAGCATGGCTCTATGCTAAAGAGTATCACAGCTGGGAATATTTGCTGCTGTATGTCACCTGCAATGTTTTACTGTGAAAAATGAGATTTCAAAATGTACCTGTTCAAAATTTATCAATTTCTGCTCCTAAAAGTTCTCTTTGGAGAGAAGAGAAACTCATTTATTTAAAGAAAATCCACGATAGAACTAAAAGTCCACAAATTTTTAGTTAACAATATGCATTCTTTCAGTAAAAAATACTTTTAAAATATTTAAAATAAAGTATTGAATATTTTGTTTAGAGCCCTTTTAAAAATATTGCAGTTTGCTTCTTTTTCTCAGGCGAAACATGAAAGATAATGATTTTGATTTGCATGACGTACTATATATAAAATAATTAATTTTTTAGCTACAGCATCCACCAGTGAATTAAGATATTGTTGCACTTCACTCCTTGTATGTGAATCTCTGGAGTACAATTATAAATACATATTTGTGTTGGACTAAACACAGATTAGCAAGACCACTTCATCCTGATGCATTTTTTTTGCAGCTTCACCAGTTATTTGGTTCTTGGACAATTCTTTTGGTTAGAAACTAAAACTCCTTTACTCAGGCCTACACTAAAGGATTCCCCAAAATCCTTGAAGGCTACTTTCTAATGTGATTTTTTTTTATGTACAATTTTTATCTAAATGGTACAACTTCCAGATGGAAAGAGGGCAAATGAAAAATTATATTCTGCTCTTATGTTTCATGGTTACACCTTTCAATATGTCCATTTCCTGCTAAAGGGAAGTTTCTGACATGGACATAGAAATTTGATACCATCATGGTTTTAAAAATGTTTGAGGTATCTCTGTCACCAGCAAAGCAGGAACTCTAAACTACAATGTTTTAAAACACAAATTAAATTAAAGCATAATGTATTTAAAAAAAAAAAAAACAGAAGAAAAAAACAAATAAATTGAGAATGATTGCAGGAAAACCATCTCAATTTTTTGGTGATGCTTACACAAAGATTTATGCAATTTTATTCTGGCCAAGAAGACAGAAATTTTTTTTAAGTAAAAATTTCAGAGATATTTTCTTTTGACTGGAATTATTCTTTCCTTTTCAGTAAGGTAGAACATAAAGTTAGCTTACATGACTGTATGTCACAAAGCAAATTCAACATGATTTAATTCTGAATAGAGGATGCCTGTGTATATATACTTTCCTCAATTTTCTTCCACTTGTTTTCCATTTTGGTGACTATATATTTCTTTCATGATGCGCAATCCAATTTCTGAAGAACATTAAATAATAACTTACTGTTGACACTAAATTACTAAAAATGACAATATAATTATCTTGTTCTGATTCTTGTATGCTAGAGTTTTTATTATTCTCTTCATATCACTTTATTTCATTTTCTCTAAGCTAATATTTACATTGTACTCCATCCAAAAAGTCTTTCACACAGATCTATCTAGCTGATAAAGAGTAATTGGTTATGTAATATTACAGTCCATGCAATCTACAATACTACTTTCATTTGGAAAATAATCTTAATACCTTAAAAATAGAAACCCTCTAACTATTCATTGGAACACACTGGCTTGGACAGAAGTTCATTGCATTGAAAAACAAAATGCATTTTTTGTTTGTTGTTATTTAAACTCATTTGACTTTCTGGTTAAGACAGTATTTTCTACATGGTAAGCTGAGCCACCAGCATTTTCATGAGACTAAACAGAAATAATTTGTGTTTGCCATCAAGCTGTCAATAAAACCAACAGTCAGTAACAGCTGGTAAGGCTCTGGTCTTCAGATTGTGTTGGATATACACATAAGAGTGTACAGCAGGAGAGGATATGCCTTCTTGCATTTCACAGAAATATATTGAAATTGTATTTATATAATTGTCTCTTCATCTATAAAAATAAATCTGTTCAGATGTAAAGAGACAGAAAAATAAAAATTTGTTAGACATTCAGCATAAAACTGAATAAAACAGCCTTAAATCAAGTGAGTGTACTTCTCAGATCAACCTATGATTTAGGTGGAAGATATACTAAACCCTAATGCTGTTTTAGCACCTTTTGCAGGTACTCACTGTTTCTTCTCAAAACTGCCCGTTATAACAGCTGCAGTTTTAACATGCACTCAGCCAGTAAAGAAAAACTGAATGGCAACAGAAAATGCTGACTTTGATTGACCCCTCCCCATCACCAAAAACAGAATTAAACACACACACACACATTCCTATGTCAAAAGCTTCATTCTTTCAGAGCACTTTCAATAGATACAACCCCATTAGTCATTCTTAAAAGTAGCAACTTAAATGACATCCCAACTCTGCCATGTAACTTTCACTACCAACAGATACACAACTCCAGCAGTAGCCAATGCAACTTGGGCTCTGCGAATGCCAGACTGTGCTTTTCAGAGGGTCTCACAATCAATGTCTACATGCAAAATTATGTCAGGAAAAGTAAAAAAAGCCAAACTAGACGTCAGTTTTAAAAAATCTCTATTATGCTTAAATTGGCAAAAGCCACTATCTAAACACCATGCTAGAATTTGTCTTTTTGACATGCACCAATCTCCCACAACTCCTCACAATGGAGAATAACAATAGGATTAATGCAGGCCTTTTGATGAAATGCTTTCTGCTTTCTGGGTTCCTTTACATTGACCTCTTGACTTTATGATAAATCTTAACAGAAAAGGGAAAAATCTGAGCATGGTTTTTGCCAACCCAACCACATTAGTCCTCCCACTTCCATTTCCAATAGAGTCCTATTCACATTTTAACATTTGTCTATTGCACTGCAGTTTCCATTTATAACCAGGCATCCAACAACAGGCATGAAGTAGCACAAATGTTTAGACAGCAAATGCATATAGCAATCTACTAATAAATTTTTTCACCAGTACACTCAGTTTGTTTATCATGACCCCAGGAACAAAGAACTAGTCAATGATTTTCCAAAATGGTATTTCAGTATTAGGCAAAACAGAAGATATAGCTCATAAAAACCCAAAAACTGAGGCATTTCCTGAATAACCTATTTCAGTGGATGCACAAGTAGTATTACAAATATTTGCTTTTGTATATTTTGCACTTCTAATTTCAATAGCTCTCTTCCAAACACTCAAGCTGATTTTGAACATTTGCTGTTGATTAAAATAAAAAACAAAAAGCCCACAACCAAACAGACAACCCTCTCCAAAAAATAAACAAACCAAAAAACCCCAACCAAAAACCAACCAAACAAAACCCACCAACAACAAAACAACCAGAAAGAAAGTCAAAATAATTACTCATGTGTTATATCTACAAAGTTAAAAAGGGCGAATTCTTTCTTTTGGAGACATTAAAGTAAAAGTACTTCATAGGTGGCATAAAGTTTAGAAGGGTTTCTCTGCCATGAAATGAGATCTTTGCAGATAGAACAATTCTTTACTGCCTGGAAGAGGTTCCATCATCACTTTGCTCTAATGGGAAATACTGAGCATCTTCAAGAGGAACATGGACGAAAAGCCCTGACTTTTTATGAGCAAGATTTTTCAGTGCATTGGATGGCATGAGTGGGAGTAGATCAAGTGTTCTGCTTTGGGCTAAAGTCACAGAAGAAAACAGTGAGTAAATTTTGAAATGGGACTCCAAAGATTATTTTAATGCATATTAACTGAAATTTTTTGCACTGGAGGATCC
Organism: Arremon brunneinucha; assembly: GCA_035583215.1. Taxonomy (NCBI): domain Eukaryota; kingdom Metazoa; phylum Chordata; class Aves; order Passeriformes; family Passerellidae; genus Arremon; species Arremon brunneinucha. The sequence goes on along the minus strand of JAWWEX010000001.1, from coordinate 13,180,560 downwards.
TCCACTTTCTCAGGCCAAGAGCAGCTCTAGTGTTCTTCCATGCACCAGGCCTTCCTACAGCAATGAGTTATCCCAGACCACTCCAAACTACTCCCAGTTTGGAAATTATCAAAACTATGGGGATGTACACTCTGATCCATCCCCAGACTCCATGCTGGCAGCATAGATTACTTGGAAAAACACAGCAGTCACCCAAACATCATCTACAGTGTCATCTCTAACATCACTCAGATGATAACAGGTGAAAACAGAGGTAAGCCCAAAAGGAAATTGTCTACACAGAGTTTACCTGTAAATCAGCATAAATCTTCAGCATGAAGAACTACAAAATACAGCATAAAAAGTGTTTGTTCATTCATTACACAAGCAAAACTAAAAAAAAAAGTCTTTAAGATGTGACAGTGTTCGCAGGGGTCTTAGGATGACGGAGGAGATGAGAATGTTCACTTTGTATTTCAGAAGGCTTGATTTATTATTTTATGCTATATATTATGTTAAAACTGTAGTAAAAGACTAGAAGAAAGGATTTCATCAGAAGGCTAGCTAAGAACAGAAAAGGAAGAATGATAACAAAAGCTTGTGTCTTGGACAGAGAGTCCAAGCCAGCTGTGATTGGCCATTAATTAGAAACAACCACATGAGACCAATCACAGATCCACCTGTGGCATTCCATAGCAGCAGATAATCATTGTTTACATTTTGTTCTTGAAGCTTCTTAGTTTCTCAGGAGAAAAAATCTTAAGGAAAGGATTTTTCAGAAAATATTATAGCTACAGTAAGGAATTACTGTGCTAGCAAAGACACCTTCATGTTTCTACACAATATTGATGATTATAGATCATCTCCGTCCACAGATACAACCACATGTAGGACTAAACAAGCAGGAATAAACAAGAGATATGAAGAACAAAAAACTCATGTTTTAATATGATACAGCAATATCACAAAACTGCAGTAACAGAAATGTTAAATAGCCTGAAATTACAGGGTCCAGTAGATTCACAAAGAAAAAAAAAAACAAAGCACATTTCTCTCAAGTTTGCTTATCTGCTGGGCTCAGGTTAACCAAGCTACCAGAAGCAACCCAGATGAGGCAGTGGGGAAGCTCTCCTGGACTAAGTTACTCCCAGGAGCTCCATATTTCAACTTCCAGATTGCTTCCACTCCCTTTGCTGCCCCACACCCTTCAGGGTGATACAGATTTGGCCATACCAGTGCACTCAATAGGAAGCATTGTGCCACTTTCACTGGAACAAAAGCATTCTGGTCAAAAGTAAGAGCAAATGGCTGTTACCTCTATTATGCAAATGACAGAAATAATTTATCACATTTTTTTCCTATCATGTGATTGTTTTCAGGGAAAAATAACCATACCACAAGTAGGTGCCCCTACTTTTTCAATATTATAGTTATTTTATTAAGACTGTCTTCTATTATGCTGAAAAACTTACAGCACATGCACATATCTAAGCAGATAAAACATCACATATTAGTTTTTCCTGTTTATTTTGGTTTATGTTAATTAAACATCTTCAACAGGATGCAATGAAAATTACTTAGCTCCAAGCTATAACGATTTCTTTTCAGAAGCAGGGCAATAATAAACTCTGTCAATGCTTTCACCAAAACTTGCTATTAAAATATGCAGAAAAATGTTTGCAAGGAAGAAAGAGCAGCAAGGGACAGAAGAGAACCACAAACAGGCACATAAATATGCAGCTTTTAATAGGCAGTGTAGATTCCTATTTTCATATTTTAAGTGTCCTCACCCCTGAGTGAGCACAAAGAATGGGAGCGACAGGGCAGATGTAGCAGCATCAGTGACAAAAGTAACACCAGACAGATCTGGCTGCCTCCCTTTGACTGACAGCTCTCTTACCTGCCTCTCCTTCTTTTTTTTCCCCTCTCCTTAGTAAGCACAGAATGCATTACATGTTCTGTATCACATGTTTTGCTGGAAACTAAGTGCACACAGGCAAGAAACAATTTCCCTGATGGTATTGCATGGTGCAGGCTAAATGAGGGGCCTCGGTGATGTTCCTGAAAGTTAATTTGTGCAGCTTGTGAACCATGACAGGGCTGCTCAACTCCTGACTTAATTCCATCCCAATCCTCTGGCTGTGATTGCATATTCCTCCTATGTGCTGCATCCCAGGGTCAGGTGCTTTCAAAGGTTACACTAACAATACCTGATAAGGAGTTAGCATCCTCTCTCAGTGATGGCAGCTAAAAGTATGGGCAAGACTCTTGTTTAAACTGATTTCATATTTTTGGGTTTTTTTCACATTTTTGTTTTGATTTTCACTTCATTTGAATAAGTACCAAACATACAACAAATTACCATTTGAGGGGAACAAAATGACAATGTCATAACCAGTGTTTTGCCACAATTATGAGCATCTTTATAAAGCTTTACTAAACATACAGATTCTCTAGGTTTGATCATTGAAAGAAAAAGTCAAAAAATGTAGTGAATAATATAGATATATGTGTGTGGGCACAGATGTGTGTGCATTTCAAGGGAGAGATCTTCCTTTAAAAAAAAGGTTTTGCTTTTTTAAAAATTAAACCTGTGGTTCCTATAAGAAATACAGCATAATTATTATGCATAAAAAGTAATTATCTACTAAAGTTTAATTTCTGTCTCCTAGAATTTTTGGTAGATAATAACCTTAAATATCTATTTAAAAAAATTTTAAAGGATATTAATGATTCTTCCATGTTATGTTTATATCCCTCTGGACATTTGTATGATCTACTACTGAAGTAAGTGGTCTATAACACACACCAGAAGGAGCACTGATTTCTCCTTTTGTATGGAGAGGTATCCAGAGATTTGGCATCCATAACTATCCAGAAATTCAGCTGTTCTGTGCTAACAGAGAGCAGTCAATAATTGAAACAGTCACAAACTAATATAAGGACATACGTATTTGCTGGTCCCATCATGGTGTTATTGTTTTTTGTTTCTGGATTTATTTCTTGCCTTTTCTTGCTGTTCTTTAAATACTGAATTGTTGCTTTTCAAGCAAGAGGCTGCTGTAGGTGTCTCGTGGGAAGGAAAGTGGGTGAGAAAAGATGCAGTCACCTCTTTATCTACCTGTCCTCTACACTTTTCCAACCTATCTGACTTTCAACATCCTTTACAGTAATTTTTGTTACAGGTTGACATTTCAGTGGCATTTCGCTGCCTGAAAAAATATTTATTTTATTACCAAAGACTCTACCATTTGTCAATCAGAATTTTTTCTGTGCTATTAACAATGATTGCAAGAAGCAACAAGTACAAAGTCTGCCTGAAAGCAGAGGATGCTCAGCTAAACCCAGAGCTTATAGTCCAGTATTGCAGCCAGTGAAACTTGCAAGAAATTACTTTTTCTGACAAAGCAAAAAGAGGATAATATTAATGATTACTTAGAAATTTAAATTAAATTAAAGTAAGTTAATTATGTTTAAAAATAGGAAAGAGGATTATTAGCTGGATTCTTCAATGAGCAAGGTAAATATGAGGATGCATAAAAAATACTTTGTTCAAGTAAACTGAAAGGGCATTTTTCTCCTGCTTCATCAGAAGGGGTGGATCTCAAGAAAGAAAAAAACAGAATAAGTTATTGGCCTGGGAATTTCCTAAGAAGCAATTTTTCTGAGAAGGCTTTAACTGATAATCTCCAGCTTCAGATTTGAAATAAGGCCTCCTCTGCTTAAAATAGAAAAAGGACAGAGAGCTCCTAGAGCATCTGATAGATATTTCATTCCCTAGAAAGAAGGTTGAGTAATGCAGAATTATGACATTTTCATATGCAGTTTAATTATGATACAGAAAATTCAAAATTATGGATCTATGAATCTTCACCTATGGAAAAGTTAGAGGGGTCAAGGTCAATGGGGAAAGTCATTAATTTAGCAGTCAACTGATTAAGGAAGAGTAATCAAAAACGATATTTAAGGGATCTTCAAAAAAAGAACCAGACTAATAAAAAACCAAAGATTATGCATTGACAAGAGACATGTCAGCTGACAACTAAGTGCTACTTCACCAAAAGAAAAATCTATTATTTTTGTGTTTAAATGTTTGGATACATATTAAATGCCATTCAAATATATCAAAATCTTTTATACACTCTTTTAAAATGATCTAAAAAGGACAACATTTCATCTCATTACAGTCCATTTTTAATTTTTTTCTTAACTTTGTTCATAGCAAAGGAGAGATAAAAACCAAACCAATAAGTCAGGTAAGTGCATTACAAAGTTCTCTGGATAGAGCTGTGCATCTCTAAAAATTAATGGAGATGTGTTAAACACTGCCAACAGCAGTCCTACAATATAATGGATACTTTTGAAAAGAAATCAATAAGCCAGATAATTATCTATATCGTAGGGGGTTTGATTGACTAATTGTTTTGGGTTGTTTTGTGGGGGGTTTTGGTTTTTGGGTTTTTTTCTCAATTTTTTTTTTTTTTTGGGTTTTTTTGCTCGGTTTTGTTTTGAACAAAACCCAAACCTTCAGGTTACAGGTCAATGAACTTACTTTTCCTCTTCTGACTGAATATTGAAAGAGTCTTAGGGTCATGCCATATCAACAAATTAAATGCAATCTACATACACAGATATTGATAGTAAGCTACAGACTTGATGACAAAAAAGGATCAGAAAATTTAAAAAGCCATTATTCCCTCTTTCCAAGGTTCTTCTATGAAATTTGGAAAGTAACAGATCAGCAGCATTTACTATAAGACATCCGTATAGATAACTAGCAACTGAAAGGAGAATAAATTCAAGGTAATTTTGGTGCCCAAGTCACATAAATACTGTGCAATAGTTGCCATCTAGAAGAAATTGGATTTTCTGCTTCACAGGAAACACTGATGCTTCATATTAGTTTCCATCAGTTATTGGAATACATGGATACACATATGCATTAATATATACATAATTATGTATTTATGTACCAAAAATCTAGAATTCTGGATCACAATAAAATTCAGGAAACATTTGATTGAAAAGGAGTGATGCACTAAGGTTGTTTTTTTAGACCACTAATTTTTCAAAGTACAAAATAATTTATTTTACTCAATAATTTAAATTTTTTTTTCAACTATAGTGATTCCTGGGAGTTCTCAATCTAATTTCAACAGAGTATGCTTGAGACCCGGGGTGGAAACAACAGTCTGCCTTAGAGCAGTCATCTTTAACACCTCCAGTATTTCTGAGGGGTCCATTCCAGATCCTCAGTGACAGCATTTTTGGTTTAAATTTATCCAAAACAATTATCGTCCTTAGCTTATGTAATTTCTCCCATCCTTGTTTAAAGAGAACTTGGTCTTGCTCTAGTTCTGATAAATAAGGTATGCTTTCAGCCTTGCCTTATAAAATAGCTTCTTCAATTTCTTGCTGATCTTTCTTTGCCCTCATTCCTGCCCAAAGTCATCACTCTTGTGCTTGTTGTCCTGAAAAACTGCATGCAGTGTCTCAAATAAACTCTCGTAAGGGTTTTTCCTCCAACAGAATCCCAATGCATCCCACCATCATATTTTTTATTTCCCTAAAGAGAACTTTATTTTTGCAGACTCTGAAAATTATATCAGAGGGTCACTATGGAAAATTACTCTTCAGCCTGGGAAACAGAAAAGGTTCTGCTCTTCAGGTTTGCTTAAAGGATAAATATCTATGTCATTGATTGTTGTATTTAACCACTCTTGGCCAGTGGAGAGATCAGTTATTCTACATATGTCTGAATGTTGTATCATAATAATAATATCAACCTATGCAGGTGTGCTTTTAGTGGGGGAGAGGGGGGGAATGCTTCAGCTAAAAACCTGTCACAGAGCACATCCAGCATCCACACCAGGTGACATCTTGTTGTGAACAGTCCTTTAAAGTTCATTCCTCTTGCTGCAATTACTTTTTATTAAAAAAAAGAAAACAAAAAAACGACTAAGTCCTCGCTCCCAAACATATAAACAGTTCAGACCTTTGCCTGAAACAGAGAAACCTGGAAACAGAGATAAAATTAGGGCACTTTTGGGAAACTGTCTGGGTCCTGAATAGTCAGGTGCAGAGGACATCCATCCTGTCTCAACCTCTGCTTAGAGAAGTGCATCAAGAGAGGAATCAGAGAAGAAGCACCCCCTGTAAATGTGTATAACTTCAGACTCCTTATAACAGACTGCCTTTGTTCACAGCACTGTCATATGGTCCACATGCAGAAAAGCTGATTAAGTGGACGCAAAACCCTGTTCCCACCCCTTTATTCACAATATTAGACAGTAGAAATAGATCTAAGTAATGAAAGAGTGAAACTTGTACTAGGTACACCGGGTATAATTCATGATTTGTGGGGATTTTTTTCCGAATGTCTTTTATTTTAATTGAAAATTTGTCCACTTCACATCCAAAAAGTGGACTTCAGAAATCATTTAACTTCAGAGCAAACCTTTCCTACATACACAGTTTGCAGCTCTGGAGGAGAATTTGTCATATCATCCTAGAAATTTTTTTCAAGACCAGTTTCATGCAGTTGCCTGAAGGGCAGAGACAGAGCAGAGGTGGAGTTCTTCAATAGATCAGGTGTTTGAACATTCACACACGAGTGCAAAGTCAGGGCTAATCACTGCTTGAGAGCTGCTTTCAGGAGAGCATTTTAAATGCTGTCGCAGGAGGTAAGAAAAAGAGGTCAGGGGATGAGTAGACATCCCAATTCCTCATTGTCGCTGCTTCACTTAGGAGACATAATGAAGATGTTCACACCAGGAGGGATATCTTCCCATAGGAGTACACTTAATGTCTTGACCAGCCAACCAGAAAGTCATCCCAGAATATCTTCAGGTTATGTAAGTTATTTATAAAAAATTAATTGCACCAATATAACTAAACACACACCTTTAGGTTCTCTTAAGAGAGAGGGCATTCAGTTCAAGCTATTTATTGTCTAATCAGTACAAGGAATTTTACCCAAGGGCTTGAACCAAAAATAAGCATTTTCTTTTGCATCATGCTCTTGTGATTCCAAAAGCAGCCCATGTTGGCAGGTCACTTTTTGCTTACCTAGAATTGTGAATGGTTTCAAATTCTGGCAGTCCAAACCTCTGCTTAAGCTTCCTACAGTCTGGTTACCAGCCTGAAACATTATACTCACTTCTATTCACCTTCCCTTCATCCTCTTTTCATTCCATTCTTTACTTTTGCCTAAGACCTCCATCAAAACATGTATTAAATAAGTTAATAGGATAGAGATGAAAGAAGAGGAAAGAAGAAACAGAATAAACTGGGAAAAGAAAAGCTATGAACAGAGAGTAAAGCTGAGAGAAAGTGGGAAGTGTGGAGAGGAAAAGTGAAATTAAGAGGAGTGTTTGATGATCAGCTTAATGGAACAGGGTTGTGGGGAGATGAATGAGTGACCGAAATTAAGATAACATCAAAATAGATGACTAGGTGATAGCAAGTGTGCAGAAAGACTCTAAACACAACAAACAATCATAGACAGAGTTAGCAACAAATAAAGCAAGATTTCCAAATAATTCCCTTTTAAAATACTAGGCATATGTAAGTTTAAATACAGAATCACATATATACAGTTACGAGGCAGATGGGATCAGGGGAAACCAGCAGTGACCCACACAGTTGGAGACCACACCAATGACATTTGTTAACACCACACACCCATGAGGTGTTACACTGCCAGGCACACAACCTGAATCCTTCCAGAACTGAAAGCTCTGCAGAGCAATTGCTGTGCCTTCTCACCCACTGCTGCTGCCATGGGACTGTGGGTGCTGCTGGCATTGCAGCCACCTTGCAGAGACAATGATTTTCTGATGATATTTCTCTTTCTTTCATAAAACTAATATATTGACTACCCCTGCAAAGAGGAGAAAGAAATTGATCTCTCCAGCAGTAGGTGGCTTAGCTGGCAAACAGCAGTGGTGTCTCCTTTGATGATTTTGAAGGATCCCGCTGACAGGATCCGAAAGCTGGTTTCCTTAGCAACCACAGATGATGCATGACTGTATTATGTTTGATTCTCCAAACATCATTTCAGCTCCTCCCTGAGATTTAGTTCTTGTTTGTTTGTCAAGCTTGTGTCTCTGAAAAGCATGTTCCAATGAAAGATTCCAAAAAATTAATCCTCCACCCATTTCTCACTAAAAACATGTCTTTTCGCTCATAGAGATTTACACTTTCAATCAAGCAAATGAGATTGGGCCCCTCTCCAGATTTCATTGCCAGGACAAGTAAAGTTCTTCCCAGGAGGGATGAAGGAGAATTTGTCACAAGAGCAGAAGTTAACCACTGCAGCCCACCAGGTGGAGGTGACCGACTGGGGAAGGAATGATGGGTTAATATTGAACCTGCATAAAGTGGAAAATGGAATATAGACAGTGTGGTTTTGCAATCTAGGTTGAAAAACAAAGCAGAAGAGCTGCTCAGGGTGTGCTTTAGGCCATGGAATAAGGGACCTAATTAGCCATTAAGAGGGCATTGTGATAAAAAGAGAATATAAATATTAATGAATATCAGATAACCCTCCAGGATACAAATAAAAGTATGGTCCTGGAGAAAGATAATTTCATAGAAGCAAATCAATTTTAATGCAATGAATATTGCACTTGGAAATGTTCAAAAGAGGGGTGTATTAAAATGGGGCATAAAGAATTCTTTACCATTTATAACGCAGACGAAAATATTACAAGGCAAATGTAGAGGATGGGTAATATTATTAACCGTGAACCATCCTGACTTCAAGGATAATGGAAGTCAGTACACATGAATTCAAGTACTCACACCTAGACACTTTGACCTGACATATTACAAAGCACAGAAAGAAGAAAATATCTTAAGGGGAGCCTATTTCTGTGGCCACATTTTTCCTTTTTGAGGGTTTTGTTGGTTTCCCCCTCCTCCCCTCTGCAAGCATCAGAATTAGCTCATTCTAGACCTGATGCCTCCTGCAAGACTGACCACTTACTTTGCCAAGAGGGCACACTGCTGCCTCCTGGTCAGCATGGGAGGCACCAGGGTGCCAAGCTGAATTTCAGCAGCTCAGCCTCCAGCTTCCAATGGCTCCTCTGACTATTCCACTCCAGGCACAGAACCTATTGAAAGCTGTCACCGAACCCCTCTGCCTATTTCTCCAGCCTCTGAAGACACCTTTGGAGGGCTGCAAAACCATCTAGGAGCTCTATTAAGGATTCCTCCCAGCTTAGGGTCATCTGCAAGCTTGCTGAGAGTGCTCTCTGTCCATTCATTCATTCATTAATGAGGATATTAAGCAACATTAAACACGGTATTGACTACCAGAGCACTCGCCCAGTTATTGGTTTAGAGCTGGGCTTAGTACAAACAATCCCAGTGCTTTCAGCCAGGCAGTTCAGACAGTTTTCAGTCCCACCTCACTGCCATTTACCCAGTCCATACTCCACTGGTTTATCAATTTTGATATCATAGGAGACAGGATAGTCAAGATAAACAATGCCCATGGCTCTCCCATCATCTACTCACCCTGTCATCCGATTGCAGAATGAAATGTTTAGACACAATTTCCCCTATGTTAATATTGCATGTTGCCTACTCCTAGTCACCTTTTCATGTGTCTGGAAATGGTATCCAGAATATTTTTCTCCATCATCCTCTCAAGGATCAAGGTGAGGCTGACCAGCCTGTATCACCTCAGATCCTCCTCCTTTCAGGTTCATAGGACAGAAGTGGCACTTCCTTTCTGTCCAGTACTCAGGAACCTTCCATGGTCATTACAACCATTCAAAGATAATTTGGAGTGGCCTCACAGTGAAATTGGACAGCTTCCTCAGCATTTGGTGGGTACGTCCTCTCTAGCCTCAGCCTGCTTCAGCATTCCCAAATCTGATCCTCCTGCATCAAGAGCAAATCCTCCACACTCAACTTCCCCACAGCTCCTGGGGAGCCAGAACTCTTAAGGTCTAGTCTTAGCAAAATAGAACAACATGAAGATATCATTGAGTACCTTGGTCTTTTTCCAAGAGCTCTGTTACCAAGTTCCCTGCTTCATCCAGCAGTATGTCCATATTTTCCTTTACTTTTCTTGTTGAAATACTGTATGGACGTATGGAAGCCCTCCTTGTAGACCTTCTTGCCAGACTGAACTTCAGGTGGATTTAAGCTTTCTTGGCCCTGTCCATCCAGACTAACACAGTGTGTCTGTAGTTCTGTGTCACTAACACCAACTGTATGCTTTCTTTGTCAGGATCTCAGCTCATTCCTGCAGGCCTGCTCAGATCTTTGCCTGGCTTCCTGCACAGGGAGTAGACAAGTCTTGAGACTGGAGCACATGGCTTTGGGAAACCATCCAGCTCTCCAGTCTCCTCTTCTTCTCTACAGGACCATATCCTACAGTATCCTTCCAAGCACACCCTGACCAGGCCCAAGTCTGTTCTGAAGGACAACGCCTTAATCCTCCTTTTTGCCACCTTTCAGGATCATGCCATATCACACACACAGGAACCAAGGTTTCTACACCTAACCATCAAATACTTAAACAATTATTTTTGTTGCATCCTGAATGTCCACATGGCAGTTCTATGAAGGGGTGGAAACACTTTGTTTCATGAGGTCCCACTGTCAGCAAGGCCAGGGCTATTAAGAGAACACATTCCTCAAACCTCCTTGTTGTTGAACTCCTTCCCTGTTTAGAGGCCAAAATCCATCAAAGTTCAGGTATTTTCCTGATGCAGTAAAATATAATCCTGTGGTTTAGGTACTTCATTCATCAGTGCTTTTATCCTTATCAGTGTGTTTAATAAGTATTGAAGGTCTTTTCTTCCATGAATTTCTCTAATTGCCGTTAAACCAATTTATACTTTGGCATCCTCAGCATCCTTTGGCAAGGAATTCTATAGCTTAATTAAGCATGGTTTAAAGCAGCACTTCCTTTTGTTCTTAAACCCTCTCATTATTTAATTTTGTACTTTCCAGTTCTTCTTTTAAAATAAATCATGAATGATCATTCTTCATAACTTCTTCCATGATTTTGGATATAGTTACTTAAATATACTCCCTCAGATCTCTACCCAAGAGAAAAGCTACTACTTCTAAGCATCTTTTCAATCTTTACAGTCTCTCTTGCAGCTCTTCCATACCTCTGGTAATCTTTATATCCCTTCTTCTTACTTCTCCCAAATTATTATGTTACCCTTGAGATGAAAGGATCAGAACATGTAGCATCCAAGATTTAAACACAACAGAAAGATGCTGACTTACAGTAGTGCTTCTTAGCTTCTCCTTTTCTTTCATCTGTTCCAGAAAATTCCTACACACTTTTTGAGCACAGAATTTTGTCTTTAGAGGCACTAATGTTTTTGGTTTTGTTTTTGGTTTTTTTTTTTTTTGTTTTTGTTTTTGTTTTGAAAGAGAAAGAGAGAGAGAGGAAGGTTAATGCAGAGTTTCTCAATAATATAGTAACTAGTTTTTATCTGATCTGAGTTTCACCCGTCCTGAATTTCATCTGCTGTTTCTTACTCAGTCATATCTGGAGAATGAAATCACTCTTCAGGTCCTCAAAATTGGGTTTTGGCTTTAGTCTACTGTATAATTTTGTACTATGTAGGATTTGCTACCTAATATTTTGTCACTTTTCCAAATAATTTATGAAAAAATTGAAGAGGACTTTAAGCTTCCCTGTATTTATTTGTTGAGTAGGGGTAATTTTGAACTGTGTTCATTTGTCGTCCTGTACTGTCTTTCAGCCTTTAAAATAGCAAGATTTTATCACTGGCCATTTTATCACTGGCATTTGGGAAAACCCCCTCCTTTCTATACGGTCTCTCTTTAAAAAAAAAAAAAAAAAGGTGAATTCTTCTAGAAGGAAACTTTTTTCTCTATACCCTATACTACCTTTTTTTTCTTTTTTTTTTTCTTTTTTTTTTTTTTTTTTTTCTGTCTGGAAACTATATTCAGGAATCTTATCTACTCCTTGACAGCTTAAACTCTTCATCCAGAAACTCTCAAGTCTCTCCTCTCTCTTATCTTCTCAGTGGGGCATTGGTTCATGGCATCTCCATCTTACTCAAGAGAAAGAATTCACAGGGTCCTGAGTTAACCTGAGGATATATAGCAAAACACTGAATAATCAAACTCTCCCAGCACCATTTTCAGTTAAACTCTGACTCTCCTACAGGATATTCTCAGTACAAATCCACAAGCCTGTTACCTGGTGCAAACATTGCTTGCACTTTCCTTTTTGTCTTGATGCTATATCTGCTCAAATGGTCTTTCTCTGTTTCTGCCAGCTTAGAGGTAGAAGTGGTCTGTGTTGTAGCTCTGTATACTGAGTGCTCACCAGTTTGTTTTCCTGGGCTTCTGTTAGTGAATCACACTGGCACAAGTGTCAATATTTCATGAAGATCACCTCATGCACCCAATGTTATTCACAGAATCACAAAATCATTAAGGTTGAAAAACACCTCCAAGGTCATCAAGTCCAACTTTTGACTGATCACCACCTTGTCCACTATGGCACAAAATGCCACATCCAGTGGTTTCTTGAACACCTCCAGGGATGGTGACTCCACCACTTCCCTGGGCAGCCCATTCCAGTTCTTGACTCATTTCAGTGTCTCACTCACGTCTGACTTGAAACTCCCTTGGCACTTCTTGAGGCCATTTCCTTTTGTCCTGTCGCTGGTTGCCTGAAAAGAATCCAACCCAAACCTTGTTACAACCTCCTTTCAATCCATTAACCTTCATGACAGGTAACCAAGGTTATGCTCCATGCAGAAAACTCTGAGACTTCCTTACCCCTACCTCAGACTGTTGCACCCCAGTCACACAAACCTGGGACCAAACCAAGGTTTTTTTTCTCTGAGTAGACACAAAGGAGAAAATTCCAACCAAATATCTCAAGAGGTGAAAACACACAAAAGTTTAGTGGAAAACTATAGCAAATTAAGTAACATGTAAGGAATAAATACAACATAACATCACCTATCCCAGCATAGAGTTAGCCCATTGAACATAGGAAACCTTTAAACCCATTCAGTATTACATTCTGTGAGGAGAGAGAGGGAGAAGAAGAAAGTGAGAAAAACAGAAAGGAAAGATAGCAAACAAACATAGCTACCAGCCCCTGGGTTTCAGCAATGTAAGGCTCCAAGATGAAGGTGGGGTTAAAGGACAACGTGCTTGCCTGGTAGTGATCATTCTTAAACCTTTCCGGCCCACACTGAGCCTTCCTTCCAGGAGGGACTTCTGGTCCCTTGGCCCCTCAGGGAATGGGTTACGCAAAACTGGGGCTGCCTTGAGTGTGTCATGATGGACTGACACTGCAGGGCTGGGCAGTATGGGGCAAGGGCGCCATCTCACCACAGCAGGGCCTGACCCACTCCCTACCACACTTTCCAAGGCCCCAAGATGTCTTGAAATGGATTACCAGACTCTGAAACAGAGACATATCTTTTTTTTTAATTCTATTTTGGTTTTCTTCTACATTTCAATTTGGAGAGAGACAGAGTAAGACCTAACTGAAAAAAAAATGTTAATTTTTTTATTCTTCTTTTAAATCACCCAGTTTCATCTTTCTTCTGCCTGCTCCTCTCCCTCCAAAGATTAATACCTCTGGACTCCACAAGTATCTTCTCCTCAACTCTCCTAAGCCTTGGCTTACTCCACAAACACAGCTTTGTTAGTACTGGGGTTTTTCCAGTTCATGAGCTTCCTATCCAGCAGGCTTCACAGCCACTCTGCTAAGACTTGCGGTTGCAGCTATGAGACAACATTAATCTTTTCTTCATGCACTCATGGACTCAGATTTAGAACTAAATGTATTTACATTCTGGAATACACTTGGCAGTGATGTATCCTTAAAACAGAACAGTAGGTATGATCAGGTACAAATCCATGCATTTTGCTACAAAGTGAGAAAACAAACTTCTGACTGCATGCTGAAGTACCTCATGCCATTTATTCCACTTCAATACTGAAGAAACTTTAAATGTTAGAAAACAAAATTTCATTCTGTTAACTAGCATCTCAATTGCATCCCAAACACCAGCTATACAATGAATCATCACAGCAGCCTTGCATTCCCAGAAGAGCTGTCACAAAGATAGAAAATGAATAAATGAGTATCTTTGCTGTTATGTGTTGTTGCTCCTGCTGCCCCACTCCATTAGGGAAGAAATCAAAGCACACAAAAGAAAAGTCATTAATTCTTACTCCTAATCCCTTTCAATATAAATCACCCTTTTTCATGCTTTGTATAACCTTTGTCCTATAGGTTTACACAGATAACACAGCATATAAATATAGAGAAGTCATATCACAGTAGAAGTCATCAAATGAGTTTCAAATAACTCGAACAGAAGATTTGTATTTTTCCATTCCTAGTAGCATTGTCAATTTGCATTTTCATTGTCCTCTGTCATTTTTGTTCCTCTACTGGCTTTTAAAATCAACATTTTTCTTCCTTTGTCTTGAACTTGTTTCAGACTAAATAAGGAAATGCACTTGATCAGTGCCATGCATAATATATAAAGCTCATAAACATCAACATTTCAAGTTTTCAAAGTTGCAGTGAAACAGAGAGCACTTCAAATACCTGTTTTGACATACTTTCTCATTCTCAGCGACAACACACAGGTTGACAGCCTCAATACACATGAACACCTATTTCAAACTAAAAGGAGAAGATTTAAAAACTAGTTTTGTGTATATCATAAAAAAATTGAAAGCGGGAAACTTAAGGAGATGTCTGCCCAATATTGTTCATGTTTCTAGTTCTTTAATTCCATCAAAATGGAAACTAGTGTGAAGTAAATTGTATTTACACAGTAGAGAAAGTAATACATAATTTTTAAAAATTAAAAAAACATTGTAGAATCCATTGAAAGAAAGGTGCAGATGAAGAATAGCACTGTAAGTAGCATTCTCTCTATCTTGATTTTAGCATTTTATGTATCATCAATTTTTAATTAATTCTGTGCATGTTTGCTGTCAAAAAACAAATATAGATTTAAAGCTGGTCTCTCTTATCTAATCCACATTAGGATATCTAACACTCAATTCTTTTCAAATCCTGAAGCCAATGCTATGACAAATACAAACCAACAACATCTTGTAACTTGTTCACTGCAGTTCTCTGGTACTCACCCTTAAATTTAATTAAGAGGAGAGTAGTCTACTAAGGAGGATCAATTTGTTTGGTAAAGGTAATGAGAAAACAAAACAAACAACTTCAGCTGTGCTAGCAAGATATGGAGATCTTACCAATGAATGTCCAATTGCAAAAAGAAAAGAAAAAAATTAAAAGGAAATATTTGCATAGCTGCTGTCGCAGCCAAGTTCAGTAATCCTTTTCCTTGCTGTTTTACAGAGAATTGCATGCTAGCCAATTCATTTTATGAAGAAGAGTAACACCAAAATTGAGTTTTGGGCAAACAGGATTAAAAGGTAGCAACAATATTTTACTGTGAAAGAGGATTAGACATTGTAGGAATTGTTTTCTAACAAGTTATATGGTCTTCTGGCTGGACTGAGATGTTATTACATGTGTAAATTACACATATAGAACTAATTTAAACAATTTATTTGTTGTCAGTCATTGAATTCCATTAGTAAGACATTAAACATAAACATAAGCATAGCAAAAAGTAGTATGGAAGCTTATGGCTGAAGGCTGCAGAGACCAAGGGAGGGAGCATTATAACTTTGTCTCTACTGAGCCAAAAAGGACAAGAGAGTGAAGAAAGAAACAGAAAAAGAAAAAAAATCATCATTTAAAATATGCACAATCACATACTTGAAGAGTCTCTCAAGTAAGTATTTAAATCTGGATTCAAGACTCAAGACAACTTGTAGAAAGAAAAAGATTAGAGAGTCTTCTGGAGTTAACTTGTCCCCTTTCTGCCAATTTTGTATTGACTCTGAAAGAACCAGTTTATGGTTTCCCATCAGATTCTCAGGCAGTCCTCTAGCAGTGATATTGAGGAGAGTACTGATGAAAAGAGTTGATAAAATAAATAAAAAAGGGAAAATTATTTAATTCCTTGAAAAAGTGATTATTTTTAAATGACCTAGAATATTTTTAGAATAAATGTAATAATAGGTTTCTTAACTCATGCCTATGGCTCAATTCAGATGATTTTTTTTCCTATCATGGATTCATTAAATCTTTGATTAGGTTAGGTAATTACTTCAGGTAGTTTTACTAAGACACAAAAGAAAATTATACAACTGATTAAAGAATTAGTTATTTATGGTTAAAGGCCAACTTTTGAAGGCAGTCAGAGGGAAGACCACAATTACACTGTACAAAAGACATGTCCCTTCTCTTATGCCCAGGTTTGTTTAGGTGGTTACAGCACACCCCAGTCAAAAATTTAGTGCAGTCTGAATGCTTCTTAAATAATAAATAGGGAACATCTTCCTAACAAGAGCTCTGTGTTGTTCTGTCTCTTTTCTGAGTGAATGATTCGCATTTTCAGCTCCCTTTCCTCATGGTATCTCAGCACCTAACATCTGAACACAGCTACAAGGAGGACATCTGCGGGTCAGCAGTTCCTGTGCCAGAAGTTCAGGTAGAAACAGTGGAAATAGATTTCCTACTTCATTACAAATTTTATTAATTTCTTCTATAAAAATATTTAAAAATGTAGTCGGAATTAATTTCTTTAAACTCTTAAGAGTGTACAAAATAATGCAGACATCTTTTTTGGAAAGTGCCAAAGAATTAGATTATGGTACCTAAGTAATGTAAAAGTCTGCGGTAAATATATGAAAAAAAAAGTGGAAACAGCTAAAGTTCAGGGGTTTTTTGTCATTATTTCCATGGTCTTTCATTTCTGACTGAATAACAAATACAGCTAAAAATTACCTCATGAAACAGAGTCAGGAGTCCTCACTAAAATTGTACCATTAATAATAAGATGCTCCAAGTTCTGTCTAGCTCTATTTCAGATGTTTTACCTGAAAAGGATTTGAGAAATCATCTTTGGATAGCCAGAATAGCACAGGGATGCACCAAGAAGCAAGGATGATTAACTGAACTAATAATTTTGTGATAATTTAATAATTTTTTTGTTTTTAGAGATAAATTAATAAATATATTTTAAAAATTGAAATAAATCTTAAATAACTAGTAATTACTCTGTTTAAGATTGCAGTACAAAATGAGTCCTAAAAAGGAGCAGTGAGAGTGGTGAAAATTTCTTCTTTTTTCTTGCTCTTCATCATCCAGAAGGATCCTGGAATACCTATTCAAAATAACTTTTTCTCAACTGAAAGGTAATATAGGAATGAGTTTCAAGATTAACTTTTTTTCTTTAGCATCTTAACAAGTCTTATAAATACTAAGTACCTTGACCCTGCATCTCCTCACTGTAGCAAGATTTAAACTTTGTGATATTCTGAGAAACAAGTTGTCTAAACCACTGTCAATTAAACAGTTTTAAAATAGGTTCATATCTTGCAGAAAACTCATCAACAGGGTAGTTAGCAAAGGTTCACAGTAAAAATAAAGCAAGCTACAGCAAAAAAGTATAATGAATGAAATCAGCCAAATGGCTTTCCTCCCTTTAGTCCTTCTTAATGCTTTCATTTATGAGCTAGATAATGAAGGACTTTCCCTGAATTTGAAGTCAATATGAATATAGGAGGTAGGAGAAAGGTGCACAATGTGCCTTCACTGTTGCCAGGAAGGATGTGATTTAAAATTTCTCTTAATTTTTTTTTAAGAATTGAAGCTACACCCTGAATTATGGATAGGATGTAATTCTCTAATGGGAAGAGAAATTTTTTATTAGGCAAGAATAATCAACCATGCAAACATAAGCACTTAGAAATGGAATGGCAGGTCTGTAGGAAAAGATGTGTGGGTTATAAAGGAAGATTTATTTGGAGCATGTGGAGATAGGATAACCATACCCAATATGTGCTAAAAGCTTCTATAATAAAAAGACATGTATGTGCTCCATATTCACTCAAGATGGGACAAGAAATAAACAAATTAAACTCTATTAGGAAAGTTTCATTTCCAGGGTCAGTTGAGAAGAATTCTAAAATTGGAAATCAGTTAGGATGCTCCTGATTCTCATGCTAACAGTAATTCTAAAGAACAAAATAAATAAGAAAATGTTTGTTTGGATTTGGCCTTGGGAGTGTGAATGAGGGTCAATGACTTCTTGAGGTAACACTGAACTTTATCTTTTAGGATTATCAACTATCAAATTTCTCTGTCCTTAGCCCTGCACATTTCTGTCGGAGACAACTCAATCTTTTTATTCCTTGATAAATAAATCACCATCTTTTCCTACCTATAAACTTGCAATGTGCTGAAATATGAGTTTCAAATGCCATTTATGTTATTTGTCCTCCTGGTGCACGTTTAATGACCACTGCCACTAATGCTATGCAACAACATCTTATTATTCCAATCTCTTGAGAGCAAAATGCCAAGAACTTTAACAGCTTTAAGCCTAGAATCAGCACAGAGCTGTCATTGCTTCTTCCATCATTTTAATTTTTGCAAAGTATGAGAGAAAATTCTCCTGCCTCGTTTGATGTGTGTCATCAACTGCAAAATCAGAGCAAACTGCAGTTTTCATACCCTGGAAACCAGCATGTCAGGAACTGAGCTGCAGTCATCAGTTAAATTAGCTCCAAGCACGCTGGGCTGCTATGCTCTCATAGTATTAATTTTTCATAAACAGAAGTTGTTACAAAGAACACAAGCCATTCTAACTTTGAATAATTTCTTCATCTCTTCTTTTTGTCTTAAGATTTTTCATTTGTAGCTTGCATGTTCCACTGCTTGGAAAAACATAAAGCCAGCATAATTATTAGTTTACATGCGAGAGCCCAATATGTCAGCCAGCTAGGGTCTTTTTGACAGGAAATTGAAATGATAAGCCATGACTTTTACATTGTTGATTATATCAACTCTTGTTATATACCCAGTAATTAAACATTTTTAAATGCTTAATTATGGACATGCCAATCAAAACCACAGCTAGAGATAAATAACTCTTGCACTTCATGATAAAAAACAGAAAATAATTAAAATAGAAAAGATTCTTAGCATATTTATAGATAACTCATTATAAAGCAGGTTTCCTGAAAAAGACATGGGGGTCCAACAGACAGCAAACTGAAGAGGAGTTGTCTCTCTCTTCGCTGCCCCTTTGCAATGAGCAAGGTCAAACACATCCTCCCTTTTTACTACCAAAAGTGTGACTAGGAGGCCCAGGCAAACGATTCTCCCCTTCTGTTTCTCTGTATTTAACTTAAAACTTTCCAATATATGAAAGACACTGACATACTGGAGCCTGTTCAGCAGATGACCACCAATACAAGTCATCAGTGCATCTCATGATGTACAAAGGAAGGCAGAAAACTTGATTTTTTAATCTTGAAGAGCTTCAAGAGAGAGCTTATTGCTCCTTAGAACCCCCCACAGCTGGAGCATGTTGTCAAGAAGCAAACAGCCTCTTCTCAGAGGTATACAGTGAAAAGAAAAGGGGCAAACAGGCACAATCAGGAACAATAATTTTCACTGTGATGTTAAAAAAAAAAAGTATCTAAAATAAGATAATGGTTTGGGTTGGAAGGAACCTTTATGTTCATCTACATCCAACCCCCCTGCCATGGGCAGGGACACCTTGCACTAGATCAGGGGGTGCAGAGCTCCATCCAGCCTATCCTTGAACACTTCCAGGGGTGTGTCCATCCCCATCTTCTCTGTGAAACCTCTTCCATTGCCCCAACACTCTCACAGTAAAGAATTTATTCTAAATATCTATTCTGATCCTACTCTCATACAGTTTGAAGCCATTCCCCCTTGTCCTGTCACTGCATGTCCTCATAAAAATTCCCTCTCCAGCTCTCTTGTAGCCTTCTCCAGGTACTGGAAGGTGCTCCAAGCTCTCCTGGGAGCCTCCTCTTCTCCAGGCTGAACAGCCCAACCCTCTCAGCCTGTCCTCATAGCAGAGATGCAGAATGGCAGAATTTGTCCAGAGACACTGTGAATACTCAATCCATGTAGATTATCAAAGCTCAGAAGTACAAATTTTTTCAACCTGATGAACATGGGCCTGGTTTGAGCAGAGTCTTGGACTGAAAGTGTGTTTTGATCCACATTACTCTTTTTTTCTATGCTATATCATGTGCTTTTATTATATGCAATCATGCATATAATATTTTATTATATTTGATTATATTTTACTATATGCAATATTTATTGCATGCAATATTTACTACATGCAATATTTATTACATTTCTTGCAGAAATATCTGAAATGTAGCATTGATAACATAAACACCATATGCAATGGTTTAACTCCTTGAAGTCTGGGAAAAGATTTCCACAAAATATATTTAGGAGGAATGTCTTTTTTTGACCAATAATCTTCAAAAAAAGAAAGTTTCTCATTTAGCTTTTCTAGTTAAAACCTGTTCTACTGAAGGGGCATGAGCTGAATTAGTGCATTTCAAAATGCTTTGTCTCTCAGGTTATTCTTGTATTTTCAAGATTTTTGCCATGATGACGGCTTCTGAGCTTCCTATTTCCTTTTTTGACACTCCATAAGATTAAATACCCTAGACTTGGTGAAAACATCTATTTTAAGAATGATTTGACTTCCATTCTCTTGAGAACAGAAAAGAAAGGGGACGAATCCCTTCAATTTAGCTTTGTTAATGACAATTCCATTACTGAAAAACAATGAAAAGTGGCAATATCAGCTTGAAAGAATGTGTTTTTTCAAAAAACTCTCAACCCTGGCACATTATTCATCAGTCACTTCTGAAAATGAGTAATTAAAATCAAATATCACTGAATCCAAAAGATTAAATCTAATAACTGAGAAAAGTTATACTCTGGTTTACAGGGTTTGACCTTTCAAAAGTATTCCTGCTGCACAGTGGAAAATTATATATATAAATACAAAACTTATACCATTTCTCCAGAGAATTACTTGCACAATACAATACAAATAGAATGTATTTAAAGAAAGAATTGAATTTAATATCTCTATAATCTTGAGATAAAAATACACTAAATAAACCACTCTAGTACCAAGTTGCTGAAGACTTCCTGGGCTTCGAACTAGAAAATGTTTGCACGAAATTAAATTTCAGTTTTCTATTCACACTTTAAAACATAAACACTTGTCAGTGTTGCAGTATGAAACTGCCTTTTTCACAGCTCTGAAAATAGCAAAGTAATGTTCCTCATTCTTTTTCAATATCACTTGCTGCTTTGCAATTCTCGCCTATCACCCCTGATTTTTAACTGTTTGAAAATCTAAGATACGCAGATGAGAATGTGTGCAGAAATTAATGCTGCATATTTTATAAAAATCACAGAAACTACTTTCTGTCAATGAAATTCTGGAACTGGTGCAGTTTTCAATGAAACAAACTTAACTAGACATGCATGCAAATCTCAGACATCATTCACTAGTAAAAGATTTTTATATCAAACTTCAACTTAATCCACTGAAATTTGTAGCATTTCCTAAATAGGATTTCCCAAGAAACCTAAGGGATTTAGTTTCATGTTTCTCACTGAAACAAGAATGGGACTGTGCTAAAAAATTAAAACCATAAAACCATATTTAGGCACTTGATGATGCAGACAGACACCTTTGAAAAGTGTTTGAGAGAAACTGGGAGCCCTCCTGGAAGCTGCACAAAGGACAAGGATTCGTAGGAATGCAGATGTAATAGAGAATTGTTACTCTCCGACCTAAAAATTCAGATTCTCAAAACGTTGATGAGCTCCCACATAAGCCTAGAAATATCTGAAATGTAGCATTGATAACATAAAAACCAATAAAGTTGCTAAAGTACATAAAATATCTATTTCTTGACAACTGCACCATGACAACTGCCAACTAGTGACTTACATGAGAATCACATGTTAGAAAAAGACCATTCCCTGCAAAACTGCTCTGAAACAGGGAAAACTCAGAAATGAGGAAGGAAATGACATAGTATTTGCCAGAAGTATTTGACTTCAGAAGTTTATTGGAAGTTATCTGCATTTCCATGTCAAAAAAAGGTTTAATCACCAATTAAAACTTTTGCATTCAAAGACCAGAGGACTGCACTTCAGGGCAGGACATTCACACATGGCTGAAAGATGGAGATTGTTTCATATCACTCAAAGCAACTTCTCCAGCTGGTTGGTAAATGCCCCAGAGATACTCCAAAAGGATCTCTGTCACACACTGTCTTCATCCACTGCTGGGACCTGAGGATGCAGGATCATTGAAAAGAGTTCAGAGAGATAAACTTCTCCTAGCTTGGCGCAGAAAGCAATGATCTTTACCAAGAACCTGTTCCAAAGAAGCACTTTATACATGCTCATCTACCTGCCATGTACATCATTTTGGTTCATTAAGTCACTTCACATTCACCCCTCAGGTTATGAACATATTGTGGTCATTCATTTTCCAAAGTTCCTTCTTCCTGGAAGCTGAAATCTTTCAACTCAGGAGCTCACTGGTTGGGAGGAGTAGCTCCTTGTGCTGTTTAGCTTGGTTAATCTGCCCTGACTAACTTCTAGGAGAAGTAGCCTCAAAATACATATGAATGCTGTTCTTGGATGTAAGATGGCAGACAGGTACCATAGCAAACCTTAAATTCTTTATTTTCCTTAGCAACACACTTATGTAAGGTCTGTTGGTGCATTATCAACATTCAAATGTCCTGAATAATGAAATTACCTTATCCAGCAGAGCTGGAATGATACATGCAATGATACATTTTAGACACTTCCAACACTGCTGTGAATAATAAAAGATCCTTGGAAATGATTCATGTCTTTCTGTCACATTTGAGTTTCCACCCTTCCAGAGGGTGTTGTCGTACCTCCTTTGTCGTTGCTGCTGAATATTTTGAGAATTTTCCACCTTTGCAGCTCTAAGCTTTTCCATGAGCTTTGCAGCAAGCTCCCTCCCCATCCCACCCAACATCAGAATGAACACTCAAGGGTCTTAATCTGGACAACACGCTGGTATAATTCATAAAGTCCATGGAAATTACACCATTTACAAGTCAATGGTTCCGACACTAAGCCAAAATGTACAAAAATTACTCAGATTACTTCAGCTCTGACTATCTGTTTAACAAATCACTTAAACACACGCAAGTGTTTGGCTGAGCACAGAGGCGCTTTACTGACTTATAACTTCAAGGGCACAGGAGAAGCACAGACATAATTAACCTGCCAAACCTGCACTGACCTTCTGCTCCTGAGATTATTAACTTTAAACTGCTTCTTTGTCAAGAAACGTCAATTAACTTACCACAAGAAGCGTAGCCGGGGAAACTGAATCTCTCCTTTAATGGCTTGATTTTCTCTGTTAGTTTCTGTTTCCAGCTCACAGCCCAATAGAAGAAATTCCCTCAGTGCTTGATGTTCACTTGAATACATCAATTAAAAGAGACGTCTCCTGTTTCTGCTCCTTATTAACTTCAAGTGGGCAGCAGCCCAGAAGACAAGAGGATAAAACCTTCCAGAAGAGTGAAAAACTTTAAAAATATACATAATATTGGATTTGGACCCATTCTATGCAACTCACAAAGTATGATATCTGGAGTAATTTCAAATAATTTGTTATTCTCCTTACCCTGGGACAGAGGCATCACACTAGCATTACCTTCTTAGAAATAAACAACTTTAAGTTTAGCATTGGGATGCATCTTTATAACAGTCTGTGGGAACAAATTTTAAGCTGGTTCTTCTTTTTTGCTGTGACAACATCCAAAAATTGAACGTTTTTGGCAATTGCCAAAGCACACAAGTAATCTAGGACCAGTTTTGGTAGAGGCATTAAGCCCACTATTTCACACTCTGAATTAGCCTTGATCACTGGAAGAATATGGAATTAAAAGCCAGTATAAAATCTTTCAGATGAAAAAATAAAAATTATTAGTAGCTAATCTGGAATTAGCTAAATCATTCAACATGTCCATATTAGAGATTAAAGCATTGGATTTTGCAGTTTTTACAAAAGTGGTTATACTTGGTAACTCCAGTGAAGCCTCTTACTTACATCAGTATCTTTTTTAAAACATTATTATTATTATGTAATCTTATAAATCTCTTGGATTCAGCTGCACCTTAATTGCACATATTTCTTCTTATTCACTCACAACCTTTCAATGCCATGACATACAATGTTTGCTTTATCAGAATTAGAGCTCTGAAATTCATATCTAGGACATTTCACTTCAAACACTGGGTATTTAAATAATACCCATATTTGGACCCCCACCAACATTTGAGAGAAGGGTTGCTAAATCCTCAGAAATGGTAAAATGTATCTCTTCTGTTGTCAACTGCTTAAAAAAAAAAGAAGTGAATGAAAGGTATTGATCAATGAAACATAAATTTGACTTACTTTTGTTGTGTTAAAACTCACTTTAAAAAGTTATAACTTTAAGAGAAGTTTGCAAGGTTTGAAGAAACAGGATTTCTGAAGAGAGGTCATTTTAAATTTTAAAAGCTGGTAGCTTCTGAATAATACTAATTCCTTTCTTAAACATGTTATTATTTAATAGAAAATAAAGTCTAAGAGATGGGAAATCCCTCTGGATGCATATTCTTTCATGCTCCTTGACTACTCATTTTTAAATACAGATGACATTACAAAAATAAACTCAAAATATAGTTAGATGTCAGACATTTCTTATAATCTGTCATCAGAGATGTATAATGATAAATACTGTATATTTTAATGGCTGACTATTTCCCTAGCTTAGACTTTCCATTAAAATTGTGAGAAATACTAGAGACAAAAATGATCCCTCCTCTGATGGATTTGTTTCAGAATTCTTTTTCAAAAAAAAAAATCACTTAGGAAACTTTGGAAATTTAATTAATTTTGCCCAAAATTAGACCATTTTGTAAGAAACAGTGATAGCAGGACAGGGAAAGCACACGTTTTATACAACATATCTGTGTGCTTTTTTCATGTCTTATTGACACTGGATGTAGTCTCAGTTGCCCACCTCTGCTGTTTACACTTTTACACAAATGTTATGCACAGGTTTATGAAACATCAATTCAAATGAGTATTGAATATCGAAAAACTGGTCTCAGAATGAAAATTTTATACTAAATCTGTCTTATTTTCATTCCTATTTTACAGTTTAAGAAAGGAAAAAAAAAAAACAACCCAAATCAAATCACAAAGACAAGCTAAAGGAATGTATTTCATGCATGATGAGAAAAAAGTAGGATTTCCTATGAAAATCCTATGCAGTTTCTATTAATCCAGTTATCTGTTATCATAACCTAGTCAGTTTCTTTATCCTTATGCTCAAAAATATTCTTAGGTAGCAAGGAGACAGCTAAACTAAAAGCTAGTAGAGGTCAAGGTATTTGAAACCCACTGCCATCTTGCCAAAAAAGGTGCTGCTGATATTTCAAACTCCTAAACACCATGAGTAACTCTGCTGGCAGGAGATGCCTACCCTCCAGTTGGATATGCTGAGCATGAAAATGCATTCTGAGACTCTCACCAAAGTTTCATCTCAAAGTGACTGCCTCTTCCTGAACTACAACCAAGTTATTTAGCATCGTCCTTCCACAGAAAATTTTGTGCTATGAGTCATATAATCAACTCTTTTTTTTTACAAAAAGAGCCCATGGAATCAGCAATGTGCCACCTTGCATTGCCCTGTCTGGCCATTTCCAGATGAAAGAGGCAGCAAACCCATGCCAGACTCACAGACCATAAACACTTTAAGCGGCATGGGAGATATCTTAGGAGAAAGCAGTACTTTGTGCAGTTATTTAAATTTATTCCAAGTATCTCTTTCTAACCATTACTGCTGGATCACTTTAAAGGGCAGTTCAAACTCAAAAGCAAAAAACATCCCTTACATCTCACAGATAGGAGCCATCACAGTCCTTTTCTATAGAAGTAAGCATTTTGATTTAGATGTAACGTGAGTAACCTGCCACACAAAGGATAGAAGCAGGCACAGGAACTTTCATCACTGTCCCATCTGATGTAAGAGAAAGAAAACAATTTTTCCTCAGCTTAAAAAATATTAAGGCTATTTTTATTCATGTACTAACAAATGCATAACTCCTATTTGGTATTTCATTTCTACAAAATGATTGTACTCAATATTTTGTATATTGAGTGTAGCATCACTCATTGCATACATTAATATTTTGAATTTATTTTAAACATAATAATAAGCACCATAAGCATGCACTTTTACAGAAGGTATAAAAACAATTGAGCTGTTTTTCCATAATCCAACAAACCCTAGTTAAGTATGGTTAGGACAACTGTCAGGTAACTGAGAAGCTACAACAAAATAAGCAGTTTCAGACTGATGGTTAAATAACTGCTAAATTCAACAACACATTTCTCAGAACAGTCTGAGGTCATCTGGCAGCATAGCATCATGAAACTCAAATGTCAATCAAGTTCCAAGCCTACTTGCTAAGGGGGGCTCTGTGAGTCAGATTTTTTTCTGGATGTTTGCATTTAAATAGTATATATGATCCAGTTACTGGTATAGAAGCGATACCACATTTGACTTCTTCAAAATGGTAATAAAACAGAATTAAAAGAAACAAGCCTTAGCAGTAATCACAACCTTAACTTAGTGAAATTTCATGTCTACATATTAAAAAAAAAAGAGTGTTCTGAGGTGACTTTATACTCAGATTTCTGTCAAGTGGAGGGTCCTTCTTTTTCCCCTGTAGTTGTCACTAAATTTTGGACCACAGGGGTGTTTCTCGTCTGGGAAAATCCTTAGCACCACCTGAAAACTCCTGAAAACAACTGAAAAACTCAGTTCCTCCATCTAATTATCATTCAGTGCATGACATGGTCGCCAGCTTCCCAAAGCCATCTTTAGCCTATTGATCAGATGTCTCAGATACTGGATCTTTAAACAATTTGGAACCCAAGAGCAGCAATCCAAAGTAATTAGTGTATGAGTTTTCCCATTTATGAAACTGTGAAATTAGGGCTTTGAAGCTATCTACAGGACTGATGAGCCTGGTCCAGAATACAGCTATTCCTAAAAATTAACCAATCTAACTTTCATTTAAATTTCTTTAATAAACAATAATCTTTACAATCAGTTCTTGTATTGTTTAGTCATAACAGGTGAACTAATTCTGGGAGTCTTGAGGCCAGATTTAATTCATCATCCTGAGGCCAGTCATTGAGGTCCTTCTTGTGTTGCATGTGTGTTTTTCCTTTTAGGACAAGGGAAAATCTCCAGAAACAACATTATTATATTCTTACTTCATAGAGAATTATACTTTACAATATATTCAGGAGTGGTTTTTTTTGGTTTTTTTTTTTAATTTATTTTATTTCTAATTCTTCTAATGGGCTTACATAAGTCCTCACTTTTTTCCTCTTTATATGTGAAGCTCAGGCTGTGGGGATCCTAGGAGTACCTGAACAATAGTCCATTAAAAAGGAAGGAAAAAAATCCAAACACTAAGACAAGGATTTTCTTGGGGTTTTATTGCTACTTTTTCCTTCTAAATAGCCATAATGCTGTCTCTAAAAAGCCCCACTTTTATTAATTTGTTCCATGAAAATGAGCATTTGTGCTGCATATGTGCTTTCGCTTGGCCTGGCTTCATCCCAATTTCTCTGGCTACCTTCCCACACAGCCCTCAACTTTCTTCCTAAAATTAGTTAAAAAGTGATGATCTCTGGTTTTAAAACCTCATGGAAACCCAGCTCTCAACTGCCAGGCTCCTGCTGCTGGCTGAGCTCCATCCTCTGCAGTTCAGGAATGCACAGGGGCACCAAGGCAGGAGTGCTGTGCCCAGAGCACATCCACAGAGCCATCACACCTTTATTGGGCTGTTTACAGGTGCCCAGACTGGGTGGCAGGTCCATCCCTTGAATGAGACAGGAGGAGTGTTTCAGGTGAAAAGACTCACACTGTGCATGCTCCCCTACCCTGCCTACCTCCTACACACCTTCATTCCCCATTGCTGCAAGATTTTGCTCTGAATTTTGGCACGTCTGTAAGGAAAATTTCCATGAAACTAAAAAAATTTTAATCATCATGCATTAAATACATTACATTTCTACTTCTATCTCTTTGCTCTTTGTTCAAAGTAATGCTCAATTTTAGAAATACATCCTGCAGGCAGTATCATAGTCTCACTTGTTAATTATATGGATGTGAAAAAAACACATTTCATTTTCCTGATATATTGATTCTTTGGCAGCATCTCTTACTCAGGCAGCTTGAGAGAAAATCAACAAAGTTTCCAGACTAACAACATACCACTCCCCATTATCCATTCCCTTTGTCTTCTTGGGGCAGAAGAGGAGGAAGAGGAGTTGAGGATGAAGAGCTGAAACTGAGCCTGGAAGCAAGGACAAAGGTATTTTATTTTTGTCTTTATTTCTAAAAATCAAAAATTATTTTATTTTTATTTCAGGCTTATTGTGAAAATAAAAGCAGCATTTCACAACATGATTTTTAAGACTTGTGGCTATGGGCTCTATAAATCAGGTACATGATGAATAATTTAAAATGTAAAAAAACATTCAGAACCTGTCCAAAAAAAATGTCTATTAGGTAAGGAACTATAATTTATTACTTTTGAAATTTTTAATCCCTCCTATCCATTTTAACGTTTATTCAGAACGTTGCTACAACTTAGAGAAAATGGAAACTTTTTTATATTTGTTATCTTTCCACTGTTAATAATGAGGACTGAATAAGAGATAAACAAGATATTTGTCCCAGAGCTGGTGTTACCCCACAGAAGTTGCTGGCAGTTTCAAGAGGACAAAGTCACCTAGAAAAGACCAGGAAAGAAAGAGTTTTCTCTGAATAAATGAAAAGTTCCAGTTTGAAGACAAAACTCAGATTAGTTGCGAGTCTTCTTCAGCCTACTGAATACAACATACCTAACTCACATGTGCCAACGTTTTTCACCTGCAAGTAGATGAGTTTCTTCATCTCTGATATATTTAAATTTATCTAAATATATCCATAGATTAGGAGCCAAGGTTTTTCTGATATATCAAAAAGACAGAACCTTCTATTGTCACTATAGGTTTCAATTTATATTCTATAGCAATATAGACTTATCAAAGTCCATTCAAGTTCTCAAAATCAGGACAAAGGTCAAAATTAACTCTCTTTCCCTCACTAATCAAATCCAGTTCTTGTTCCTGCAGTACTTAATGCTGTTTATATTTCTTATTTCAATGCAAAAGTAATGAACTTTGCATAAAGGAAGCCAAAGCACCAAGAGATTATTGTGATGAGAAGAGGCTATAATATGATTTTATTTCAAAGATGGACAGTGTTAACTAAAAGAGGAAAGGAAAGGAGTATATTAACCTAAATAATTAGTCCTTATGTTAATAGCACCAATAATTCATATATTGATAATGACAGTTTCATATAACCTATCAGGCTGAATGAGTTACACTCGTCTCACACAATTCCTGTGAATATATCTATAAATATATAGATATATATTTTTTTATATTTTATCTATGTATTATAGATACATATTTTATTATATGTATCTATATATATCTGTAAAAAAAAAGGCAACAAAATTTGTCATTACTTATTTTGGGGCCGATTTCTGCTTCTCCAACACCAAATCTAAATTAGAGTTGGGGTGTGCCCTCACCATTACCTGCAGCACACAGTGACACAGAAAAGGTGTCCAGAGAGCAGCCTGCACTGCAGACCATGAGACACAGGGTGCCAAACAGCACCCAAGGGACAGGGATGAGAACTGGCTGGAAAATCACCCTTTTGATCTGCTGCACCACTGTAGAAGATTGCAATGCAAGTTTTCCATTACCATTGTATGGCAGATTATCTTTTTCAAGTGGGCAGTTTGCCTTATCTCTCTGAGTGACCACATTCACACCTCCCTCGGGAGGGGACATTGCTGATAACAGACTATTGAATGTCACTGCATGACTGATAAGAACTCTAATATCCCATTGTGAGATGCTCCACCCAGAGGGAGGAGCCAAGCATTCCTACCCAGATATAATCCAGAGGTTTTTGAGACACCAGCATGGCTTTCTCCACGGGAATCCCCAGAGGAACAGCAGCTGCCTTTTCCTCCACTGGATCTTCAGAGGAAGAATTCATCCTTCTCTACAGATCCCTGCTCCAACAGAACCACCCCTGACACTCCAGGAGGACTGCAGCCACATTTCCAATGGGACTGCCACCAACACCCTGACCCACAGGGTGTCAGGTTGTGTTCTGACTCTGTCAG
>JAWWEX010000001.1:13121564-13142666 GCA_035583215.1 Arremon brunneinucha | reverse complement strand
AAATAATAAATCAAGCCTTCTGAACATGGAGTCAACATTCTCATCTCTTCCCTCACCTGAAAACCCCTGTGAACACCCTCACAATGGTAGTTTTAATGAATAATATAAATTACTTTTATATATATATATATACTCAACATACTTATGAAAACTACACGTAAAGTATAATGGAGAATTTTCTACACATAATTTTTTTAATTTCATTTTATTCATCACCTTACTGTGCAGGATAACCTGGAGACATGAAGTCAGAACTTGCTGCTTCTCTCATTCAGCTGAAATTAGATCTCAGCCCAAGAAGCTCCTGAAGGAGCAGCCAGCGTAGGGCTTCCCTACACAAGTCCTCACCTCTTGCTGTTCACTGTGATTCCACTGGAGATTTAATTCACAAGTGGTCTCCATGATACAGGAAGCTCATTCACTGGCTTATGTCCACCTGGAAGTTTCTTTTTTCAGATATTGAGCCTGATGATGCCGGTGCTCAGAGAAAGCAAGCACATCTTACCTGGTAACACTCCAGTTCTGAGACTCTCAATGATTTAAGAGTGTAAACCTGAGCTAATGTTCAGTTATACCAGCCTGCATATTCAGTCTCCCTAATATTATAACATGGAATTCATAGCTTTTTGGTTTTAGAAACTATTCTGTGAAAAAGTAAGTGACAAATAGGGGGCAATAGATACTTACATTTTTTTCCTGCATCAGAGTTCAGCACAAAATCTGAGAGGAAGCAACAGGGATGAAAGAGAACTTGGAGGCAGCAGGTTCCAACATGCTGGACATTGGTGAGTGCTTGAGTGACTCTGGGAAGTGAATTCAAAGGGCTGCTGCATAAGGAAAATGTCCTTTTATTTTACATCTTTTGAACAATTGCATTAACCTGCAGCCATCAGATGTGAGCTTCCCTTTTCATTCTGTCTGTTCTTTCTGTTTTCTCCTCAGATCCTAGATCTTACTTTGCTTCAGTATAGCTAAAATTAAAAATGTCTTAATAAAAATTTCTAAATATACCACATAGGGGATCTTTAAAGATTCATCTACTTCTTCAGCTGGTAACTCATTTTAGCAGTTACATAACCATCATATATGGAAGCCAGTTCCCATATTTGTGGGAACTGAGGGTGGAAAAAGTTTATGAAAATGTGACCTCAAGCTACATTTAGGATTTACAAATCCTGAGATCAATAAATTAAATCTTTTGTTTTCTGAGTGAAGCACAACATTCTCAAGAGAAAGTTTTGTGCTTTATATCAGAAATAACATCCCCAAGTTTGTTGCAAATATTTTGGTGTTCTGTGATACATCCCTAGTGATTTCACAGGAACTAAAATCTACCAGGAAAGGTTAGCATAAGAAAATTAATTTTTCTTTTCCTAGAATTTCTAGAGACTTCCAGAAAGCCTCCAGAAATTATATCACTGCAGGCATGATATATAAGAAAAATTCTGATCATATTGGCTTATTTTAAACAAATATTATAGATACTTAAAGGAGATCATTAAAATGACTTTATTCTCATCTTAGTATGATTTGCTGCTTTCAATCTAATTTTTTTTATTCCAAAAGTTATTTTCCAGCTGAATATCTCTGTTTTCTTTCCTGCACATGGCAGAAACATATCCCTAGTGAAGCCATACCATACCAAGGAAATACAGTTTAGGAGGAAGAACATAATGCAGCATCATTATTTATATTCTTAGAATCATAGAATGACCAGGGTTGGAAGTCACCTTTAAAATCATCTACTTGCAATGCCCCAGAAATATTTTGGAACCTGTAAAGCAAACTGTCTTCCTTCAAATTAACTATGTTCCATTATTATTCACTGACCTCAAAAATGAATTTTATTAGCTAAGTAAATAATTACCTTCTTCTCAGCACATACTTTGTAGGTTTGGATATTTTTCTTCTGAATAATAAATTTTGTTGGTTTTTATCCAACAAAGACTTAGAAGGACATAAGAATAATTTTTTTCTTCTGTATTTAGATATTTCTGATTATACTCATGCAAGCTCCTTATACTGCAGCAGATTTTTTAACTCTGCTTTACTTTTTTCCACAGAAAACTCAGAAACCACACACATACACCCCTTCAGTCTACAGCTATTTTGACACACAAGTGATAGACAGCCATTTCCTAAGCAGAATAAATTTCAGTAAGTGTAAATATATTCAGAAGTTTACTTTTATGAAGGAATGCCCTGTGTCCCTTACCTGCTCTCCAAAACTGGATCCACGCTGTTTCATTACTATTCTAGAGATTTCTTTTCAGCCTTCCACATCTTTCATCCCTTTGGTGCATGTCCAAACTCTTAACTGGAGTGAACCTAAATTATTCTTCAAGTTTAACTGATAAAATAACCAATTCAAAGGTAAGCACAGAGGACATTGAGGAGAGTACGTGTTTATTCAAACAGATTCCCTCCTTCATCCCT
The DNA here is from genome assembly GCA_035583215.1 of Arremon brunneinucha. NCBI lineage: Eukaryota > Metazoa > Chordata > Aves > Passeriformes > Passerellidae > Arremon > Arremon brunneinucha. The sequence goes on along the minus strand of JAWWEX010000001.1, from coordinate 13,140,230 downwards.
ATTCCCCAAAGCACATTTTTATCCCTCAGTCTGCAGCATGCAAGTGCAATGATAATCTTTGTCAACATAGTCACTGCAGGTATCCTGTGTTAAAATTTCATACCATAAGGCACGCTAGAAACAGCTCTCCATATGACTGGAATTTTAAAAACTACTCTCAGCTTTTTCTAAATTAAGTCTTCTTCCTCTGAAAAGTCTAGTGGACAACTGGGTTTGATCTACATGGGCTAAAAAAAATATATGGGGGCCCACAAAACATTTTTCTGAAAAGACCATTCCTTACTTCTCTGGTTTGTCCCCTTGTTTTCATATGAAAGAAGCTGGATAACTATCCAAGGAAATTGGGAAACTTAGCAGTACACAGGGGTGACCTGTAACCACATATTAGCTCTTCCTTACATGATAATGCTCAGAATGAAGGAAACCTGGGCAGGATTCACTTCAATGAGTTGCAGATTTTGAACACTACAGACATCTCCAGCTAAGCCAGTCATCCAAGTTCACTTTAGAATGAGGGAAAATGTAACCTCTGGGCACAATTTACCTAACTCTGAATAAATGGCTGAACCAAGTCAGATGAATCATTCTGTGTTTCTCCTCGCTGACTATAAAAACAGCCTATGAATAACTTGCATGATAAAATCCTTCACTATAGATATATCAGTGGGAAAAAAACCCAAAACACAGTTCTGACCACTCTTCAAAAGATACATGGAAATGTATGGTACAATGATCCACCATTAAACAATCAAGAGGGAAGCAATAATATTGCATCAAAGCCACTTGAAAATACAAAAATGGTACTACAATCAAAGAGTTTGACCTCAACTAGCTTATTACTTGCAAAGAATAACACTTTTGTTAATTTTTAGATGTAATTACTACAAATTATGGAAAGCAAAAACAATTGTACATTTTCTTCCAGTTAACTGCCCAAATTAAATGCCCAACCACAATAGAGCAAAATGTGCTACAGGGAAAAAAAAGTCTTTACTCCATTACTCTTTAAGTTCACACAGAAATCTTTATTCCATGTATTAATTAAAATCTTATTAGTTCCTTAAAAACTGTAGAATTTATTTTCATTTCTACCTGAAATGCAGAAATACAAAAAAACCTAAAAACCCAAACTGTCAAAACATTAAGAAGCAATTAGAATCTTCCAAAATATAATTTTTAAGCACAATCTTCTAATCTCAATCAGTTTCAATTCTCTGACAAGTTTTGTACTTTGAAGCTTTAACCCAAATGTTCACTGAAACTTAATAAAAATGCTAAATAAACAATAAAGAATTTTGTAAACAAAAAATGGAACCTTATGAAAAGTGAATAATATGCTAAACAGATATAAAATATATTAAGGAAAATATGTGAAAGTTAAAATGGAAAGTGCTTTCCACTCCCTCCCACATTTGTTTATGTCTTAACTTTAACTGTATATCTATTTTCAGATAATTTTAATGAAGATACAGGGATCCAATTTCAGTCAGGGAGAAGTCAATAAAGCAACACATCTGAAAATTTCTTTCTGGCTTATAGTATATTATGCTCCAGGTGAAATCTCTCTACTATGAAATGACTTATTGCATACAGGAAATAGATTTTTACAGCAAAGGAATCAAGACAGAGTAAACAAAGACTGCCAATTAATCCATTCCCACAGTACTGTTAAAATTTATTTTCCATGGTGAACAGCGTGGTCCTGGCTAAGTATGTGTACAGACTGACAAAAGACTATTTGTGGAATGTCTTAACATAGCTAGTCATTGTAGCTGGCAGTCAGCTATATTTTATTAAATAATTTTCAGATTCTTAGGACAAAGAATTACTCAGCCAACATTTCCTTTTTTTTTTATTTAATTTCTTATGTTAACAAATTAAGTTTCCTCTTTGTACATATCTGCTTCATTGAAGACACAGAATTGGTGAAAGTACTTCCTCATAAATACAGCAACACATATGCAGTGTATGACTTCTTCCCACTCTTCCTAAACACATTATTTTACGCAGTTTCTTTGCTTATACTCCACAGTCCTTACTCAGATGCATGAATCAGAGCACATCCAAAAAAATATCTACCCAGTACAGACAAATTCTGAAATTATTGAGTTTACAAAAAAAAAAAAAAAAACCAAAACAAAAACACTAAAAAAAAAAAAAAACAACAAAGAAATAAACCAAAACAGCCAAAAAACAAACAGACTGAAGCAAAGGCTTAGGGAATTTTCTGCAGGAAGATTTAACCCACTCAAATAAACCGAATTAAACATTAGGAAAAGAACAAGGGAACAAGGCAGCAAGGAACATTACTGTAATACTATCAAATTTTCTGTAAGGGTATTATGTCCAGATACTAAAACCAGTTATTCAAGGACTTAATTCTTAAAAGTATTATTTATGCACATATTTCCATTGACTCGTATAAGCCTACTCATGTGAGCTAAACATATTATAGGGGTTCTGTTTTATATTCAATATACTCGATTTCATGCTCTAATAACACTGCTGATTTATTTCTTCCATTAAGTAATCCTCTTGACTCTCTATAATAATTATATTGTAAGTTGTTTTCCAGAAGAGATGAAAGTGAAGCTATGCTGTGGGGAGGAGTAGAAAAAACCCTGGTCATTATACATGTATATCAAGACTTTATTAATTTACCGCAGACACTTTCTTTTAAAGTGAAGAATTAAGATACTCAGCAGCTGTACTTGCAGAGATAAACAAATTTATCACACATCAAGTCTCTCTGCTAGCTTTATTTAAAAAACATTAATAAATCTGTTTCCCTTCATCCTCAGTCACATACTTATCACCTGATGATGCTTTTTTGTGGTGCTCTACTGAGGTATTTAAAAAATATTCTCACAAGCAGTTTTAGAGCCTGCTGAGTAAATATACACATCTTCATACTCATATACCCTGATAACTTAATGACACATTGCAAAACAGCGCTTCAAATGTGAGAATAAAAGGTAATTACATGGCCATTCAACACCACACTACTTTCTGTTCAAAAATAGGGCAACTCTGAATTCTGATTCTAGCTTAAGTGAATAGTATACATCCAAATTTCTTCCCTGCTAGTAATTTACCAGAAATTAAGTATCCTTCTTCCTTTCCTCTCCTCGAGTTTCTCAATTATATATATTTATGAAGTTTCACACATTCTGGTTTCTTAATCTGAGCAAATTTTCTGATGCCTCCAGGATACACTGATTCCTGTGAAAACTTTTAAGTCTGTAGCCTAGTTAGTGATGTTCTTGAACTGACTTCCCTTATGTCTACATGGAGTTAAATCCCTGAACACTGAAGACCTCATCTTTTTTTGAACAGCCTCCACCCAGGTTTACAACACCCATTCTTTTTATTTTCTAATAATGATGACCTATGAAACATCCCGACTGAAGCTATTTTCATAGAGAATAAGTTATCGTATGATTCCCTAAGTGAAACCTGAAGGGAAATATAGGAAGACCTTGAAAAGGACATTATTGTTATACTTGAGTTGCAGTTGAAGGCTCACAAAAAGAATCAATACACAAAGACAGAATAAGGACATTAAAAATTGTGCCGTTTCTCTCACTATATATAAAAAATGCTTTGTATTTTTCACTCTTAACCCTACTATCAAATGCTATCCAAAATCTCCACTTCTTCTTTCTTTACTAGTGAAATGCTGTTCAGCCCCAGACTGTAGCAAAACTAGCAAGAAAAAAATTAAATGAAACCAGAGAGATTTTTAGACCTATTGTGTAACCCTCATTCTGGTGATGGCAGCTGTATTTTGCTGATCCTTCTGCCTTCTAGATTAATGTAAACACAGAATGTGAGCTGGTATATGTATGCATAATGCAAAATAAATGCAAAAAAATGACAAGAACTTCAAAATTACCATTTGGATATTTATGCAAACCTGCTGTCTATCAGAATATGAAATTTCCTTGTGTCCCCATTATGCACCGCGCGCTGCTGTTTCCTAGAAAGAGCAGTTTTATGTGCTAGATGGGAAAGGTTTATTCCCCAAATCAGGAGGTTGCTTTTGAGCAATCTGAGGCCAAGAACCTCCTTTAGGAAAGCTGAAGGCAGGGAGTGGGGCTGTGGGCAAAGCACATGTAGAGACCAGGAGCTGCTTCAGAGGTACAGGCAGCCACATGTGTACAAGTCTCAATCACCATGAAAATTGTATGAATTTTTAGAGAATTTTATGGAATCCATATACAGTTGTAACACCTGTGGAATGTTGCTGGATTAAGAGCAGGCATATTAAAATTTCCACTGTACCTAATGGATAGGACGACAATTTTGTAATTATTCTATTTATCTTCAACCTATTGCACATGCTAGATTTTAAAAATTTCTTTATTCCTTTGTTATTCATAAAAATTCTACCAATCTCTTTCAAAGTCCTACAAAGTTCTAAGTTAAAGGAAGAGGTAGCAGCTGCACACCCCATTAGGCGCACAGTGGGAGGAGAATGAGACTACAAAATCATCCTCTTTTCCACCTTTGCTTCTTATCTTCTTTACTTTTATCTTTTATTATTCTTATCTGTTGTCTTTTCCTTTTGAAAACAGAATTCAGTCCCCCTAGAGCTGGACCAGTCAGCCATGCACTTCAAATATAATATTTAGTGGAGGAGAAGAAGCATTTTGTCCTATCATGGTGGCAATGAAGCCATTTTTTTTCCATTAATTATGTGGAAACACACAAGCATGCAAAAATCACAGTGGTCTTTAGAGGCTAAAGGAAAAAAGCACTGCTTTCCCACACACATTGCTTTACATAACAGTGATCTACACAGAAGGCATGAGCTTCCATCTCTCCTCTAGCCTTACATCCCTGCCCAAAATTCTGGTTATCAGCATGTCTCATTCCTAACCCTGGATCACTGAATGTTAATCTGCAGTCAAGGACAAATTCTGCCTGACTGCAGTTTCTGCAGTTTTCTTGCCTTTTTATTGCTATTTTTTATTGTTATTTATACTCTCTCCTCTCTCTTTTTAATCTCTCTCTTTGGAATAAGAGATTCAGTACGACTTGCAAGAAGTCTTTAAACTTTGAATTGCCCTGATGTGAGCATATTCTGGACAATTAACAAAATCCCATAAAAATTGATGGTATCAGAAGCAATTTATATTTTAAACTAAATAAAAGGAAAAATGAAATTTCTTATCCTGCTCAGTGTAGCAAGAGTTCAGCAGACCTTGAGGCCAGTAAGATGTAAGGAGCTATCAGTAACTGAGGACAAAGGCAAAAAAGTCCTGACAGTGCAAATATTGAAATCCATGGAGGATAACATCCCATGCTATCAATATCACATATAGTTATGGCCCCAAAACTGGCCAAATTTAAAATGGGGAAAAAAGAGATGGGGAAGAGCAACAAAATAGAGAGGCAAATCTCCCCTCTTTCAAACTGAAAGAAGTGAAATTTAGGTTATAGATATTAGGGAAAAAATATATCCTGTGAGGCACTGGAACAGGTTTCTCCAAGAAGCTGTGGATGCCTGTCTTGGGGTAATTGTTGATGGTAGTGTATTCCCTGATCCTCTGTTTTATGCCTCAAAATGGTTGCTGTATCCTTGAGTTTGGTAAAGAGCAGGGATGAGCCTTGCCCTTGTTGGTGTTTTTTTCAAAGTCTCACTCCCCAGGTGTCCGGGCTGTGCTGTGGTCTGGGTTTGCTTGGCTACCTTGGTTTTGTTAGCCCAGCTGAGAAGGTTTTCCTTTCCGGGGCCTTGGAGAAGCTGCAGCAGCAGCCCTTGGGCAATCTTTCGAGGTGAGCTGGGCAGCTTGGTTAGCCCAGGAGCAGAGAGAGAAAACAGGACCTGCAGGAGAGGGGCAGGAGAGAGGGGCTGCTCCATCCCAGCCCCAAACCTCGGGAAAGCTGAGTCTGGGACACAGAGCACACCAAGCCCACCTGCTTCATCTGCTGGTGGAGAGGAGGTCTGTGCCAGAGATTTTCACCTGTCTGCCCAAACTGCTTTGTGAAGCTCCTTTTGTTTTTTTCTCTTGAGACCAATGATGGTGCCATCCTCTACCTTGTGGTGTGAGCCAGTATTTTTTCCCTGAAATTTTGGGATTTTGTTCCAGTGTGTGTGTGGGATAAGATCTGACAGTTTATTTTCCACCACTTATTTATCTTTTTTTTCCCGTGCCTTGTGGGCATTCTGTTAATAAAACTGTTGTTAATGGTCTTTTTTTTTTTTTACTTTCATTCATTAGTGCTAATTTCCAGTTGATGGAAAGGGGCTCTTGTAACACACACTCCTCTTTTAGAGGAGACAACTCATTCCAGAGCGTCTTCTCCTAAATTTGTCGTTAAACTGAGACAATGCCCAGTCCCTGGAAATGTTCAAGGCCAGTTTGGATGGAGCTCTGAGCAACCTGGTCTCGTGGAATGTGTCCCTGTTGAGAGGAAAGATGTGCGCTTATGTCTCTACAAACAATTTGATGGGTGAAGGTATGGGTGTTATTGTCTTTGATGGGTCTTAATGTCTCTACTAAATTTGGGCAGCAGGTTTGTTGTAGAGCCCAGACAGTTTGGCTCCTAAAACAGGCAAGTGGGCCTGCACAAGCCTGAATTTCTGAACTTTGGGGAAAAGCAACAGGTTGAAGAGGGGAATATGTGATAGGTTTGGGAAAGTTGTACCTTCCTAGTACCACAGCCAATGGGGAAAAGAGGAGGGTAACATGTGGCCAGGAGTTTAGGATAAAAGGAGGCTGTGCCCTTTGAATTGGGAGAGAGAAAATCCCCTGGATGTGTGCCCCAGTGGACTCTCTCCCTTTATTTGAATAAATTTGCAGGACTCCTCTGTCTCCTTTATGGACACTGGCTTTTGATAGTGTGATTTTTCATACACTATCCATGGCAGGGGGTTGGAACTGGATAATCTTTAAGGTCCCTTCCAAACCAAAACATTCCATGATTCGAGGATTGTATAAATAATAGCCTCTTTACTTAGAAATGCATAGACAAAATATATCCCATCAACTTTACAAGGAAAAAAAGTAATTATGGAAAAAAAATCAACAGATGCCTACAGCATAATGACAAATATACATGAAGTTAAACAATGAACATTTATTCCTTATTTTTCACAGGACAGAAAAGGAAAATCATGATTCTACCACAGTCACAGTCAGCAATTCAAAGTCATAAGAAGGAATTACATTCTCCACACAAAATGTGATTAAATAGTGAAATTCACAAGAGACCAAAAGTATAAATGAATTCATAAGAAGATGAGATAAGTTCATGCAAGCGATATCAATTCCCAGCCACTAAATACAGTGGTTTGATGTAGCTGCTGGCTAATAAAGCCATTAATCTGCTTATGTCTTTCCAGACATAAGCTGAAGGGGGAAGGGCTTCTCTGCTTCACTATGTGCTTTGCCTAGAATCTGCTACTGGCTATAGCTGGGAACAAGCCATTTGGCTGGATGGATAATGATATCCCTCACTATGGAAATTCAAAGCTGAAAAGGAAAACTATAGTTGCAGAAATACTTCATTTTCAAAACCACTGTGGAATAATTTCACAACAAATTACTTGTAAATATAAATAGCTACTATAGCTTACCTAAACTACAGTATTTATATGTTCAATACTGATATTTCAATATACAAAATGCAGAATAAACCTGTTGTACTCCACTATAACAGCCCTACTAATAAAACAGCAAATTTTAACTTTTTTGGGAAACTACTTTCTAATATATTGGTTTTCAAATCAGATTACAAAAACTGAAAATCATCTGACATCAAATGGTAATCTTACACTAATCTTCAGCCCCAAGACTTTAAAAATGGTTATTCAAACAGAGAGATGTGGGAAGAGATGGGATGGAGTTGGGCTGTGGGATGCTCCTGCAGAAGCACATGGCAGCACAGAGAGGATTGTGTCCCCCTGACCTTGGGGGAGGAGGTGACCCACTGCACACCCCTAAGGGAGAGGAGCCTGCTGGAAGCTGACAGAGGAGTGAACAGTGCATAATCACCCCACAGAAGGACATTTAGAAGGCATGTTGCTGATGTGGCAACATGGCATAGGTCATGTAGTGAGAATTACCATGTAAGAAAATACTGTGCCTTGAAAATTGTATAAAACCAGCTCGCTTCTTTTGAATAAACAATTCAGATTCCCTACTGGTCTGAGTCTGTGTTGCGGTCACTCACAAAGAGAGACTATTATCACTCTCACATGTTGGGCTGAGTTTGCCTGCTAAGACTTTGTTTACCTCCTTCAGCCAATGAGAATTCAATTACTAAAATAAATAAAAATTAAAAACCTACTTTGAATCAATTAGATTAGGGACTAGCAAGTGCAGTGTTCACCTACACCATTTCCCTTGCATTTCCACAATGGCCAATACCTGTGTTTTTCCTGAAAACCATGTTGAAAACCAGCTGCAGGATTGCATAACTTTCTTCAATCCTTTAAATTATTTTTTTTGTAAATGTTACCTATCTCTGCTATCAATTTCATTCATTGGCATAGTGGATTAATTATTTTTGTAACTAAAATGTAATGCACAGTGTTGAACCTGAATATCAGCTTTTGCTCAAAGTAAACCTTACTTTGCCTAATGGCAACTGGTCAAGTTGTACATCAGACATCTTATTCATTGTACTAACTGGATGGGCAATGTCAGATTCATGTGATGTTCATTACAGCATATGAACCTTTCCATCATCAGGAAAGACCATTACGAACAGAATAAAATCAGCTTTGGGAAAGCACAGAAGACTCTAAGAAGTTAAACACAGCTGTCCCCACCTACTGAGATTCATGGGTGTAAAAGATGGGACTGAGATCAAGGTTTCAACTCTCATTATCAAGATTTCAGTAACCCCCATTTATTTTTTGCTTGTAACCTAGTTGTGACCTGCTGAAAACCCCAGGTTTCTCTGAGGTCTTAATAATTTTATCTGCCACACCAAATAGTGCTCAGGTACTGATAAAAGCCATGTTACCTCTGTAGGCCTTGATGGTCTTTTTTTGGCTGAAGGTATGAAACACTGAGATTGCACAATTCCATTTTATTCCATAGGCCTGCCTGAAGAAAAGTTTTTTGTCTTGCTGCTGATAACTCAAAGAAATCTATCCCAAAATAGGTAGAAAGTCATTCAAATTGGTAGAGAAACAGGTCAAGCTGATCACAGTGTTCCTGGAAAATGAATGTTTTTTCTCTATTCACCTCTAATCCTGCTGATATATGTCTTCACATACACACATACAAACAATCAAGTGGTCATACCAGTCAATCAGCATCTGGCTTTAATGTATCCATGTGCTCAAGCCATACAGAAAGAAAATACTGAATAATAATAGCTTATAAGTATTGCCAGGAATAATTCCCTGTTTGCACCTTGTGCATACGCTGTTAATACTCTCCTTTCTGGTTCTTTGCTTTCCTTCCTTCACGAATCATTTTCACAGTGAAATCCTTTTCTAGCCAAATTTCATTACCCCATGCCATGTCAAATCAGGGACTCAGAAGTTAACCACAAGATACAGTAGTCCTGGATTGTATTTATCATCTTCTTTCATAACTTACATTCAAGACACTAAGCAAAATCTGGGAATAGGGAAATATTGGGCAAAGTAAGGTCTTCTGCTTTTAAAGCAGCCAGAATTTCACCATGTTTAGCAAGAAATAATTACTAGAACCATTAAATAGACTCTGATAAAGATAAGTACTCATTTCTTACATGGTAAGACTGTAAAGAGTAGAAAACAAATTTTAGTGGGAATAAATAGTATTTCACATCTTGTTGTTCTGAACCTTTCTCAGTTGCCTTCAAGTATTTCCAAATTCTTCAGCCAACATAATTAATTAAATAAAGCTCTGAATTCATGTAAAGGAAGATGATGGGAATTTGCCTTAATGTGTAAAACAATAATCATCCACTACATTACAATACAGGTCTATTAAAGTCAATTTTTCCTGTTTAAGAATAAAATCTGAATAAAGCCTGAGCAACACAGAAGTAAGAAAGTTTGTCATGTTGTTATATTTTCTCCTAATCTTGAATGCCTTCTGATGTGTCTTCCTCTTTACCCTTATACTGAAACTAACTTTATTTGCCACCTAGTTTAAGCCATCTTGTCCACAGAAAAAAATAACATAGCTATAAAGCCTTTCTTTAGCAGGAGTCACATTGGCAGGAGGTTTTAAAGTTTTTTAACTAATAAAAAAATCACAGAGGTTTTTACAATAATAAATTAATAGCAAATATATAAATATGTATATCTATGTATACTTCAGATACTGAAAGTGATTCTTTTGACGTGATACTGAAGCGCAGTATGGAACAATGTGAGAAAGGAGAGACAAAAATATTTTGCCTAAAAACATGTTGTGTAACACAAGCACTAAGAAAGCAGAATAGTGCCTTTCTGAAATATAATGATTTGGAGAAAAAATAGTAGTACTCTTAACACCAAATTAAAAATAACCCAACTTACAATCAAAGAACGTCAGGGTGTGCAGCCTGTAGAATTACAAAAATAAGAGGGCTGAAAATAAGGACAGGCTATTACACAATGGTTAAAAATTAAAATGTTAATTATATAAAATTATGTTTTTCTTTTTTTTAAAAAGGCTTTCTTGAGAACTAAAATGTACAGAAGAAACAGGATTTTTTATTTTAATCTGAAACACAAAACCTGAATGAAGTATTGAATGAAGCATTTTGGTGTGCTTGGGCTCACATAGGCACACAATCACGTACCAAAATACTAACAAGGCATTTAATGAGCAAGGTTCCAACTTCTGTTCCCTTTTGGCATAGCTTTGCTGGCTACCCTTGAATCAATCACTTGGCCAAGGTACTATATAACTCACAAATATCTGCTTCAGTTTGACCAGGCACATTTGAAACTGCCAGCAACATTTACAAAACTTTCAGTGAACTAAAACTTACCATGGGCTGCAGGGGAATTTCTGCTCTGGAGGAGTTTTCTCCCTTCTGCTTCCCTGTTGTCTGCAGGGCTGTTTCTCTCACATATTCCCATTCCTTTTTCTGGCAGCTGTGCCAGCAGTTTTCCTTCCTTCCTTCCTAAATCTGTTATCCCAGAGGAGCTACCACCATCTCTGATGGGCTTGGCCTTGGCTCCTCTTGGCATTGGCTTTCCTTGACACCCAAGGCACCTTTTGGTCACTTGGGATATGCATTTTTAACAAATTATCATTTAATTAACATGATCTGTAGTAATAATCTTGGAACTTTGTTCTGAAATAAATATTTTTTCCTTGAGGTTTATTATGGGAACAATATTTTCATTACATGAAGGGTGAGATTAAACATTCCATTCTGTAGGAGAAGTGAATTTTCTTTCTCTTTCCTGAATGCACAGGCTTTTTGCATCACCAGTACCTTAGAAACAAGGAAACAAGACATTGCTCCATGAGAGGGGCAAACAAATTAGTGACTTTTGCCCATTTTAGAAGTTTCATGAAATAAGGATTAATTACAAGAGTTCTGAAGAGTTATGTTTCCCAGAAGATAAAAGGTATCTTGAAATTATACATATTAAAGATTCTAAGTACTTTTAATCATGTTCTAAAAAATAGCAGAATGAAAATAACAGAAGTGGGTAGATGTGCTCCTCACTTTGTGAAAGTTCAGAGTAGCTATAATGGAATAAAAATCATTAAACTCCTGCTAGATGAGTTTTATTGAGTAGTGATGATTTTTCTCTATTTTCACTTGAAGATAATTCACTGCACCAACTTTTCAGATGAAAAAGAAAATGGAAATTGGCAATGAAAAATTTCCAGATCAGTATAAAAGATATTTTTTGCATATACTCCTTATTCCAAAGGAATTTCTCATTTTTTAAATCAGTAAATTGCAAATATCCAATGGAAATTTGCTGTCTTCAAAAGTAAGTGAAGAATCCTAAGTTATTTTTTGAGCAAGCATTTACCAAGCTTTAATATTCAGCTAGGCTGACAAGTACATACTCACCAGTTTGACTGTTTACTCACAGATTTGCAGATGTGCATGTAAGAGATACAGAAGATGCACAGAACCCCTCTGATTGAAGGCCAATATACAACATTGAAACAGATAAATAAACAGCCAGGAGAAACTGAAATGATATCTCTAGCCCCTTGTTGCTCCAAGTGAGCAAAGTAAACTTTTGCACACACTTTTCAGTCATTTTTCCCTCAGATTTTACTGTAGTTTAGTTCTACATAGTTATCCACTGTTCCAAATTAAAACAAACCAACAAATCAAACAAAATATAGCCAAGTCATAGTCAAATTTCACACATTTTGCAGTTTCATCCCTATTTTAGGATTCTTACATACGTTATTGTATAGATGTCACCTTCTAAATTCAATGAGCTTTCTTCTAGGATATTGTTTTTCTAAATGTATTTTGAGTCAAAGTGAAATTTTCAGGATTCAAGCAAGATTATTCCCAAAAAATCACATGGCCCTTGGTCCTGAGAAAAGCCCCACTGGAGTGAAAACAATTACAGATATGCAAAAGATGGGTTAAAAAAATTTAAAAAGGACACATTATATGCACATTTTCATCTTTTGGAAGATTGGTGGATTTCTAACCTCCAAGTGTAACATACCTCTTGGTTTTTGTTTTTCTTTTTTTTTTCTTTTTAAGAAAGGTACAATGTAGTGTTAAGGAATAAATCCAGTGATAGCTGTAGACATAGGACAAAAAAATAAAGTGATTTAAAGTCAGAATGCATTTAGATGGCTAACTGAAAGAAGTTGTCTGCTTCCAACAACCTTGCTGATATTTTTATATGCTTTTATATGTAAGTATTATTCTATGGAGAAAAAAAATAGTCTATGCAGATTTTCAAGTTGATCATGGTAGCCTGAAAAATCAATGTTTTAAAAGCTATTGTCAGCAGCTATACACTTATGCACATAATATTTGTACTTTGACCCCTCAAATTTCTCAATAGCAATGCCTTTTTTTTAAATGTGTTTTAGAAAACTCACCATTATTAATCTTTTAATAAAATCTTTTGGTACTATTATTTAATGTTTTACATTAGTCTTCATAGCCTTCACCCAAGGCTATGAAGAGGCTATGTTGAACACACTGTAAGACAAATATTTTCTCTTTTTAAAACTATTTTTTGTGTGTCTTTCATTAACACTAAAAAAAAATAATACTGGCATTATTGTGGAGTATTTTTTGCAGATTCTTTAGCACTTATGTAACACAAAAAGATGAGTTTACTGGTTGATCCATCATCATTTCATGTGATTGTGGAAATTGTTCTATTTTCATGGATAACATACCTCAGGGTATTTGTCACCTCACTTGAAATCGCCGCCTAAGGAAGCTGATGATCTCTTCGAAACCTCCATTTTCAAGCAGTTAACTCTGGTAATGGAGCTCACTTCTCAACTGAATTACTGTTGCTTTTTGTGGAACTTCCCTTTGATTCACACCCCTTTTTCTTGCTGGGATCTTTGCTGGACAAAATTCCTGGCAGTGCTCTGTCACTGGTGGTGGCTGATGCATTGGTTCTCCAAGGCACATACTTGAGAGCAACTCAGGACAAAATTAGAGATATTGAGAAACAAAGAAAGGAAAAGGTGTTTTCCAATTCCTTTTATATTTAGACTCTAAACCAGCACCAGTCAAAGAATATCCAAAGCTGCAACTTATTTAAATTATGTTATTGGATCAATTTTGGAAGCCTAAAATCTGCAGGCACAATCAACAAAGCAGAAGCTGAAGCAAGTGAGAGAGTGAGGAATCATGACATATTGAAAAAAACCACTGCAACAAGACATTCTTGAGCAGAGAAAGAAATCACTCTTCCAATACTCATAAAAAGCTTCCAAAAAATAATTTCTGGGGCCCCCAGCATTAGAAGAATGTGACCATCTTGGAGTCCAGGGGAGGGCCATGAAAATGATCAGAGAGCTGGAGCACCTGTCTGTGATGCAAAGCTGAGAGAGCTGGAGTTGTTCAGCCTGAAGAAGAGAAGGCTCTGGGAAGACCTTATAGGAGCCTTTTAGTGTCTAAATTAGGATTATGAGACAGCTGAAGAGGGACTTCTTACAAGGACATGTAGTGGCAGAACAACAGGTAATGGTTTTGAACTGAAAGAGGGCAGATTTAGATTATGTATCAGGAACACTATGACAATGGCGAGGCACTGGAACAAATCGTCCAGCCCAAACCATTCTATAATTTTATTATTCTGCAGCCAACAGAACTGTGGATGTAAATGTATCTACTATTTTCTTCATGAAGATCAAGATAAACTACATAAAATTATACTGAAAAATCTTTAAAGAATTGGATATATTTTTGCAGAAGTTTAGCACAGAGTAAGCTATTTTCTTCACAATTTTAAAAGTAAATCAAGTTAGATCAAAAGCCAAAACAAAATTGAGATATTTTTAATTAGTAGAAAACATTCCTTTCAAGGATAAGTTAAAATCATAAAGTTAGGATGAACAGGGGGATATAGAGTACCTCAAAGGTCTTAAAAGTATTAACTAATGTTAAAAATTAACAAAAAACCCAGTCATTTTTATGAAAGTGTGTAAACCATAAATTTCAGATTTTCATAACAAAAAGAAATTTGAAATAGTTTAAAATGGCAAGCAACACATTTCCAGCAAAAGGTGAAATGGAAATAAAACTTGCTTTGCTTTACTAAGTCGGTTTGTTGGTACAAGAGCCGCTAAATAATACGACATGAGGAAGCTGTAGGGAGGACACCTACCCAAAATAGGAAACTTTAAACCAACAGAGAACAGTGTTAGTAGGGCCTGTTGGTTTCACCAAATCAATTTTAAAGCAGACTAAAAGTATAATGGGAACATATTTGCCGTGGTAGTTACATTTCCATTGCATTTATCTGCTGAAATCAGCCACGTTGGAATCATTGGAAAAGTGTGTGGGATTGCTGGCTAACAGCCACCTGAATGTGAGCCAGCAGTGTGCTCAGGTGGCCAAGAAGGCCAGTGGCATCCTGGCCTGGATCAGAAATAGTGTGGCCGCCAGGACCAGGGCAGTGACCGGTGAGGGCACACCTCAAATCCTGTGTCCAGCTGTGGGCTCCTCTGTTCAGGTCCTGGAACGTGCTGGGGAAGGTCTGGAGCACAAATCTCATGAGGAGCAGCTGAGGGATCTGGGGGTGTTAAGCCTGGAAAAAGGAGGCTCAGGGTGGACTTTTTCCCTCTCTACAACTGTCTGAAGGAGGGTGTTGCCAGGTGGGGATTGGTCTCTGATCCCAGGTAACAAGTATGAAAATGAGAGAAAATAGCCAAAAATTCTAGCACTTCTTTTTTTTTTTTTTTATTCCATTTCAGCACTTTGATGAGGAACCAAACCTGATACAGAAGCTGCCTTTTGCAAAATATCACTAATTTCAGCCCTTGGAGCACGTTCACAGTGCAGTTTCTAGCCAAGGTGCTGGTGAGACAGAAGGGAAGTGGAGAGTTATTCCAGCCGGCTTAGCAGCACACCTATTGCAAATTAGCTATGGACAGAGAAAGTACTACAAGCCTTCTCATCTGCCTTGTATTGGTTTTTCACAGGGAAGGAATTACTGCTGCTGCTACTGCAACTTTATAACCCTTGCAATTGCTATTATTATTTCTGTGGAAGAAAATGACAAAACATTAGTTATTCTAGATGGAAAGGGAATACACGCCTTGAAGGTCAAGGAAAGTCTAATTTTACCACCATACAATAAAATTACTTTTGCTAGTTCAACTATCAAATTGAGAGAAGAAAAAAGTTAAAACAAATCAAATTTGATATATCTTGATATATCTATATTCAAAACCTTTTTTTTTTAACAAAGAATGGAGATACTGGGTGGGGGGGGTGGAAATTGTTTCGTTTTTATTTTATTTTAGACATTTCAGTTTGGAGAAAATACATCCAACGAAAAGTAAGGTGATATTTTAGCATCAGCTGGGTGGTTGACTACTTTTTTTTCTATCCAGTAAAAAGGATAAAAAGGCTTTTGGTGTTCATCTAGATTTAGAAAATCAGATCAGTTATCTCCACTTTTGAACAAAATATTATCTTTCATCTTTCTTGTTGTGGGAGTTCCTCAAACCATAAGGCTACAGGGCATTTCAGCATAAGCCTCGTGTAAATTATAGAATCATAGAATTGTCTGGGTTGGAAGAAACTTTAAAGACCACCCTGCCATGGATGGGAGTGTTCTACTAGACCAGGTTGCTCAGAAATCCATCCAAACTGGCCTTGAACACTTCCAGGAATGCAGCAGCCACAGCTTCCCTGGAAAACCTCATCAAGTAAAGAACCACCCTTACAGTAAAGAATTTCTTCCTAGAACCCAACCTAAACTTACTGTCTTTCAGTTTGAAGCCATTCCCCCTTGTCCTGTCGCTCCAGACCCTTGTAAATAGTCTCTCTCCATCTTTCCTGTAGGTTCCCTTCAAGTACTGGAAGGCCACAGTTACATCACCCTGAATATTTCTTCTCCAGGCTGTACAATCCCAATTCTCTCAGCCTTTCCTTACAGCTGAGGTGCTCCATCCCTCTAATCAAATCATTATCTTGTTCAAACAAAGTTTTTAATATAACAATAAATACAGCAGAGAGTCCTACCAGAGTAGGAACCTCCTCAGAACTTGTATAATGCTCCTCACTTCACCCAGCAAAATTACTTTTTTAGTGTCACCATTGCAAAAAGAGAGAATAATACAAGTCCATTATTGCTGCCTAAAGGCAACACACACCAGTAGAAATTCTCAGTGTGTCACTTTAATCCATTTTGAAGAGTAAACAAGTGGCCTTCCATAAGTAACTTCGTAATGCAGGGCAAAATTTTGTAGTCACAGGTACATGTTGCAAATTCATCTGTATGCTGTCATGTTCACCTTTTGAATCAAATGTGCATCCTCCATGCTCAGGGGTTAGCAGTAATCACAAATAACTTGGGGAAATGCTATGATCAATGGTAAAAAACACTAATGGCTTATTCAGTGAAAAACCTGTAAATTCTCAGTCAGTTGAAACACCTATTTTTCAGCAGAGAGACTACCTGTCAGGATAAAGTGTGTTTGTTCATATCCACTATTTTTAGTCTATCTTTGATTGACAGAGTCCTCAGATATTTGTAGTTAGAGTTTAAAAGGCAGTAAGTGTTCCCTTTTTATTTCTTTAAACTAGTAGATGTGACAAAGATTATTCATCAATATATAATACATTTGGTACAGTATCCAGCAGTACAATATCATTTTAGGAAATTATCTTTTCATGGAAATAAAAAAAAAATCTAAATTTTTCATTCTGAGAGCTAGAACCTGAAAAAATTGAAGATACACTTAGAAATCCATGGAAATTTAAATTGAAAAGCCCTCAAATGTATTTTGCATAAGCTTTAGTTCTCAAAAAGGTCTTAATTTGTGGGTCACTTGTCAACAATAAACATTTCTCTTTGTGTAGACAACATTCATGTTCCTGGTTGAAGCATGGCAGTACACCAGAACACTTTCTTGTTGCTGGTGGAGTGACGCACTTCACTTTTAAGAGAGAAGTAGCAATATGTTTCTTGATATAAAATAGTAATTTAACAAAGTTGATAGTAAATGTGACAGTGATTTAAGAAGATTCGAGAGCAAGGTACACTCAATTATTTACTGCATAGAGGATCTCAATTTTGTGTATGACTTAGGAAAAGGAAAAAAAACAAACCAGTACTTATTATGCATACAAGTCATCCTATCAAAAACTCATGGCTTAACTCATGTTAAGTAGTTTATTTTCTGGTCCTACCTATCATATGTGATGTGATGAAAAAATACAGTCAAAGGCAAAACATGGAACGGTAATTATGAAAGTTTCCCAGGAATATTGGATAGTTTGAGCTTAACAACCAGCTTCTTCTCATCCCATTCCTTCTGCCCCAGCAATATTTTCTCTCCAGTCTGACTTCTAAAGCAGGAGATAATAAGAGATGTCTGCTGTAAGATTTTTCCTATTGTATTTACAGGAAAACATCCTTCTGAAATTCACAGGAAATTGTAATATACACAGTAGGGTGCTCCTCCAGCATCCTTCAATTTTCAGCAACAATCAAAATGTGTCAAGCAACATGCAGAAATGCTGAAACAGCTTTCATTTCAAGTACTCCTGGAATGAAAAAGCACTGTAATGCCTTTTCTGCCCACCTCTGCTATACTTCTCATCTCAGAAAAGTCAGTAATGCATGTATGTGCTATAGAACCTGACATGCTCATTAGATTTTGTGTGTATACACATTTTTACTAAACAGGACTTTTGCTGATGTTAGGAACTGGTTTAAACACAGAAGACCAAGGAAAACTAAGCTTCTGTGTATAAAATGGATTGAACTCAAAAAGGTTTGAAATTTACCCAAAAAACATGACTAAAACCAGACATGGTTAGATGTTGCTGTCAAAACAGCCTGATATCTTTTATTTAATAGTAGAAGAGGCAAAGAGAAGGAAGGAAGGAAGTGGCGGAAGGAAGTGGCGGAAGGAAGTGGCGGAAGGAAGTGTCGGAAGGAAGTGGCGGAAGGAAGTGGCGGAAGGAAGTGGCGGAAGGAAGGAAGGAAGTGGCGGAAGGAAGTGGCGGAAGGAAGGAAGGAAGGAAGGAAGGAAGGAAGGAAGGAAGGAAGGAAGGAAGGAAGGAAGGAAGGAAGGAAGGAAA
>JAWWEX010000001.1:13091320-13120033 GCA_035583215.1 Arremon brunneinucha | reverse complement strand
TATGGTGGATATAGAGCTTTGGAATAAAATGAAAATGTATTTGAAATTCTTCTGAGTACTACTTTTTGATCAGTATCCTGCATTCACATTGTGTCTCCTAAAATTGAGATCAAGCATGATAATACAGACTCAGGAGAATTTCATTAAAGCCTTGTTGAAAAAAATCTGCCCACTAATCACAGGATCATAGGCCCATCATTTGTCAGTCAGGGACTCAAATTCATCTCAGAAGTAAATTTGAATCATTGCGAGCTTCTATTTTTCTGATTCCTGGCACAAAAGGTCCGCTGCTCTCAGTCCAGCTTTTAATGGGCAGGTGTCCACATCACAGAATTTATCCTTTATAAGTGAAATTAGTTATTGATGTACTCAGAAGTGTTTATGTCCATTAATGATGCACTGCAGGAAGCATTCTCAAGTGATGCTCGTGTTGTACTCAGGTGATTATTTTATAATGGCTCCTCATAGCAACAGCTGGAAAAATGTAGGGGGAAGAGAGAGAAAGGAAAGATGACAATTTCAGGTTTGAGAGTCTATCAATTGTAGAAATTTTCATAAATACCTGAACAGGAAAAATAATCCCACTTTGACTACTGGAGTATTTATTATCTATTCTTATATCTTGAGGCTATATAGACAGGAACAGCACAGTAAAAGGACTTTGACCTTCATATTTCAGAATAAGAAATTCACACTAGTCTAAAAGAGGAAAGAACAAGAAAGTTCAAGGTCTCGTGCAGGGAGGATATGAGTAAGTTGGTGTTCCCATCCTTCATTCCACCCCAAATACCATTCACTCTTCATCACTAAACTTGTGGTCAGTACCTGACAAAAGGCAAATGCAGATAGGCACAGATTTGATAAACTTGAAATAAAAAAAAAATTAAAAAGAAAAAAGAAAATGATGCATCGATCAAGTCATGAGTGGCTGCTGACCTTCATTCTCTTCTGCAAAATGGTTATTACTGATTAGAGAAAATAAACAGAGAAAAAATAATAGAAAGAAAGAAAAAATAGAAAAGAATATAAAAAATAATAGAAAAGAAAATAATGGAGGAAAAAAAGTAAAAACATATAGTGAGGCTACATATTGTCCAGAGAGCACGTTCTTTGAAATAATAATTTATAAAATTTTAGATGAGCTGTTAGAACAAAGTCACATGGAAGTATATTCCAGATCATGCAAAGAATAATATTTTTTTAAAAAACATCCAACATGCAAAACAGACTAAATATTTAATACATAACTTGATGATTCATCAGTTACAGAGAGTTTAGAATGAAATCCTGAATTTTATTTTTTTTCCCCTTTAATCTAAATAGTTACTTTGCAAAATTAAGGAAGATACAAAAAGTTGTATTATGGGCACGATAATTATTTAGTCCTGCAAATGTACCTCATTCAGTTAGCAGCTGGTTGCAAGCATTATCCTTATTGCCAGCAGAAAACCTTACCTTGGGGAAGATTTATGAAAACACCTGTCTTTTTTGATCTTCAATAGCGTAAGACAGTAAGACTCTGGGCTGCAGTAGAATGTGTGTACATAATGGGAATTCCCTGCTGGAAAAAAAACAGGAACTTTTTCAGACCTCTCAGATGGTTTTCTCCCAGAGGGGAAGCGAGCTGGAAACAAGACACTCCTGTATCCATAACAGAGCACCACAAAAGATTGTAAAGAGCGTTACAGTAAGATTGTAAAGGTTAGAACAAGTGGGCCAGAGGCTGAGGTCTGGAGGGAGGAGCAACAAGGGTTTAAATCCGACAAATTCTTATAAATCTAACAAATTCCAATAGAGAACGCGAGAGTACATCTTGCTAAGAGCTTGACCCTCCAAGTCACACACTACTGTGCCTGTTATAAAATTTTAAATGTACTCCATGTTTTACAGCAACAATATTGGAACTGCTGCTCATGGAAATGAGATAATGATTTCTATTTCTCGTTGTGCCATTACAATTCTCTTCTTTTTGCTTTTCTGTCAATAATTTTTCCTTGTTAATGTATTGATGTGTGTACAAATTGACTTTTTTTCTGATTGCTCCCTTCAGCTGCTCTACAGAGATACTCACTTAAAGATCCCCACTATTCTAGGCATTGAATCAAGTTTTCAATTTTTCATTAATCACAAGGGAAACAGATTATGACTTTCTTTGTTTCTATGCCATTTCAGTCTGCTACAATAACAGAAAAACTCTAGTAAAATATAGTTTTCATCATTTTATACCTAAAAAATCTTTCTCATCAGTCAGTCTTAAATCTCCCTGCTCACCTCTTTACTTTTTTTTTCCTTCCAAAGCAATTCCGTTTTGCTTCATTAGTTATAGCTGTCCAGAATTCCTTGCTAGCTACATACTTTATTCATCAGTTTTACACGTTTAAGCGTTGGATAACAAATAACTTTTTAGGCTCAGATACAATAATTTGTTTTGAATTTTAAAGAACTATTAATTTCCTACTTCCAAATGAAAGCACATTCATTTTTTTCTGAAGGTTATTCTTCTTTCCCAATAAAGCTAAGGAGCGCCATTAACAAGACCACAAAATTTCACGCTGAATAGAAATTTGACTCAGTCTCACTCTTCATTTTTGATGATGCATGCTTTTGACTTCTTGACTGTATTTAATTCCTTCTCATTAATGACACACCCTTGTCTCTATGCCTCTTTGCAAAGATCAGTTATTGATCCACATTAATGTAACTGATGTATCTCTCCCCCATCTATTAGCCATGTGTTTTCAAGCATGTAATTTAACTGAATCCTTTCCTCCTCACGGATAACAGTTTCTCTGTCATGCATTTCTGACAAGCACTCTACTTGCTTTTATTCCTTTTCTTGTGCTTCATTTTAGTGAAAAAACACCCCCCAGCTCTGCGCCCATTTTATAATAGCCATTGTTATTAACTACAATAAGAGGAACTTCATCACTATAACTGGTTCTTGTTTTGTTCTGAGAAAATCGCTCAAGAAATATATCAAACATTTACAAAAGTAAATAACTCGTGTGGGGGCACTGAACAGATGCAAAAATGCTTTAAAAATTCTTCTAGGTTCTACAGCTCTATACTTCACACGCAAGGTACCCATCATCACATCCCCCTGAAAAGTAAGCTCTGCCATTTCTGAAAGAATTAACTGCTCTGCTCCAAGGGCTGAACTATTTAACTCTAAGTGTGTACCCCTGAGTCCCATGGGAACTGAACAAGCCTTTAACTTGGCCAAGGTGTGCTCAAGACCAAGTCCCTGTTGTGAACACCAGCAGGCCTTTCACACTGTAGCCCATGGCACGGGAGTCACTGCTCTGGCAGAACTGGCAATAGCGATGGATAAATACACCAGTCACTTGCTTTTTCTAGGTGAATTCAGTGACCAAAATTATGCCTCTTCAAACCATATGAGAATCTACTTAAGCCAATTACAGTGGCAATGTAACCCGCTAGCCCACTGAGATTTTTAACCTGAATTTTATTTATCTTAGACATTTTAGGCAAAGGTAGGCATCACTTACAGTTTCTTCTCCTGAACTAGCTCCATCTTAATCATTAAATAGATATAAACCACCTTCATATAATTTCAATATCTGACAAATCAGGTGATATTCCTAAGAATGACAAAAACAAGAATATGAAAGATTTACCATGCCTCCGAGTAAAATGTTTCGACAGTTGCTTGCCCTCATTGTCAGCAATTTTCGCTGTCTTTCCAGTTTGGACTTTGGTGACTTAAACTTCCAGCTGTTGGATCTTGTTATATCTTTGTTTGGCAGATTAGAGAGACCACTGTTATCCAGTAAAAGCACCATGCCCTACACAGTTGAGTCCACATTTGCAAGCAGTAATTCAACATCATTTTTATATGCAGATTAATAACTCAGTGAGAAAGGTGGGTAGGAATACAAGGAGAACATTCAAGTTGTGTCAATCTTTTTTCACAATAATACTGAATTAATAGCTATGTTATTATTTAGATTATTATTTCATAAATTGCAATCTATTCATACACCACAGCTAAGCGGCATGTAAAAACGCCAGGTGGCAAAAATCTGTATTTTTTTCCAATTAAAATACATAAATATGCACAAAAGCAATAAGAACACTAAAGTGCAGGGGTCTACTTTCAATGGCTCACTGATTAGTCAAATTATTCTCAAGCACTTTTTTATCTCTCTGGGAATCCTCATTTTATACTTTCCAATGAGCAAATTTCAATTTTTACAGTACTGTTTGCCTGAATTAAGTTTCTTTTGTTCAGAAATTCTCCTTTCAGCAGTCAGCATAAGAAGGAAGACAGAACTCATTTATGCAGTAAGATAAGTTAAAATCCATCCGTACTTTTTGCTCTGTACCAAGCATTTTGGTCTGGCAAGATGGATGAGCAGTACCTGACCATATTGCCCTGGACATTTAAAATTAAAATGGAGTCACCTGTTGTAATGACCATGTTTTCAATCGATTTACTTAGACATAACTTTAGAGGTTGCCAGATCTGGTGGGCTTCACTCTTACCACAGCTGGGTTGACACCAGGCTGCAGTGGTTCCAGGTTTGCAGATGGATCTCAAGCTCAACAGATGCTGGCATCTGGACGTGTTTGAGGCCAGGTTGGATGTGGCTTGGAACAACCTGGTCTAGTGAAAGGTGCCCCTGCCCATGACAAAGAGATGACCTTTAAGGTCCCTTCCAACACAGGCCACTCCATGGTTCCATTCCATGAATTCCCACAGCTGCAGCCCTACACCCTTTGCTGGCAGAGACTCATCACACACAGAGTTGAGACAGGATTTTCCAGATCCCAACAGCTAATCCCCTCCATGCTTTTGCCTCTGTAGGCACCTAGATGCTTTCACAGCTGGAGTCAGACATGGAGACTTGCTCCACATCTTGCTCCTGGGTCATTTCTACTCACCAACTCATCAACTGCCTCAATTGTTACCATTGCTCACACACGTGTTCACAGCCTTACACTCGTTCCAGTCCCTGGCACTACAGACACCTGGGCCTTCCTCCATGCTCTAGTTCCTGCACACAGATACCCCTGAACACAAAGAAGAGGGACCTCCTTTTTGTCCCAGCTGTTCCCTCCTCCCCAGGGAAGAGCTGGGAAAAAATTTATAAGGGAAACAGGTGATCAGACACAGGGTAAGGCCAGACAAGAGTGCAGACCAAACTGTGTGAGATGATCTCTTCTAATCCCTTAATTTCTCTCTTGTTTTCTCAATCCTGTTCCTCTCAAAATCACCCAAACACCTTCCTTTTCTTACCATTGATTCCTGCCCTAAACACCCTGTAAATCCTGTGCAGTCTCAAGTTCCTTTTCCTCTGCATCCTACAATGTGTCCCACCCCAGAGCAGCAATTCCTCTTAGCATGAAAGATGTTTTTTCAAGACTGCTCCCCATGACACTGTGTGATGGTTTTCATGCCTGGACACTGAGATTGATCTCTCCACTGGGAGAGCACTCATAGGAGTCTGGAAAAGCTGATTGTTCTTAGGAGTTGTAGGCTTGTGTTCCCACCTGTCCCTGTGAATTCCAGACAGGTCCTGATGGGCTGGTGATCCCTGTAATGGCCTTGGAGCAGCCCAACAGGACATTACCTGGGCTTTGGGTAATTTGGGCTACTGTCTTTCTGAGCTCTTTTATGGGTGTGGAGATGGTCTTCAGTACACAGCTGAAGAGTAGTGTGACACATATTATATCAGCACAAAAACTGTGGAGCAGCACCAGACAGGCTAGCAAAGAAAGAGGGGAGAAGAGAAAAGAAAACATTGGGGCAAGACTAGGAACGAATTTTTAAAAAGTAGTTTCCAACATTTTCCTATGAAAATGTTGGAAATCAACTGGAAGAACAAAAAGCCCTACAAGTTATCCCAGGCAGTATCTTGAAAGCCCAACAATGCTTCCAGTAGTTACCATGGATACAGAAGATGAGCCCTCATTTCCAGCTGAAACCTCGAGGATGTCAACAGGAATGATTAGCACAGGGTTTTGTTTCCTTGCTGCTCTGTGCCCCTTCCATGGTTGCTGCTCAGAGCCACGTCTGCAGCAATCACCACAGAGCCAGCAGAAAACAAACCCAGCACTGGGACTCACCAGTGAGCTGATTTCTCACAGAAGCATCACTGAATTGCAAGAGTGCTTTACATGCCTGTGACCAACACTGAATTGCCAAATTAATATTGTCCCAGTGCTTGTCAGTTGCTGGGTGACAACATTGTGGGCTTCTCCCTTATGAGGAACTTGCTTAGGTATCTAGAAAAAACCTCCATAAACATGCCACTTTAGCCTAAAATCCTTTGACTTTTTTCCAATGACATGTCAAAATATTCAACACTTAACCAGGTACAACAACACTAACCCAGCCACTAAGGCCCCAGTGCAAAAGCTGAAGCTGAAAAGACTGAACAAATAATTTCCCCAACACCTGACTGTGCTGAGACTGACTTCAACATAACATTTACAGGAGAATGATGCAAAAGTAATTTTCAGAATATTCACATCCCAGATCTTGTTTCACATGACAACTAGAGATGTCAGATAGATATTATAAAAACCCCTCATCATCTATTCTAAAAGGAAGGACACTTTCTGATGAGTTAATTAATTAGCGGCAACAAGGAACATTTCATGTAATCACAGAAACATTATTAACAGTAATAAATTGCACCTTCCCTGAAGCAACATAAAATCAATGACTTTACAAGAAATTGTTAAAACTATGGTGCTGCTTTAAGAAAAATGTTTATTTGAAATATATGAAGGTTACAAGGCCATTGTATTTTCATACATTTTTTGGTTTAGAGATATTTGATGTTACTGGGTTAAATCTATTTTCTTGAAAGCCAGTGCTTGCATTACTGGATAATAGGGAAATACATTTTTTGTGGATAAATCTCTGGATTAATTAGGAAACATGGACAAGTAGCTAGGAGAAATTCAAAGTGTGATGGAATGAGAATTGTTCCTCAGGATATCTATAGGCAATAGCATCCACAATGTTTGCTTTTTTCAAAGGGGATGGCAGCCTAGGTCTTCCTACATGGAGATTTTCCTGTCCTCAGCATGGGATTAAGCCAGAGTCTGGAGTATGGATAGCAGAAGATCAGAGTCATGACTATTGTGCTTTACTTCCAAGACTATCTGTCTTGTATACTGTGTATAGATTCTCAAGATTTATTTTTTCATATTTTAATGAGAGGTATGCAATATCAGGAAGCAGATTTTTCCTAAGAATGTTACTGAGGAGTGGAGGAATGAAGGAGTTTTACATAAATTGTAAAATTTCTTGATGGAAAAGATTCTCCATAAACCATAATCATAATTTTTTGGGAAAAAATGTAGTCATACTGATCCTCCAAGAAAGGTGTACCTCAAATTTACTGAATTTTCATAGGAATTTCACTGAGATATGATAATATTCCAAGAGTAACCACTGTCATGACAAATTTCTCTTTGCTTATTGATCTTTCACTATAACACAGAGAAGGTTTTTTCTCTCATGTGTATGAACCCAGAGTAGTTTCCCATCTTCACCTAGAAAATATTTATCAAAATTGAGCCTCACTTCAGTATAAATTAGCACTGACCTATATGAGATAACTATTTTTGCTACCCAGTTCACTAAGGGATTTCACTGATTACATTGAGTAAGGGAAAAATTTTAACTTCAGTTTCTGGGTTGATTTTTTCCCCCACACTTTAAAAATTAAATTCATTTGAAAGTGCAGCTGGGTCACCACCTAATGTTACCCCTTATTCTATGTTCTTCCATTTGCTGAAGGAGGGCAAATGGCATTAGTTCTGTTCTCCTGTTATTATTTCTCCCCACTAGTTTATAATTTATTCTTGGTGGTAATTACTGATAAATGAAATCTACTGCTGATAATCAACCATATGTGTCTCTTTAAAGACTCAACCAGAGGTCACAACAATTGTCAATAGTTACGCAAACATTATTAGTATTAATTTAGCCTTAAGTGCCAAAGCATCACTTAACATGTAAACTGAAGCAGTTTTTACACATAAATTAACCAGTAGGAGGTTTTCCCTTCGGCATTGCATGACTAGAAGGAGGAAAGTCCTGCTGTGGCATGCTCTAGAAAACTATTATTTTCATAGAGAATTATTGATAGAAAAGCCAAAAAGATTGTCTTTTATATTCAAGGATGATAGAAATTGGAACAAACACACATAAATGATGAACACAAATGGAGACAGCATGTTATCTAAAAATAAAAGTAGATGCCTAGAAAAAAACCTGCCAAGTTTAAATAATAGTTAAAGTGCTTTAGACACTCTCCTAGAAAGGAAAACAATAATGCAGGACACCATGATATATGGATACCATAATGTACCACCTTACAACAACCAGGTTAAGACTCATCAAAAGGCAACTCTCTGTCATTACTATTGATCATTACTATGATCAATAGAAATATATTTCCCATGATGACCATTAGGTTAAATAAGGGGTAGAGGAAATTCAATTAATTACTGCTATGTTTTGGAATCTTACATGACCAGACAGATTTTAATCTATCCTAGAAAAGTCAAATTTGCCTAAGAAGAAATTAATATACAAATTTTAATCCTTTATTAGAGGCAAAAATCAATTTTCATAAAGACAAAATTCATGACTTTTTTTTAGAATATCCTTGGCTTGGTAAAACAACGTGACTAACAAATAGTGTGGGATATTATCTTGGGTAATGTTTTCCCAGAGTTTACTCCAAACATATCTTTTTTCTCATTTACATAATTTATGCAGCTACACCGAGAAACACCTTATTAAAGCAAGCATTAATCTACCTCATTTCCGCATTGAGCCACCTCAGAACTACCTTATCAAAATTCCTGTCATATAAAAAGCTCAACCAATATCGGATTAAATAGATCAAATATATCTGATCACACAACCCACACACAGTCCAATTCACCACTGTAACATATTGCATAACTTTGTTATTATCTACCCAATTAGGAAATACTTTGTTTTCCAAAGTGTATCATACTATTCCCACAACTCTACAACTATCAATTTTTTATTTCATCAACAAACAATAATTACAATATGCCTCTAAGATATTTCTGTTCTCAGAGATTACATTCCTTTGTACTTGCTCAACTCCAAATGGTTAGCATGGACTCTTTACCCTCAAAATTCTCGTCTTGCCATACTAACTCAAGGCATAGTGCCTGCCAACTTTAGTTTGGGATTTTGTTTTGTTTTTTGGTGGTTTTTTTTGGTACTGACTGAAATGTACTGTTTGAACTGTACCTTGGTCTGATCCCTTGTGCTAATCAGAGGATTTGTCCAAAAGCACAAGACAACGTCTCTCTAACATCTTGAATTCCCTACATGTTCCAGCACAAAGCAGTGACCTTGTCAAGGTGAGTCATGAAAACTCTAACATAAACAGAACGGTAAAAAGCAGTGGGACCGAGCGTGCCCTCAGCGTGCTTGCAGATGATGCTGAGCTCTGCGATACAGCCACGCTCTGGAGGGAAGGAATGGATCCAAAGGGACCTGGACAGGCTGCAGAGATGGGCTTGAACAAAACACATGAGGTCCAACAAGGCAAAGGGCAAGGTGCTGCACCCTGGTCAGGGCAATGCCAAGCACAAACACAGGCTGGATGGAGAAGGGATCGGGGGCAGCCCTGAGGAGGAGGATTTGGCAGAGTTGGTGGACTGGAAGTTGTTCTGGTTTAGGACTAATTTGGGAGAAAACCTCTGAAGGGGTTACTCTAGAAAGCAGATTCAAGTGACCCTTTGCCCAGCTGGTTTGGGAAAGGATTTCCTTGGAGAAAAGTGGAAAAAGCTGTTTATTTAACAGGTAAAGCATACACCAACACAACATAAATGAACAATATTAAGCAATAAAACCTCTTGCTGCTCCAAAAGAGATGACAAACTCAGAAAGTCCCTCTGTGGGCTGTAGCTCAGCTCACTCAGTCTCTGATCAGTCCCTCTGGTGCTGGAAATGCCATGGCCCAGGCCTGGCCCAGTGGGCCACAGGTGTGAGCTGCTGGTGCTCTGCTGGTGTTCAGTCCAGAGCAGGGTTAAACAGGTCCAAATAAAAATAAAAACCACAATCCAGGGAACTTCTCTGCCTCAGCTAGCTAAAACTAACTAAAAGCAAAAGGAGAGCTCTGTCCCGCTGTCTGTCCATTCTGCAGACAACACAGTCTAGGAGAAAAGGAATGTGTAGGAGTGAGTGCAGTTTCTGAAAACAAATTGTGCATTTCTTATCTCCCCCACTGCCACTTCTCTCTCAGAACCAATCTTCAAGGTGCAAAACTTATTTCTGGGCTAAACAGATGAATGGGGATACAAGCATCATAAAGTCACCCCTGGACAGAAGTTCAGCATGACTGCTGCTGTGTCTGCTGGCAGCCCTGGAAAAGTCAAACTTACCCTGGGCTGCATCCAAAACCCTGTGGGCAGCAGGGTAAGGAGGGGATTCTGCCTCTCCCCTCTACTCTGGTGAGACCCACCTGGAATACCTGTGTTCATCTCTGAGGACCTCAACATAAAAATAATGTGAACCTGCTGGTGTAAGTCCAAAAGAGGGAACAAAAATGATTAGATGACGGGAGCACCTCTCCTATGGGAACATGTTGAGAGAGTTGGGACTGATCAGCCTGGACAAGGGAACGCTCCATGGAGAGGCATAGAATCACAGAATAATCCTGAGCTGGAAGAGACCCAAAGGCATAATTGAAATCCAACCCCTGGCCCTACACAGAACACCCCAACAATTACATTGTGTCTCCAAGAGTTGTCCAAATGCTTTGTGAGCTCTGGAAGACTTGAGGCCGGGACCATTTCCCTGGGGAACATGTTCCAGAGCCAAACCACCCTCTAAGTCAAGAAACCTTTCTTGATATCCAGTCTAAACCTCCACTGACACAACTTCAAACCATTCCCTTGGGTCCTGTCACTGGCCACCACAGGGCAGAGATCAGTATCTGCTTCTGCTGTTCCTCTCATGAGGAAGCTGTAACTACAATGAGGTCTCTTCTCAGGCTCCTTGGCTTCAGACCTGAATCCAACAAAATCCGTTTTATAATATTCAGATTACAGCCTAGAAGGTTACATGAGAGTAAAATCAAGCATAACGCAATCCTGGTCAAAGTTTTCTCCCACAGGAACTGGAAATTATGTCAGTCATGGCCATAATTTTAGGGGTGGGGGACAGGAGAGATGCAGAACCAAAGCAAATTTGGGCAGAAAGCACATGGACAGTGAAGTGGTTCCACTAAATCACTATAATGAACATATACCAATGGTCACTGTCAGTGTGCTGCCTCCCCTACACTGACATCTCTGTGTTATCTATTTCCAACCCCTGGCTTGCCATGAAGAACAGATCCCCAAATTACCTTGCAATTATGCACAGCAGTGGTTTTGCTATTGCTGGCCCATCTGCACAAATCATGTCAGCCAAATGCTGCTGCTTTTAAAATACATTGCAAGATGCTAAACTCAAGTATGCTCAAGAACAAGATCTTCTCCTTGCTAGTATTACTTTTATCACATCCACATTCTTTCTTATTATTAGCTAAATTGTACCTTTCCAGAATTCATTTCATAAATCTGAAAATACAACTCTTTGAAGCAGTTGAAATTCATGACCTTTTCCCAGTGTCCTATAGCAGTTTCTATTTCACCATGGACCTATATCCTCTCAAAATCTTCTTGTGCTTCTGCAAGAAATCAAATATTGGTAATAAACAACAAAATTTTTCCCATAAACAACTTGTTTTAACTACTCAGTCCCATTTTGGCAAGGTGTATTTTGTAACAGGTTTGGCTTTCCGGAAACTCTTTGTACAGACTCTGGTGGTTTTTAATCAAATTGACATGGGATATGAAAACTCTTTTAAGACATTTATAAATCCATCGGTATGCAATTACAAAGGCCATATCCATTTGTTCTAAAACAAAACTTGTATGTGAGCTTACATCTAACAGCACAGAGCAATAGCAAAGGGGAGGAGTGGAAGATTTTCCTCAGCCACATGAATACAAAAGTAAAATTCAATAAAAATAATCAGCTTTTCCTCCTTTTCCTAACTGGTTGCCAAAAAACTCGTCCCTTCTCAGCAGAGACCTTGGCATGGATCCTGTATAAAATCGCAGTGTTCAATTTCCAGTGCCTAGCTCAAAAAGCTTTTCTTTGTGTTACATTATTCAGCAGGTAATTGATTGGAGCTTATTTACATTTTTTTGTTCTGGAGTGCAACTGGTGAACTCTCTGTGTTAGTGTTCTCAGAGATGAAGAATAAAGACAAGTATATATCTATTTTCTGACTCATCTATGAAGACATTTGAGCTATAAAATTTAGTCTGATGTTCAAGTCTATATGATGAAAGATCCGGGTAGCTAGATCTCCTAAAACAGAAAATGATACAGAAGAAATTGTGTGTAACAAGACATGCATTACACCACTCAAAGCAAAGGTAGTGTTGAGGGGAGCCATTTAATTTCATTGGCACAGAAAATGAGAATTGCTCTTGCATGTGACTTTCTAAGGTGGGTGGCAGACAGCATTAATGCCAAGGAGGGGAGGGCTCTATTGAGTTTGAGCAATCCAAAATACTCATGGAAAAGACTCACCACATCCTGAGCCTGTAAATCTCTGCTACAGCATCAGAGTTTGTGCAGCATTTTAGCTAGTTCTCTACTATCCTGTGCTCACCTAATGTTTTAAAGATAAATTAAAAATATGCCAATGGTCTCATCACAGAATACCCTGGTCACTCGGAGACATGCTAATTATTAAGGGACAGAGTGGTCTGCAAGGGACCCTGCAAGGGTCGAAATCCTTGTGCACAGGATAGGCATGAGTGCATGTACATGAAGGAAAGAGTCTGTGCATGACATACTGCCACATTTTAAGATAATATCATGAGCTAATCACAAACCCCTGCTTGATAATACTTGTGGGAACAAAGACCAATGATGGTGTCTTCACACAGTACTTCACTGAGTCCCTATATCCTTTTCTTACTTCATCCCTGGATTAGTCTCTTGTTTTTTTCCTTTGTCCATGCACTGTCAACTAAACAAATTCTCCATTCAGTAACACAGCTTAACATAAGCATGACTTTTAAATAGTCTTGAAAATACCATGACTTAAGCAGTCTTGAAAACACCATGAGACTCAATATTCCTGAAGAAAATTGTCTAGCAATTGGTTGAAAAAATGTGCAAATGTATGCACATATATATATATATATATACACATAAAGATATGTATATAGGAGCAACATCTTCAGAAAAAGTATTTTTTACATTCTCAAACACAAAATACCAGACCTATAAACCAGCACAACATCAATTCAAATTCCCTGTTGTGTTGCTGGAGCTCCAACAAAACAGTGTGATTGCACTGCAAGAAACTGACACTTCCCACTATCAGATCTGTGCACTGGAGCATGCTTTCTTTTGTCAGTCAACAAAATTAATGCTAAAAATCTTTCTTTTGGGGGGAATTGGAGAACTAGATCTAGATATGGATGAAGTTTGCTTTTGTGTATTCACAAGGCTGACCAGTTACATCCTTTTGCTTCCTTTCCTCTCCTTCCCCTGCCCACCACACAGCCCCTGACCAATTAATAAGGAGTTTATGTTAGTCTCATGCTGAAAAATAATGCTCTACACTCACTTTTTCAACAAAATACAAATGCACCCCCCAGATCATATTTAGGGGGAAAAACCTCTGCCCCTGGGAAGGAGAAAAAATCCATGTATCTTCATAGGACATTTAAAAATGGAGAAATAACAGGCAGAGGGTTGGGTAGTGTGGAATTTACCTCCTAATGAATTAAACAGCAGATGATAGTATCCCACACTGAGTCATGGCATATGGAGTAATAGTCATCTCTGTAATACAGAAATTCACTAGGAAACATTTGGAAAGTGGGAAACAGTGGGAAATCAGGATGAAACTATGAGGATGCCAGTCTAGCACACCAAGTTTGGAGTAACATTACTCACATGAATAACCTTTATTAAAGATGCAGATCATTCTGTTCTCAATCTGTTCCTGTAGACTGACAGATAAATAGGCCTAGGTGAGTTTAATACCATAATTACGAATTTGTCAATCAAAGAGTGAGAAATACAGACTGAATAGCATTTCTCTACCATTGTTTTCTATTTTCCATGTTTTCTAAACATATGATTTTCATTACAAAGCAAGGCTAAAAGGGATTCCTCACACAAGACACTCAAAGAAAATGATAGGAACTGGACTTTGACTCCACTTCAAACACCTTTAGTATTGAAGACAAGACTTATTAGAAGTTCAGAAGGGAATTTATAAGAAGACAGACTCCATTATAACTTTATTACTATCAGAGATTTCTGACTTTTCCTAATTGTTGTGTTTAATAATGTTAACAACTACCAAGCAAGATGCACACATATTTTATGTGACATAATTGCAATAATTAATACGTGATAGTTTTTCTGTCCTTCTAGTGAGATAGGATTCATAATTCTGTTGAGATTGCTGGAGGGCCAGCACTGGCTAAACAATAAAATAATGAACATGTCTCCCAGGAAAATACCTATATTATTATTACATTAGTAGTTTTATTTTTCATGGAACTGAAACCTCTTCTGAGTCAAAACACAGCTTTAGTAGGAGGCACAGATCTGTATAACTTTCATGAGGGTGATCCAGGTACATAAAATCTTGACAGGACATCACTGTAATGGCCAAAACTAATGTGGTAGTCTTGGATATTACTTTCCAGCATGCTTGCCCACTTCCTCAATCCCTCAATCCCTTTGCCTTGGAAGCCAGAGGGATATCATTGCTGCATTGCACTAATTTTCACTCTGCTGAATAAATGTCTTAAGCAGAGACTAAACCAGTTTGTTCATCTTCTATTCCCAATTTTCCTCACAATGGACTGGACATAGGTTTAATCCTATGCTCCCAATCTAAGCCACTCCACCACCAGAATGCCACAATAATGTAGCATCTTTTTGGTTATGAGAAGGAAACAGAGACAGGGTCAAAATTCATTTATTCAGCCTTTGCAGATTTGTCATAAAACAATTTCACATTGCTTAAATGCATCTCTGTACTGTCCAATTAGTATTTTACAAAAAAAGGGCAAAATCTGAAATAATGAATAATGTTGATCCTGGAAAAATGGTACAGAAATTCAATCCTGCAGTGTAGAGGAATACATTTTGATGTGTTTACAATTCAATCAGTAGTATTTAGTGATTTTTCCTTTTAAGTGTATCTAAAATGAAA
Source organism: Arremon brunneinucha (assembly GCA_035583215.1). NCBI lineage: Eukaryota > Metazoa > Chordata > Aves > Passeriformes > Passerellidae > Arremon > Arremon brunneinucha. The sequence continues at coordinate 13,104,755 of JAWWEX010000001.1, read as the reverse complement.
AAGATTTTATAATAGACTATACTGCATAGTTTAATTTTATTCTCTTATTTGTAAGAACAAATTATAATAGCTTAGCTACAGTAAAAAACATAGCAGTTAGGGGATTTTTAAATTAGTTTCTTGCACTTGCATACTTATAGCTTCTCAGTTTGTTTAGTTTAAATAATTTCAATGCTGAACTCAGCACACAGAGAAAGCTATTAACCATAGGAATAAATATTTGGAAGCTGAGGTTTTAAAAATTGCATCAACGCTATTATTCTACTTAATAATAGCTTTTTCATTGTAATTTAAAAGGCAGTTTATCTTGCAGTTAAAGTGATAAAATGTAACTGTATAAAATAAATAGCCTTTTCACAAACCACTGATTTAATTAAATTTAGAGATCATCGTGAGCTAGCTTTATGATTCAATTTTTGCATCGTATTTTTATTTTTTAATCTGAATGCCTATGTATATATAGACATGCAGTTTATAAATATAGATGCAGAGATGTATTTTGATAATTTATTTGTGCTGCATTGCTATGATGCATAGGTTGGTGTTCTCAGCATTCTCTATTTTAACTGTTAGGAATAGTTTGATAGAGTTACAAATTCCCACAGGTCTACAAATTAGGTAAAAGTAGTGCAGTTCTAGTGAAAGAGGGGAATGTATGATTAAGAAAACTCACTTATAAAGTGAACTGATTTGCCAAATGCTTTCACTGATTTTCTTTCCTAAGCCAAAACTTTACTTGAGTTTGCAATATGGAGCATCTGGATAGGCATGAGTTTCTACCACTCTACTTCCAGCACAGGGTCAAACACAGTGGGAGCCTCATGGCTGAAAACCAAACCAGGAGATTTGCATATATATCTATATGAAATATATGTGATTTATATAGTCTTTATATTTTAATTTATTATATATATAATTTATACATATATATATGTAAAATTGAATATATAGCTATATATGTAAAATTGATGTACATTTTTCGTAGAGCTGGTTCTTCAGCTGCCAGGGCTGGAGAAAAGAAAGGTGAGGAAAAAGAATGGAAAGATCTCTTACCTTCCAAATCACACATTTGAAAATACAACAGATAGAAAGTAATTTCCACACTAGGGTAGAAATTAGTGAGTGGGCCTAGTCCAAGGGAAACATTTGTGTTTTTTACTTTCACTGCTGTTCTCTGTTTTTTCTATTCACCAAGCCTCTTTTAGTAGCTTTTGTTCCAACACACTATTTTGAATAACTGTAACTACCCTGTTTGGTTTCAACAGATCATATCTAAAGACGAGCTATCTTTATAAATTCCACTCTACTGGCAGTATTGGGATTAATTTTATTGAGAATTTTTTCAAAAATTTCAAAACTTAACTGTGGGAAGAGATGGGATGGAGTTGGGTTGCAGGCTGTGGGATGCACCTGCAGAAGCACCTGGCAGCACAGAGAGGCTTATGTCCACTTGATCTTGGAGGAGGAGGTGTCCCACCACAAACTCTACAGGAGAGGAGCCTGCTGGAAGCTGAAAGACAAGTGAAGAGTTCATAATCACCCCACAGAAGGACATTTAGAAAGCATGCTACTGATGAGGCAACATGGGATAGGTCATGTAATGGGAATTACCATGTAAGGAAATACTGTGCCTTGAAAAGTGTGTGAAACCAGCTCGTTTCTTTGAATAAATGATTCAGATTCCCTGCTGGTCGTGGTCACTCATATTTAAGTGATCACATGTATGAGCTAATTCCTCTGGTTCTCTTGAGACTGATGGTTTTCTGTGAAGTTCAAAACATTCAAATCTTGCTTTCTTTTAGCTGGGAATAAATTTTTGTATCCCACACTGTTTTACGCGAGTTTATATCATAAAAGTAGCATCTCAGGATAAGATAAATCAACTGATGAGATCCACCAAGATAAACTTGGTTCATCAGAACACCAACACCTGCTAATACACCAAGATTGAGGGTTCAATCCCTGTATGGGCCATCCATTTACGATTTGGACTCCATGATCCTTGGGGGTCCCTTCCAAATCAGAATATTCTGTGAAGTCTGTGAAACCAAATATTGTCCCCATCAGCACCATGCTGAAGTGAATTCAAGGCCAGGTTGGACAGAACTCTGTTCTGGAAGGGGTGTCCCTGCAATGTCAGGGCAGTTGGAACTAGATAATCTTTAAGGTCCCTTCCAACCCAGGCCACTCCATGGTTAGAGGATTTTATGTTGAACTCTTGGGCCTGAAGCAATGATAGCCTACAAACCAACATAATTTTCATTTGCTACAGAAACAGCCTGACACTCCACATCCACCATTTGCCATTGCCCCCACTAGGAACCCCATACTCCTACAAGTTATGCCCATAGAATGGCTTCTGGGTCAAATTAAAACAAAAATGTAAAAAATGCTTTTCACTTCTTCAGGTTATCCTGCAGCCTTAGAGATGCGTGTCAACATGTCAGCAAAATGTGTCAAAGAAAGCACTGAAAAATTGAACTGCAAGTCAAAGAATTTATGTTATCTTAAAAATAGTTGATTTCAGGAATGTCAAACCTCAAACTTCTGTTGAACATCACACTGACTCCACTTATGCAGCAAAATTTGATTTCAATTTATAGCTTCCTTATCTCACTTGGATGTTGAGTATATTTCATAATTTTAAATCAAATGAAAACTTGTATTTGGCAAAATTTAGAACTAACAATAAGTATTGAAATGACAAAGCATTGGATCTTGCTGGCAAAAAGAAAAAAACTTCAATAAATTAAGTTTTAGTTGAAAGATTATGTTAATACATCCATACAATTTATTCACCTTTAAGAAGATGAAGCAAACTGACATTAAGTAACCAAAGGTTTACAAAACACTACTGTAAGGTGTTCACAAATTTAACAAACAAGAGGGGTCTGGATGAAATCCACTGTGAAAAAAGTAGGACAACACTGTTTGAATAACTGGCATTGTCCTGAATTACATTTAATTCACATTTTATTGTCAGTACAGCAGTTTATCCTGCAGGGATGATGGACTACCGAAACATCCAAAATTTGATAGCAGGTACTGAGGTACAAAATTTGACTTCTTTGTACTGAGCAAAACAAGAAGTAAAGTCTCTGAGATGAATAAAAGTGCTTTCTGACAGACAGCCAAAAGTACAGTCAATGATTTTCCAGTCCTGTATTTCTACTCCAGAAACATGTAAAGCCTTTCACATATAACTAATCGATACCCCCGCACTCTTTTCTGATATATTATAGGAATACAGATCTTTTTTACACAGGTGATCACTACAATTGTTGGGCAGGCTGAACCATTTTTGGAAGTTGAACTATGCAGTTTAATACTACTGCTCGCACTAATGTTCCCATCCCTGGGTCCAAGAAAGTGTGTTTTGTAGACTTTTTTCACAAAGGAAAAAGCTACATTTGCTCTTTTGAACTGAACCTAGGGTACAAAAGCCATGGCTGCAAATAGAGAGGGATTACAATTTTGCTAACACTTGCATCCGGCAAAGTGTTATATGCAGCCCTTTAGTTTGGCTGACATCAAATCTCTGGAATTTCAGACCTGTAAAACCAGACAGTGATGATCACTGGCTTAGAATCTTAGAACTGAATCACAGTGATCTAAACATGGCTTGCTTAGCTTTGATAATTCAATTGATAATTATTTTACAAGAATTATTTTACACTGCTATTGAAGAAATCAGTTTCATAAAAACATTCTGTTACCAGTAAAAGCTACAGTAAGCATGGCATAATAACAGGAGCTGGTGTCCTTGAAAATATTTTGGGACTTTCTGGAATCTGAATGTACGCCTTAAGAAAGGACCTATATATGGACATTTTACACTGTGTTTGACTTAAACAGCAGATATTCATTCAAAACCCATTTGTTTTTCTAGTTATTAAGGCTCCTTATGGATTAAATGCAGGCCACATAAGGCTTTTAATTTCTTAATCTGACGGTGAGTCTTAAATAAAGAAGTCATTAGGTCTGCAGCACAGACTGAAGTATTTCCTTAAAAAAATAACAAAAACCCCAAAACTCACAAAAAAGCCTCCGATAGCAACAACAAAAAGCCTCCAAACAACAAGAAAAAATCAACAAAAAGCATTCTGAAAAAAAAAAAAATGTTTCTAAAACACAGAAAAAACAAGGCTTACACCTTGAGATGCACTGAAGTTCCAAATCCAGCTTCTGGGATCTCAATATTTATTGTCCACCTGCAGACATAGTTTTTATAATTGTTTCCAGAAATAAATTACATGGGAATTTAAAATACATAGAAAAAACTCTGTGCTGCAAATAAAAGCTTTGAGAGCAATATCTGGTAAGATCATTCTCCAATGCCCATTCTCCAATGCCCATGTATGTTTACACCGCAAATAATCTGTCTTGCAGCTTCATATCCTTTTGTTTACAAAGCCAAATAAGGTTTTTTTTTTCAAAACATAGAGCATTTACTGTGCTAAAGCTTGCACGGAGGAGTTGGGTGTGTAACTTAAGAGAAAGAAAAAAGACAGAGGATGGATTATTTTTCTGTGTCTGTCCTTGAAGATTACTTGCTCCAGTTACATCTTAGACAGGAAATTTTATTAAAACTGTATTTTATTTTTAAAATGTTTAAAACAGCAAACAGGAACCATTTTAACTGCATATATCCAGGATCCTGCATTTATATTTGAATAGGTTAAGTTAGTACACAAAATTTTATGGAACTCTCTGGAAGCACTATTACTGCTAATCACTCCTTTTTTCCCCCTGCAATTTTTTAGGAGTTAAAGGATATGCTGATTTTAGGGGATTAAGAGTAATTGCCCAGCTTCTCCAATGCTGTACAGCATTTTTGGAAGGTGATTCATGTGTAATATCGATGGATTAATTTAAGACCGTAATGTCCTTTATTGTATTGAAATGAGAGAAAATATTTTGAATATTTTTTTAGCAATTTCGCATGATTTGAACTGAGTAGAAATTAGTTAATAACAATTCTGTTAAGCTTTTTTAATGCATTGTCACAAATTTCTGTAACCAAGTTCTCACAAATACTTTTTAAAGTATTACCATACCTCATCATTGTAAAATGTGAACAGTGTAGAAACACTTTTTAAAGTATTTTAAGAGATTTCTGGCTTACTAGCAAGCAGCACACAGAAAAAAATGTTGTTTTATAGACACATAGGAGAGACTATCAGAAAAAATTTGCAAAACAATTGATGTAAAGCTAATACTAATTCCAAATAAAGAAAATCATTCTCAAGAACCTGTAGCACAGTGTGAAATATGTAAAACATTTTCTTCTTACAGAGTAAGATAAAGATTTCAATAAAATAAAGAAGATGCATTTGCTAAACTATGTCTTGCTTACATATGATAACCATTAACCTTCTCTAAGACTTAGTCACAAATGGCTCAGAAACCCTTTCAGAAAGATACTCCTAAAAGCAAATTCCAGAAAGTAATTAACTGGAATCACTCTAGAGGCTGATGAAATAGAGAATTAAATCTGTCACAATCCTCTGAAGTAACACATGCATCAAGAAAACTGTATTTAGTCCCTTCCTCTCCTACAAAATCTGAACAGTGATGTTAAAAAAAAAATTTCAAATAATCATTCGTAAGACCGTACATAAGGTGGAGAAACAAGAAAGGCACCACTCAGAGCATGAGCATTCAGAAGAGATGAAGTGTGTATCAGCACAAGAAAATCTATCCAGAAGTCATGCAAATCATATGCTACACACAGAGCAGACTTAAAAGGGCTAGGTTTTAAAAACAAGCTTTCTCACTATAAAGTATCTTTGCAACCTGTCTCCAAGATCCTTTCACCACTGTTAGATAGACTTTAATTCAGAGCCATCATCTTCCTTTATGCTTTTGTGGATGTATTGTTCCCTCTGATCCAATCCATGAATTCTGATACAGCAGAAATAAAAGACATTTTAGTTTAATAATTTCCTATGTTTTTGATAAAAAATACAAAGTGTTTTGACAATGAAAAGGCAGCATATGGAACTTAACAAGGAGGAAATTCTTTGCTCATGCAAATTTTACTCCTGCCTATTTAGACTAATGAATACCTCCCCTTTCAAGCTCTCTCAGGAGAAATGGTTTATACAAAAGAAAGATAAAACTTCTTGGTCCCACTGACTTCTGTCGTCCACAGTCACTTTGCCACAATGGACCAGGGGCTGCCATTTGAATAGGAAAGAGACAGATCCTCAACTTTATATTGCCTCTGATGTCAAAAATGAGTGAGATCCCAGCTCCTTTCTGTATTGGATTCATTTTTGTTTCAGCTCTTCTAGTAATGAAGATTTCTTTTATCCTTTGCAGAGATTTCACAAAAAATCTCGAACATTAACTCAAGTATCACATATTGCTCTGTTCTCTCTACTCACTTGGGCTTAAAACACCCATTCTGCTGAAGTAGAATTCTTAAATATTCATCTCAGATGCTTCATTTAAAAAGAAAGTGAAGGGGAAAAAGAAAAAAATAAGGAAACATCTCACCTCATCCATTTTCTCCCTAAGAAATAGTTGTTCACTCCAGAGTACCAAAGTCCTCATTTTCTAACACTCCTGCTGTTATCACCCCATAAAATAAAGATACACTTGAAGTACCATCTAATGGCATTTACATGGCAACAGTAAAGAAAAATGGAGCACTTTCTTCCTTAGAAGTCTTCCAAGATCCCCATTTTGGGAGCAGCCTTTCCTCATAAGATCCAGCTCAAATGAGGACTCCTACACTCGGATTACCTTGAGGTGTTAAACGTCTAGACATTAAACTCTCTTAATGCAAGATCTAACACTTAGAGAAGTGCAGCACATGCCTTTCCCAGGCATTTTAGATCATGGAGAAGAGATTTTGCACCAAGCTGACCACACCAAGAGTAAACCTTTCATGTTTCAACAAAAAAAACTGGGAGAGTAGCTAGAAGAGGTGGAGTCAGGCAGCGGTTCCTCTGTCATTGAGGAATAGCTTGCTGTGGGCTGCTTGGAGAAATGGGGTAGACAGACAGGGATGGCAGGGGAAGCAGGCAGGGAAGAGGTAGCTCTGCAGGGAGATAAACCCTTTAGGTGCTGCCTTCTCACCAAGAAACCAAAAATGGTGGGGAAAAAATACGGTGCAGTTGACTGTGTTTATGCGCTGAGACTCTTCCCATATTTTAGCATCTTTAGGAAGACCATTGGTCAAACTGGCAACATTTTTCCAGGCTTTGGGGCCTGCCTACATCCAAGTGGGGTCACTTACAGCCCAGTTTCTCCCCCAGTCATGCAAAGTCTCCCTGGGCACACAGCCTCCCTCTGTTTTCTCCGAGCTGCCTCCTGCGCAAGGCACAGGTTAAGGCTCCCAGCACAAGTACAGCCCCTGGAGTAATTTTTCACCACATGCCAGAAAATGGATTTATAAGGTATGTTGAGGCATAAATAAAAATTAAATTTGTTTCTCACATGCTGCAAAAGGGCATGGTCAAATAATGAAAATAAAAACTAAGTGCTAAGAGGAGTTTGAAGACCTGCCGCACAGAGTGCTGAGGAAAACTTAGCCTAGGAAAGCTCACACACGCTGTGACTGTCACTGTGTCATTAGAAAGAAATCAGGTCTGAAGCCACAGGAATAACTTCAGTAACTCAACAGCAGGGAAAAAGGGGAGACCAAATCCTCCAGTTTTGGCAGATAAAAAGGGAGGAGATCCCCAGGAAACAGCTTTGAAATGGCAGAGAATGTGTTCACTCCTTCAGAAAAGAAGATGGAGTGCCTCTATTTCTCTGCAGAGGTTATCATACCACATTTATAGTAAAGATTTTGTATCATGATTATTTGGTACTGGTACTATGGTAACTGTATGGTTGGGAATAAACATTCTGTGAAATTTCTTAAATTCTTTCCCAAACTCCACAAAATGTTAGTGGTACATTCACATCACAGTAAAGCACCAAAATATAAACACATTTGCAATGCACTATCTATAAAGTTAGTAATATTTTTTTAAATAGTAGTAACAAGAGGAGCTCACCTACATTCCCACATGAAATAAGAGTATATATCTTTCTAAATATTATTGTAAATATACAAAGGGAGGTAATAGACATTCCAGATGTAAGGACAAAAATGAACACACAACTTGCAGAAAAAAATCATTTATATTAAAAGAATCTTCATTATTTTATACAATATTAATTATATAAAATGATCTTCATTATATTTTGAAAATGAATGCTTATGCATTAGGCTAATAATTAGGCTGTGATATCTGGATCACCTCCACCAGACTTCATGTCATAATTTGAAGCGCTGGAACAAAGCTGAGTAATAAATGCATTTTCAAAGTTGCATCATAAAGAAACAATAATATTTGATTCTTCAGGAAAATATGGTATAATATTTGAAGAACCTAAATATACATCAAAATAATTTTAATTTTATTTAAGCATTTAAATCAAATGTATCTAAAATAATCTAAATTGTATCAAATATTGCATTTTAGAAATACTCAGAGCAGATTTCTTCTTATGACTGTGAAGACTGTTTTCTTAAGCTTGATTAAAAAAAAAAAGAGGATCTTCAATTACACAGAAAGATACTAATATTTTTTTCATGTTTTCTTACATCTCAGATGAGAAACTGGCAAGTGGAGTATTGATGCCCATATCCTATTTTGAAAATCTGCACCAGCATGGAAAGGTTCACTTCTTGTGTGCAGACATTTAATCCAAGAACCCTTCTTTTCTGGTGAATGCACTTAAGGAAAAATATTATTGCCAGTCAATCTTTGCAATCCTGAAGGGAATACAGCTCAAGTTTTATTGTTTGACAGAGCCATTTAGGGTCAGGAGTGACAATAAGATGATCATGAAGTTCACTCATCTTTATGCTTCTTTAAAGGATAGATCAACTTCATCCTAATATGTTGCACTTTATAATGCTTGCCTTTAGACTTAACTGTCTGTATGAAAATTAGTATGACCAAGGAAGGTTATTATTTATTTCATGCCTGCTGACTGACAAATGTCTGTTTTCTGGAGAGGTTACCATCAAATTAGGCTCATTTTGTTGTTCAATGTAAGTTACATGCTCCTTCTCTTCAAAAAGGTAAAATTCACACACATACAGGTTTGCAGATGAAGTCCACTTGAAATACCTTTTAGGCAAATAAGTGATAATTATTTGAATATTCATAATGCCATATCACAAATCCAGATACTGCTTTAATGGCTGATGAATCAAGGTCACAGGAAAAGTGTCAATAAAACACTAATTTCACAAGGAAGTCCTTCTCTCAAACTGTTGTCATTCTGAGGTAATTTTTTGATTACAGGACTTTGATTAATGCTAATGTTGTTTCATTTTAGTAGTTATCAAACATTATTATTCTTTAAAAACCAGAGAATTTATGGACAGAGCTAAAATTATAACAAAGGAAAGAACAACAATCCTTCATCACCTCTGTCATATTGTGACTGAATATCTTTTGTGGGTCTAATTGCAAGTAGAAATTACTTGGGGCTGAAATCTGACATTCAAGGCTAGTGGTTGAAATGAATCCTTAAGTATTCACAAGTAACAAGACCTTTGCTATCACCCAAGAAGTTGCAAGTGTTCAAACACATATTTCCCTGGGCTGCTGAAAAACACAACCCTCTGAGCAGTTAAATGTTCTTAAGTCAGTGTCTTTGTCTTTCTGACAACGTTAATAAATTAGTGTTGGCTCTGGTGCTGTAGGACATAATCATCTTTGGCGTGATGACTGGTTGTGCTAGACTGTGCCATATGTCAAAGAACTGCAAGAGCATCAAAATTCTCTCACCCCACCCAAGCACAATCACACTCTTCCATTTGAGGGAAGAGCACAGCTCAATCCTAGAGTTTGAAGTTAACTAGACTTCCCTTGTCTCACAGAAAGATGCTTTTAAAATGCCATCTCACACCTTTTGTCTACCAGGGCTTCTTCATTGTCTTAGTTTAGAATGTTGCTAATACCTTTGTGTTATTATTGCTTTATACATGCATATGTATATTTATATACATGTAAAACAATAAAATTTTTGGCCAATCAGACAAACATAATCTGGAGGTTTCTCACCACATAGTTCTAGGATTTCAAGCACTAACATTTTCAACAATTACAACACTTACCACAATTCTTTGAACGATGTTTTCCTGACAAAAGAATACAAGATGAAAGAGTACTATATAAAAACACATGTAAATTTAACTCAGAAAGTAATAGCCCTTCTTGGAAATGGTTGTTCCCAGACCTTCCTTTGCCTCCCACACGGATTAGTCTTAATTATTTTCCGGATAAGAGTTTTAAGAGCAATTCTTGAATCATTTCAGACAAACATATCCACACCTCCCTTTCCATCTTCCTGTGAGCAGCGTGTAGGATGTGCCATGCTGGTGGTTATTGATGGCAGTGGAGGTGGTGCTGGTCTCTGCTGTTGCATTCCCTGAATCTCCAACACATCACTGAGACAGCTTAGTCTGCCCATGTCTCTCCTCCACGTTTAGAAGGAAGGAGTTTGATCCCTGTATCACTGAGGTTAGTTTTTTCATTGCACTCCTAAGATTTCAGTCAGTTCTGGAGATATTTCAATTCTGCCAGCCATCATATCTCAGCAAGTAAGAGTTCCAAGGATTATCAACTAAAATATACTCTGCCTATTGACAAAAGGAAAATGCAAAGGGGGAATATGGCATTTGGGAATAAGGCGCTGACAGAAGCAGCACCGCAATTTACTGGTCTGCTTTTGTCTCAGGCAAGAAATAATAAGTCTCATTTAATAGGGTTCATTTAACATTATCAGTCAAATCACCTCAGCACTTTGAAGACCACGATGTCTGGTATCCTGAAAGGAGGAAAAAATAGTTTTTCTATTTATATATTCCAAATATCAACCCAATTCAATTCTGTCATTTTAGCAAGATGTCCTACTTATATTTTCTTTCTGAAATGAGTCTAGAGAAAGAGCCCTCCTCATTTTAGGGCAGCAATGAAGATAACAAGCCAAGAATGGAGTACAATTTGGAAGTAGAAATTGCAGGCTTCTGTCTTTGGGGACATAATTGATAAGGGAAATAAATTTAGATTGCTCTCAGTAACCACGCTATGCAGTCACAGTCTTTCACATATGTTGTCTTATACACTGAGGTTTTCTAAACAGTCATTGCATAAAGAATCACACAAAATTTTCAAGTCTTAATTTGAAATGGTTAGTGCTATGTAGTAACAACATGAGGTTTATAAACAAAAGATTTGACCCAAATATATAAACTTTCATTTCAATATTCACAAGACAAATAAAAATTGATCTCTGAAGACACCACTTCTCCCTTTTTGCGAAAAGGGAGAAATGTGAAATCTATTTTGCACAGACAAGATAATTACTGCACTTTTCTTTTTTCTTCCAAGTGGAGAAATTGGAATTACTTTCACATTGAAGAGGCAAAACTCTTCCTGTCACTGGGCTTCAAATTATTTTAATTGCTTTTGTTATTTGTTAGTTATTTCAATCAAAACATTCAAACTTCACTTCTCTAAACTGTTAAGTTTGCAGTCACATAACTAGAGGTTAGTAATGTAAGTATAAATAAATTTATTCATCCATATTTGCATCAAATAGGTCTAAAGGTTTTATTTTTTTTACTGTAATTACTTACTAGTTTAAACAGAATTTAAGATGTCCAGATTTCTTATATTTTTATGGTAATAACTGCTTTGATAATACCAAACACATTTTTTATAAGTCTAGTGAATCTGAATGTGAAAGCATTCAGTTCTTCCCAAGGCATAGTCATTATTTCTAATCAAAATTGGTACTGGAAAAACTTCAAAATGCACAAAAATACTTCCCGGACATTTTAAGCCTATCAAAGCAACACCGTAGCTTCACAATTTTTAGATAAAACTTCCTTCCTGTGATTTTTATTTAGGAATTTTCTATTGAAGGATTGTATCAAATTGCTTCCAAAAACACCTCAATTAATGTAGCAGCAACTATTTCTCTCTATTGTGAAATAAAACGTGCAGCTTTTGAGAAAAAAAGGAATAATGCTAGCATTAATAGTCCCCTCATTCTTGAATATTTCTCATTAGTTCCTTTGTGCCCAGTTTTATACAGTAGATTCATAGAATCACAGAATAATTTAGATTGGAAAGACCCTTAAAATCATTAATTCCAACCATCAACCCAGCACAGCCATGTCCACCACTAAAACGTGGTCTTAAGTGAAACAGCTACTGGTTTTGTAAATCCCTCCAGGAATGGCGACTTGCAATGTGAGGGGAGGTGGGTCAGAGACAGAGAAAACACACACTCCAAACTTCTTGTGACAAACAGCCTCCAGTTTATTCCCACAGCTCCTTTTATAGGAGCTCCAATTACACATGTGATTCATTGAGGTCTTAGCCCTGTCCAGCTCTCTGGCCAATGAATCTGCATTTAGGGCTGATTGAAACTGGCTGAGGGTCCCTGTGTAGATTTGAATCTAACCTATCCTTGCACACCCAGACATTCCAATGCTACAGTGACTCCACCACTTCCCTGGACAGTTCCAGTGCTCAATAACTCTTCTGGTGAAGAATGTTTTCTAATATCCCATTTAAACCTCTGCTGAGGCAAGTTTAAGCCACTTTTTCTCAGCTTTATGCTTGAAATCTGGGAGAAGAGCCTGAACCCCACCTGGCTACACACTCTTTTCAGGGAGGTGTAAGAGAGCATTAAGGCATCTCCTGAGTCCCTTTTTTTCCAGACTAAACACCCCCATCTCCCTCAGCTCTCCTCATCAGACTTGTTCTCCAGACCCTTCCCCAGCTCCACTGTCCTTCTGTGCATGGGTTCCAGCACATCAATGTCTTTTAACCCAAAATTTATTGCAGGATTTGAGGTGCAGCCTCATTGTTTCCCAGTACAGGGGGATGGTTACTGTCCAGTCTGGCAAGCCACAATGCAGGTAGCCTGCTTGGCCACCAGGGCTCATGTTCAGCTGTTGATGACCATCATGTCAGATCTTTTTCCCTTGGGCAGCTTTACAACCATCCTGTCCCCAGCCCACAGCACTGCCTGGAGTGGTTGGGCTGTCCTGACTCAAGCACAGGAGCTGGCACTTGGCGTTGCTGAACCTCAGGCGACTGTCCTCAGACTATGGATCCAGACTGTCCAGATCCCTCTGCAGACCCTTCCTGCCCTTCAGCAGATCAACACTCCTGCCCAGATAGATGTCATCTGCAAGTGAATGAAGGTGCACTAGATCGCCTCATCCAAATCATTGATAAAGAAGTGAAATAGAATTTTCCCCACTACTGAGCCCTGGGGACACCATTTGAGACTGGCAGCCAACTGGATTTATCTCCTTTTACCACCACTCTGTGGGCCTGGCCACCCAGACAGTTTTTAACTCAGTGAAGAATACACCTGTCCAAGCCATAAGCACCCAGTT
>JAWWEX010000001.1:13045478-13091137 GCA_035583215.1 Arremon brunneinucha | reverse complement strand
CACGTGCTGTGTGACTGCCCTCAGGATGGTCTGCTCCATGACCTTCCCCAGCACTGAGGTCAGGATGACAGCCCTGTGGTTCCTCATAACTTTTATCCAGCTCTTCGAGATGGGCTTGCCATTTGCTTCCTCCAGTCTTCTGAGACCTCCCTGGTTACCTGGGACAGCTGGTAGATGATTGAAGGTGGCTCATGGAGCTCTTCTGCCAGCTCCTGCAGAACCCTTGGCTGGATCTCCTGAGGTTTGCATGTCTCTAAGTGATGCAGCAGGTCACTGACCTTCTCTGCTTGGATTACAGGGCTTCATGCCGCTCCCCACACCTGCCTTACAGCTCCTGGGACAGGTACTCAGGGGATAGCCAGTTTTATTGTTAAAGTCTGAGATAAATAGCATGTTAAGCATCTAAGCGCTCTTCCCATCCTTTTTCATTATGTTTTCCCTGTGTCCAATAAAAGATGGAGATTGTGCTTAAACCTCCCTTTGTGGTTGATGCATTTTTCATTGTATTTTATGGCAGTAGGCAAATTAAGTTCTACTTGAGCTTTGGCTCTTTGGTCAGTGCTCTCCCCTGCACACTCTCCTGATTTTGTTGCAGGACTCCTGAGTTGCCAAACCCTTATTCAAGAGGTCTTGACATTTTTTTCTGTTGAGTTCCAGTCAAAGCTCTCTGTGCATCTGGCCGACCTTTAGGCACATGAGAATTGTCATTTCCTGAAATAAGATTATCTTTCTTTCTATCTATCTAGGATCTTTCCGATAAGATTTCCTTCCTGAAAATAATGCTCTTAATTTCATAATAATTATGAGGTGGCGGCAGGAGTAGGAAGAATTTAAGAGACAGATACCATTACCTCTTATTCCAAATTATTGTCTTTTTGATTCTGAGGGCAAAATTAGGAAGTTATTTTAAAAACATGGATTTCTTTTAGTATCACTGTTTCCTAGTCTACTTCCTGTGCCAGAGGAGTATTACTAGTCAAATATTAAAGGATTATATGTTGCACCCGAAGTTCAGACATTTGAGTTATTAAATTAGAAGAAATAAAAATATTTAACAAAAAAAAAAAAAAAAGAGTTGAAATTACAGGTCAGTTAAGAATTCCTGCCTCCTTTGTGAAGTACTGGTTTTACTTGATCTGTAAGCTGGTATGTGAAGTAATTTTTTCCTGAGCTTGTCATAGCACCACAATAATCAATTCTGCTCAATCACCAATACCAAAAACAACATTGCAGTGTAAGCACCAACCTCAGTCTGTGTGCATAGAGCCGATGTTCAGCAGTGCATATAAGAGTAAGAAAAGCCTCTCAACATCTATGAAGCCCAGAACCATAGATATTAGCTCTTAGTTTTTTCTTGGTTTTCTTGGTTTCAGAAAAATCTGCATCACTGTGCTTCTTCAGTTCAGACTTGATTAGAGTTTGGGGGTTTTTCCTGGTAATTTTTTTACACTTTGAAATAATCTTTTAAGAGAGCCGTCTAGTTGGCCACTAAAGATTGCACACAGAAGACTTGCAAATAACACCAGCCTGAAAAGTCAAAGCTGAAGTACATGTGCTGAAAATTCCTTTTGGATGAGTAAGTTTAACATGTGGATATTTTCACACAAAATGAAAGGATCTTATCTCCTGTTATAGCAACTTCTGTAAGTCACCAAGCCTCCATTTGTCTTAGAATGGACTCTGAACTCACAGTATACCCTCAGTAGATGCCTTCAAATGATACAGTTCTTGGAATTTACTGAACAGGTTAACAGAATCATAGGATATAAACATATTCACAAAAAAAATCATATTTCTTTATCAGGTACTATATGGATATTTAAGTACTTGCTTGCATACAAGCTAAGAGAGCAATTTTCAGCTAATATCTAAGGCCATAAGTGTATAGCAGTAAGCTACTTTTTGTGAAGTTCAGTGTGCTTGCTCAGAGATTGGAAAGAGCCACAATACAAGAACTGCTACCTGTTTAGGTAGAAAACCAAAATAACAGGGAGTCTTTTGTAACTGATGAGTTAACCAGGAAGTTTTCAAAAGTGGAAAGATTTGATTTGTATTATATTTTTCAAAGGATGTTGGAAGAAAATTACAATATTGCAATGGCAGCATTGTTCTAGGAGGAAAAAAAAAGGGATTTTTCATTTTTCTTGAATCTAAGTGGGTTCTCTATTTTTTTCACTCACACAAATAAAAATGCATTTCCACAAGCAGTATTATGCGAATAATAGTATAAAATAATTCTATTTACAGAAACTCATTAGTTTGCTAAAAATGGTGTGAAGAAGTGTGTTTTATTACTTTATCTTAACAAATTTTTGTTTTCTTCAAGCATTAAGGGCTTCTGTGGTTTAGATTTCTACCTGTATTACTATCACTTGTATCAAGTCAGGACATATATACCAAGTAATGCCTCATTATAACTCTGTTTCTGGATGATTTATTAATGGCTGCAGTAAATGTGCAAGAAATACATTAAGGAATTTTTTTTACTTGAATTTGAGAAGTAGAAATCAGATACAAGCTTTAGAAACTGCTCACACTTTACAAATGAAAAGTACTTTCTGAAGACAGACCCATGCATTCATAAGGCACTCGTTTCCATGAAAGCTAAACCACTTTTCACATTCAGGATAAGTTTTAGAAATGGAGGGAAATCTACATAGGCTTAAATTTGAAAATTAAATCCAGATTTTGTGGAGATATGTAATTACTTAATTATGCATCTATAGATTTCATGTTATTCCTTTATATAATAAGTGCTTGCACATTTCTAGAGCTTTGAATTGATAGTACTTGAATTGATTCAAGTACTTAACCTTAAGGACCTTAGCCAAATCTGAATATAAGGTACAGATATGAATATAAGATATTTGTGACACATGCAGTATTTAATTTAGGATTTCATTTCAATTTGCATGATATTTTATTGTGTCACGTGGAACTTTCTATACTGAAACCAGAAAATTTTGACAAATTGCAAATTAGGCAGCTGCGTTGTATTGGTCATTATTAATCAAAAAAAAAAAATTAAACAAGCAGGGAAATACCACTTTCTTGCTGGTCAGACAACAGAACACTGGGAAAGATCCATCCAGGAGCTACAGTTCTGGTGACTGGCTGCCTTAGTATGTGCTGTCCATGAGCTTAACCACACAGTCTCTTCTAGACTGTCGTCAGCACACCCTCCTCACAACATTAGGAATTAACTGGATGCTAAGCATTTTAATCATTAATAAATTCAAAATCCATTACCTCCATTAGGTTGCAGGAATATAATTATTCTTAGCTTTTTTTGCCTAGTTACTGGTACCTATCTAATATCCAAGTTAGGCATTTAAGAATAATCACTACCAGTCACATGCACCAGTTTAACTAGAACTCATTAAGCAATTAGTAACTAATTTCAAAACCAGTGACAGACAAGAATGGGGAGAAATAATATATTCAACCAATTTCTGCCATGACTAGCTAGTAGAAATAACTTAAAGGAAGGAAAGTATTCCTGCATATATGAAAATGACAATACTCTCTAGATTTAGGAGATGGCCTCAAGTCCAAAAGCAGAAATGGGTATTGTCTCTTTAATAGCAAACAGTGTTAAAGCATTTAAATGACATACAAAATGCATAAGGACATTCAGGTACCTAAAATGGGTGGAGAACCTTTCTTACCTTCAGTGTTTCCTGTTGTTTTCTTGGATATTTATCAATTTATCCTTCCTGATGGTGCTATTTGCCAGCACTTCTAATGCAGTGATACCAGCTGGAAACAGCAATCGATGTCTGTTCAAGATTCAGATGCGTAAAGAGACCTTTAGGGAATGGAGAAGTGGTTGGTTTATTTCATAAGGCGGCCAAAGAACACATTATTGTCACCTCTGACCTTTATATAAGACAAATTGAAGAAGGAAAAAGCTACTTCCTCTGTTTTCCTTTCACTGCAGTCTTTCATTTTGACCTTTCAGCAGTCCTGTCATAGAAGGAAGATCCAGGGAAGACTAAGCTAAGGACATAATCTATACCATTTCTTTCAATAAGCAGCAAGAACAATCCATTAACAAAATTAGACAGCAAGCACAATAAAGGAGAGCACAGTATCACAGACCTGAAATAGATTTTGTTTCCTGTTTGGCAGGATTATGTTCTATTTTTGGCCCAAGGCTGCTGAGGCATGTGGAATTAGACACAGGAAGCAGAGGCCTGCTCATCATGGGGCTTCTTTCTTGATTTATCCTTTCTGAGGACCTCAGCTTCAATAGAGAAGCTAAATTATCATTTGCCAATTTCAATCAAGTCTATAATTTAGGGCTTAGATTTAGGAGACATGAAGTTCTAACTCCTAAACTCTTACTATAATGTACCTGCTATAAATTAAATACACGTCAGTCCAAAGCTTTAGTGCAGTGAGTAATCCTTGGAGACACAAAACCAGATATGTCCTTAGGAGCCTGCTCTAGATAACCATGCTTGAAGAGCAGAGCTGGGCTAGACAATCTTCACCTTGTCTTGACAAAAATCAACCACTCTGTGACCCTTCTTAGAGCAAGCAAATAATTTCAACAATATCAATAAAACCAGTGCATAATGACCCAGCCTTGCCCTTTCTACTTGAAACATGATATGCAAGATGAGCTGAACCAGTGACCATCATTCTTCCCTGATTCCTGCACCAGTGCTGTATCACCTTCATTTTTTTTTTTCCCTAATCTCTAATCTAAACCTACTTTCTTTCAGTTTGAAGCCATTTCTCCTTGTCTGGTCACTCCAGGCCCTTGTAAATAGCCTCTTTCCATCTTTCTTGTGGACATTCTTCAGCTACTGGAAGGCCCCAATTAGGTCTCCCAAAAGCCTTCTCTTTTCCAGTCAGAACAATTCCAGTTCTCTCAGCTTTTCTATTTTACTTTTTCCTCTCATTTGGGAGCCATTCTCACAAGACCAAGTCTCACACCACTAACCTGCCTAGTTAGTAAATGCCAGTAGCACAGAAGCATGATAATAATCTCTGATTCTCAGCTCTGCAGGCAGTGAGTGTTTGTGAACACACCA
Source organism: Arremon brunneinucha (assembly GCA_035583215.1). Classification (NCBI taxonomy): domain Eukaryota; kingdom Metazoa; phylum Chordata; class Aves; order Passeriformes; family Passerellidae; genus Arremon; species Arremon brunneinucha. Next base: position 13,086,095 of record JAWWEX010000001.1, on the reverse strand, counting down.
AACCAGGACTCACCTTGTAGAGACCCCTGCAGAACAAACTGCCTCAGGGTCAGAAGCAGGCTGTGCTAATTATCTTCTGTGACATCTGCACACTTTAGCTCTGACCAAGGACCATTTTAAGGGTTCTGCTATTGAAAGACAGGCCCACAGTACATTTTTAATGCCATGTAACAAGTCTGATGTATTGAGAATTAAGGAGATCAGCTTTCTGCTTACAGTCTTCTTAGGAACAAAATGCAGAAGTGTGATTGAGATTTAGTATACCATTAAAAATGCCCAATTGTGTAGCAACATGTGTGCAATATATTAAAAGTCACTCATAGAATCATCAAGGTCATTTGGGACACTCCCTGCATTAGGCAAAATCCAACAAAATTACTTCACTAAGTCCAAATACCCACATGGAAACACATGAACACACATGCATGTAGGGACGTGTGCATATGCCCACTTTGGGCAAAGATCATTCTGGCCAGCAAATTTCATATTTCATCATCGCAGACAGTAATTTACAATGCCTAGACTGCAGTCTAAGAGGAACCTGTGTGATCTGCATTTCTGGTCTTCCCTATGGTCTGTTTCTTAGGATTATGTAGTATTTTTCTTAAGAGAGGACAGCAGTGTGGTTTCTATCAGGTACTCTTGTTTTGTGATTCATCACCCTTTTAAGGTGAGGTTAGTAGAGAAGCTCTGCCAGTTGTTAGTGGGAAGTGGGATTTGGGGCTTGTGATACAGATTGAGCAGGTTCTCCATGTTACCCATGAGACACAAAGTGTTCTGAGGAAAAAAATAAGAATCATCCACATATTTTTCTTAATATCAATGTGCTGGGAATTTCACTGCTTAAGGACTTCAAGTCAGAGTAGTTACTTGAGACCCTGTGTTCATCACAAGTTCTCATGACAATTAAGGAAGATGAAAGTAGCACAGAGTAAAAGACTCACTGGTTTATTACTGCTATGTCTCTGGTACTTTCTATAGTACACTGATAATTCACCAATCAAAAGAAAGCTTCATCCTTGTTGAAAGTATCAAAATCTGTATCAGAGATACGTGCGGTGTAAGAAGGATTATGACTATTTATGATGAAATTCTTTCGTCCCTTTATCTCAAAACCCACTAGCTATGATTTTCCCTCCCAATAGCTTTCAGAACCACAGCCATGCCCAACATCCTAACCCCTGCATTTCCTATTCTGTGAATGAAGTGAAGCTGACATTATTAGTAAATGAGCAGATATCCTAATTTGTTCACTCCTCATAGCCAAGATGTGACATTGTCCTCACCTCACAAACTTCATAAATCTGCTGCTGCAAAATATCCTCACATGTGGATGCTGGAAATGATTGAAGCCATTACATAAAAAGGAAAGTCAAGGTGGGGGAATTGTGGGGGAGAAGGGTGGGAATGGGGAGCATTATATATGATTGAAAACATGGTTGATGGACTCTGCACATAAATTAAAACACATTTCATTCATTCATAAATCTCCCTGTTACAAAATATCCATCTTGCCTCTTTAATTTGCCATTGTAATTCTTTGAAAATGTCTTGATATAATGGTCAATTTTCAGTTTGGTGTGATTGCAAACATGCTGAATTGAGTTTCTGTCCAGAGACAGAAAGAATGAGTCCCCTTTAGTCTTGAACAACATGAGTATTGGTTTCAGAAGAAACACTGCAACTGGGGGGAAAGGGACAATTTTAAAGAGAACAAGAGAAGCTAGGTTAAAAAAAATAGGCTGGTTACACCTTGATATCTGGAAAAACCAAAGTAATTTCCTGACTTCTTAAGCATGCAGAAATCGATAATGCTACTTTTCTATGCAATAAGAAACAAAATTTATTTTTGATTTTTTTCCACTCTCCATATAACACTAGAAATTAATATCATATAAGAAATGAAGCTCATTTTTTCCTATTCAATGAACATGTATAACATGAGGCTTAAGAATATCTAGGCTGACACATGCAGATGTTTATTACAATTTCTTAGGTACTCAAAATCCCTTATCTTCTCTGGTTTTGCTTTTATTCCACCTATTACCTATGGATTTTTCTTTTTTTTTCCTAAAAAAATTTACACCGTTAGAAAAGCACACAGCTGAACCGTTTCAAATTTGCAACCACTATATTTCAAGAAATGTACACAAAACTAAATTAGTTTTGCTTTTAATAATTCAGTCTTTCCTAGATCTCTGTTCTCTTCATTTTTCTACAAGCCTTTGCAACAAAGTAGAATGAAGATCTTCTAAAATGTTAAGTTTGCAATTGAAGTAGTCAATCTGCCTGATTTTATTCTCATCCAGGCATACACATTACAGCAGGCAGAACGTGTACATGAAAAAGAGACCAAGTATTACCAAGTATTCACTGTTCAGGCTTCACATTTGCACTCAGAATAAACCACAGTATGGTGTCATAAAGTTAAATGTAACTACATGGACAAGAAAATAAAATTTCATTTGTACCATAATTGAAAGTCGGGATGGTACAATAAGAATGTCATTCTGTATATTTGCCCAACTCGATATTTTTTTAAAAGCATATCAGTTTTAGCATGTTAATGTGCATATATATTTAATATAAAAATGCTTCAAAAGTTTTACCCTTTGAAAAAAAATTGTCTTATTTCAGAAAATATCCCATTTTTACAGAAATGTTGTTTCTGCTGTAGGAGAGGAAAACATTTCAGACATTCTGAAATGGTACAGAACACAGAAATACTCCATTACCCTCCTGCAAGGTATCCCATGATAAGCTCTGGCTGGCGAGATGCAGTTCCATACTTCTGGCTTATGGAGTACCAGCTTCCAAATTGGCTCATAAATCATCTACTGGGGACACTTAGGATAGTTCAGACAAGGTGCTGAAGTGTGAGGCAGTCATTAAAATTGAATCAATTTCCCAGAGAACGGGTATACAGAGAACCAGACACTATTCAGAGTTTTCTTTTATCATGAAGTCACTCAGCTTACACTAAAGTAAAAGCTTGTGGTCTTGTTTACAGTATCCAAAACTAGAAAACTGGCATGTGCTTATCTACACCGTAGCTGAAAAAGCAAAAAAGGCTGTGCTTAACAGATTTACTCTGCATTCAATGTAAAGTGTCTAAACCTGCTCTTACTTGACTTCCTGTAAAAGGCTCTCCTGAAACACTGTTTGTCGTAAACTGTTCTGCCAAAAAAACCCCATCCATTCATCATCAATAGTGTTTACTTTTTGGATGCATCAGTTTTGACAGTTAACTTCCTTTTAGTATTTTGTATAGGGTTTAGACTGATGTAATCTTTCCCCCCCTTCAAATAAAATAAATTATAAAAACTAAACTCACTGAAGAAATAATCTCCTCTTTCTCTATTACACAAATTAAACAAATTCCTTGGTGATGCAAATGTTTATCAGACTGAGTGTCATCTCCTGTACCCAACTGCACTCATGCAGCTGCTTTCAGCAGCACAATCACAGGTGTCTCATCATTCCCTATATAGAGGGTGGAACAAAACTCCAGTGGGGGTTATAATTCACATCACTCTGCATGTTAACAAACATACTGGTAAAAAATTCTTAAAAGAGTAAAAAGGTTTGGGGATAATCATGGACAGCCTCTATCAAGAGATCCTGCAATAGATATTTTCAAGTCAGTCACTTAAATATACTGAAGATTTTAAAAGGAAAGTCATCCAGATAACTAAGATGGGAAAACATCTAAAAAAGGACAATATTGCCAGGGGTTTGCCCTCCACAACCCAAGAAATTCCATAAAAGAAAATTTTTCCATTGTCTGTCATTATATTCGGATTTGTACGGATGTCAACATTCCTCCTGGAGATGTGGAACATATTTTTCTTTTCCAGTAGTGATAGGACAAGAAGTAATGGGTACAAATTAAAAGAGGATAAATTTATATTAGATATTAGGAAGAAATTTTTTACTATGGGTGTGGTGAGGCACTGGAACAGGTTGCTCAGAGAAGCAACAGGGATGTGGATGCCACATCCTTGGAGCTGTTCAAAGGAAGATTGGATAAGGCTTTGAGCAGCCTGATATAGTGGAAAGTGTCCCTACCCAACAGAAATGAGTTGATCTTTAAGATCCTTTCCAACCCTTTACCAGCCTTAGCCTCTGAAATAACTTTCTGTATGAGAAGTATAGTTATATTAACATACATATATACATGCATACCTACACATTTCTATTGTGCAGAAGCAGAAGAACAGAGTGAAAAAGTAGAGAAAAATCTGAGTTGCCATAGTTATATGTAGATTATATTCATCACATTTCATCATATCTATGACTATAGAATCATAGAACAATTTATGTAGGAAGGGACCTTAAAGATCATCTAGTTCCAACCCCTGTGCCATGGGCAGGGACACCTTACACTAGACCAGGTTGCTCAGAGTTTCATCCATCCTGGCCTTGAACACTTCCAGGGATGGGTCAGCCACAGCTTCTCCAGTCAACCTCTGCCAGGGCCTCACCACCCTCAGAGGAAAGAACTTTTCCCTAATCTCCAATCCAAATCTATTCTCTATCAGTTTGAAACCATTACCCCTTGTCCTGTCATTCCAGACCCTTTTAAATAGTTTCTCTCCATCTTTCATGTATGTTCCCTTCAGGTGCTGGAAGGCTGCAATTAGGTCACCCCAAAGCCTTCTCTGTTCCAGCCTGAACAATCCCAGTTCTCCCAGCCTTTCCTCCCAGCAGAGCTGCTCCATCCCTCTGATGCCCTTGGTGCCTGCTCTGGGCTGGCTCCAGCAGGTCCCTGTCCTTGCTGTGCTGGGAGCCCAGAGCTGGATGCAGCCCTGCAGGTGGGGCTGAATTTCCTCCCTCAACTTTGGAAGAACCAAAGAAGAGACAGTCATAACAAACAGACCATACCATGCTTTGTCTGTGGATGAGACATTAATCTTTCCAGAGGTGCTGTGTTTTACAGGTGCTTTGGGCATTGTGCCATCAATCTTTGCATTGCTTTGAGGTGTACTGAAGCCATAGAAACAATAAACTTGGGAAGATTATTTCTGCCCACAAAAAATGCTTGATTGCTCTTTCTGCAGATTTTCACTGCTGATGAACTCTTGCATTTTCAACATCAACACATAATCTCCAGTAAAAAAGAAGTGTAGGTATGAAAACCTGCATCTCATTTAAAATGCTGTATGAAAACTGTTCTTTCATGCTAAAATGAACTATTTCTTTACCTATATGAAAGGAACACTACAACAGTGGTACAAATAGCAATAACTCATTTTGTTCCCCAAACATAAAACATTTTTTATTTAGCAAACGTTGCCGGTTCATTTCTGTGCTACTTGATGGCTTTTGTCATCTAGGAGCCACCATTGAAAACAAGGATGGATTTTTAAAAATTTCAACATGATCTGGACACCTTGGGTACAAATTTGCAGCATTTTAAAGCATGATGTGACTTATTTCTGTTCAAATGTATGTATTTATTGTTTTACATGGAAATGATGTTACTATAAAAAATATGAACAAAGCTTTTCAAGAAAAATAGTTGTATATGAACTCACTGAGGGGTCAAAGCTGTGTTTGTTATATGTATGAAGTATGGGAATGTCAATAGTTTCTTTCATAACAGTTATCAGTATTACACACTACATTCATATGGTTCTGATTGTTTTTAATTTTAGAGCTCACAATTAAAAGTTACAGGTGAGTTTTTATCAGCTGTTGTGAAAATGTGTATGAATTACATCTTACCATAAGACTCTATTCTAACAAATAGTAGATTTTAATTTATTATATTCATTGATGTTTTAGATATATTATAAAACAAGTATCGTGCAAAAGCCATCCTTTTTTAAGTAGTTACGATAGTACAAGGTCTTATGGACTTGTAGGAACCAGAGCAGACCATACCTGGGTTACCTACCTGACATTCTGCCTGCAGAATACTCATCCTGCATGTAATGTAAAATGAGGTCAGAATTTAAATTAAAAGCCCCCCCCCCAAGAAAGCCATCCCGTTCTGATGTTGTGACATTTATGTGCTTAAATTCTATAGCTCTGTAAGTGAATGAAGCTACCTAAAGAAGAAAAGAACAGCATTATCATCAAAACTTATGACACTCATTAAGTCTTTTGATGAGCATAGGTGAATTTAATTGCTCTTCAGAGCCTGGAAGATAAATCGTAAAACCTGCATGCAAAATTAACAAGATCACCTCAAGAAACTGGTGGCTCCTCATTGACATCCCTGACAATAAAATGGTCTTCATATATCACCTGGGGATTCATCACTTTTGAGTAACGCGTTTACCATCTGTGCTCATCCCAAACTGCTTCTGCTAGAATGTCTGACTTCATAAAGGTTCTTGGGTAAACAACTCTCATGTTTCTGCAGATAAGTGAACAGATTCACTGCACCATTCTTCTAACAAAGAGCAAGTAAAAGTAGTCAGCTACAAATTGCTTAGATTCATAGACAAGTTCTTCAGTTTGATGTATGAAATCAAATGAGATACCCCTAGTTTCTTAAGTTGCTTAGGTAAAGTATTATTCAGCCCTATCTCCAGTTTTCATCCATTTCTGTGGCACATATTCCTTGTCTGACATCCTCTTTCACAATCATCAGCTCCAATCATCTGAACACTTAAACATCTCCAAGCAGAAAGTAATAGCCAGTGCAAAGAATATGAGTTCAAATTAACATGAAACTTCATGAAAACTTGGAGGAGTTGGTTTTTTTTAATAAAAACAATGAAAAAAGCACAAATTTTATAATGATTTGCCCTTCAGCTTTCCAAGAAAGCTAGGCTGAATGGAGTTTGAACAACCTGGAGTAGAGAAAGATGTCCCTGTTCAGAGCATGGAGGGGAGCTAGATAATCTCTAAGATCCCTTTCAAAAGAAAACATTATTTTATTCTATGATTCCTAGATTCTGGAGCTTTCACATATCTCGACAGAAGGTCAGAGCCCCTCATTACTACTCTTCAATTCTGATAAAGGCATCTGAGAAACTTCATCCTATTAATCTCTTGGTGGACATTTATGCGAAGGGTTTTCCATCATCTCTAGTGAAATTGCTGGCAAATACCATGACTGTCCTGCCAGCAAACCTCTCTGCCTCCCAAGGTGAAATTACTTAGATGAGATAGGAACGATATCAATCTGCTGGAGTTGGTCTGGAGGCCACCAAATTGATCAGAGGGCTGGAGCACCCTTCCTGCGTGGAAAGGCTGGGAGAATTGGGATGTTTCAGCCTGGAAAAGAGAGGTTTTGGATTGACCTGCCAGGGACCTTCCAGTACCTGATGAGAACTCACATGAAAGATCAGGGAGACTATTTACAAGGGCTTGGAGTGGCAGGACAAGGTGGAATGACTTCAAACTCAAAGACAGTAGGTTTAGATTGGATCTTTGGAAAAACTTCTTTCCTGTGAGGGTGATAAGGCCCAGGCACAGGTTGCTCAGAGAAGCTGCAGCTGACCCATCCCTGGAAATGTTCAAGGCCAGGTTGAATGAAGCTCTGAGTAACATGGTCTAGTGGAAGGTGTCTCGTCTCTGCCCATGGCAGGTAGTTGATCTTTAACATTCCTTCCAACCCAGGCCATTTCTTGGTAACTTTTGATGTCCTTCAGAAGGATTCATTCATAAAACTAAGTGTGTTTCAGTGTTAAATCAGAATAGCAAGAATGTGCCCTGAAATACAGACTAGATGAAAACATTGTTAAGAAAAGTGTTTGAGGTGTTCAGTATTTCTGAAAGGAGATGCAAAGGGGAAGTTTCAATTAAATATAAAAAAAAAAACATTGGAAGCTCCTTCTTATTTCAAACAAAGTGTTTTGGACTGCCATGTACTCTTCCTTAACAAATGCCAGCCCACAGTTTCAGCACAAAGTTACAACAGTGGGGTGTTGTATTGCAGCAAAAAATACTCTGGGATCTTTTCAGATGACAAAGGGAGTTGGCCAAGTGTTCACATATTGCAACAGAGTACCTGGAGAAGGAAAAGAAATAACTACTAAGTAAAGCTTAAAACAGGAAAGGACTGCATTATCACTGTTGAATTCCCTCTCTTACAGAGTATAACTGCAATCCATGTTTCTCCCCAGATGGAAAGAATTACACCCATTTAGAAAACAGGAAGTTATCTTGCACAAATAAGTGCATAGAAAAATAAATGCCATTATGCTGCACTGTCAATACATAATGGCATTGCCTTATCAGCTGTCAACAAATCTATTTTAAACCCAGTATTTAACCAAAGCACAATATAAATAGTAAACCCATCCAAGCAAGCCTTCAGTGGCTCTATATTTTGAAGACAGAAATGTTCTTACTCTAAGCTAGTTAGATCTGTAAACTGTGCCCAGAATTAATTCTATGCCAGCAAATTACTGTTTTTAACAGGTTATACAAGGCACAGAGCCATATAATTGCTCTTCACTTGAAATATGCTCTCATTCAAGCTGAGGAAATGAAGTTAGCTGAAGGTGCAGCTGGGGGTGAGGAGGAGCACATCTTATCTGTGCAATGACTTGTTCTTTACAGGTGGTTGGTTCAAAAATTAGCAGCTATTTTTTTCTGCAGTAATAAATTCTAATATTTGAAGAGAGAGAGAACAGATGGATTGCCAGTTCATTGCCACTTGCCACAGCACTATGAAGATTTAATCTTTATGATGAGCAATTCACTCTTTACATAAGCACTATACTGGAATTCCAATATTATGTCTCATCAACCCATTTTAAAGCAGACTGGTTTCCCAGACGTTTTTAATATAGAGCTTGGTTCTATTTTTCTTGAAAATACAAATTGCTCTAAGACATTTTAGCCCTCTTTAAACTATGTGTCACCTGTTTAATAAGTACTAAAATCCCAGAACAACAATACTATTATTTGAAATGCATGTTTAGATGCAGCAATTTTATTCAAAGGACTAAAAGATCCCTATATTTTAGGTACAATTTACTCATTTTTATTTGTGGAAATAAAAATATAATGGTCTATCTTTATAGCCATAATTTCTATTGGTTTAATGAAAAAGGTTTCATACTCTAACTCAAGGGGCTTCTCCTGCTAAAATGTACTGGTAGATAGGTGAACACATCTGTCTGCAACCAAAGTAATATTTTATCATTCCCTATAGTATATTCCAATGTGTGGCCTCTAACCCTAAAAGAGCCAGAAAGGTGCATAGGGGAAACTTCTATGGCTCAGGGGCATTGAAAACTCTGAATCTCAGCCAGCTACCCTCTGAATTCCTAAAATCTTTCTAGTCCAACTTTCTAAAATGTTTGCAGCTTGATTTTCTAAAAATCTTTGCAGCAGTGCTTTTTTTGTATATGGATTTATTTTTCTCAGAGTCAATTGAGCAAACAATTTCCACTATAATTAGAGCTACATTTGAAGTACTTGTATTCCATTGTCTCACTTTTCAAACACAGCAAAACCTGTGGGAATTTTCTCAGGTGAAAATTTAAAAATATTTTTCAGGTAAAAATTGAAAAATAATTGGTTTTTGCCTGAATAATTGCTGCCTTAACACTCTCAGGTAAGTGATTGGTAAAACTATACTGGCAAACAAGTTCCTGAAAGAGGCATCTTATGTCATCTGGAGAGCTACACTTTGAAGGCACTGAAAAGGCACAGGGAGAGAACTGTGCAATGATGAAAGCAGAAATTTGAATTACTTTTTAATTGAAACCTGGATAGAAAAAGTCACCTAACCCTACACTATTTTGTCTTCCGTTTCTTCTTATTTCCTTGCTCAAGGTTTCCTTCAGGAATGCCCGATTTGTGTAAATAGTTGCAAGCCCAGTAGAGGGTGCTGAATAATATCTAGTATAGTTTAAAATTTTGTTATAGCAATAAAATGTAACCCTTATTATTACATTGCAGATAGCAGCTTCTCTTTAGCCTGCACATCAATTCTTACAAATTCAACTCATGCACTCAATGCAACCAACCTATTTGCACATCTGTCTTTTTGCTCAGCTCTCAGTTTTCACCTGCTCTCCTTAAAAAGCCTTTCAAATGGTCACACCAATCTGTGAGTGCAGGGACCACCTCCTGGTGCACCCTAGGCATGTGAAACAACTGGAAAGGAGCACAAAGTGAAAACATTTCACATTTCTGCAAGGTCAAACTAGAGGATAACTCATCCCCTGGACACTGTCCTCAGTCACAGCAGTGTTGAATCATCCTCTGGGAATTTAGGAAAAAGAAGCACAGATTTGGGTAATTTTACAAATGTGCTTTTGGTTACTTTACACCCATATCAATCCACAGATAATAGAAGAATATGAGAAAATGAAATAATTTATTGCTTAAATAAGTTCAAAGGGAACTAAAAGGATATAACCTGTTTTGAAACTACTAAAATAAGCTATTATTCAGTACAGTAAAATCTTTATATACTGAAAGTTTTGTTTGAAATCACAATTGTTTTCAAAGGAAAAATAAGCAATAGAAAGAATTATCATAATCTTATTAGCTAGAACAATGAAAAAAGCTGCAATAAAGTGACTGTGCATAGAAAGATGGGGTTCATTTTAAGAAATAAATTTAATCTCTTTTGATAACAGAAAAACTTCATTCTCAGTGATTATTTCTGGTGTGCTCTTATAAACTAATAGAGGAATATTATGTCTCTTGAATTCTCCTCAGCTTGTAAAAATACAGTAAATAAATCTGAGGCAAATATGCTCTTCTAAGCACAACATGAGTGGAAGACTTTTAAGGTATGCTCTGTGTATTTTGCACACAAATTTGAAGTGTCATTCTGACTGAGTATCCTGGTATAAACCCAGGGCTCAGAACTGTCTTTTTCAGCTGATCAGATCTTTGATGCAAACCTTTGAAAAGTAAGAACTTGTTTGATTATTTGTTAAAGAGCTCATTAGCCTGGTTTAGAAATACCAGCAGCTAATGATGTTCAGGGAAAATATGTGCTTGTATCTCCACAAAAAAATGTCAGGTTTTGATGCTCAGTGGCATTTTTCCCTATGAATTTCTGTTATTATTGAGTGGCATGCAATATTCAGAATTTCATTTGATTCCCCTTTCAAAGGACTCTTTTCAAACCCAGTAGTGGAATTCTCTTTGATTTGGCAGCTCAGTAGCTGTTGAATTTTGACATTTGTACAAGCAGCATTTGGATGGAGGCAAAACCACCTCTTTCTCACTTATAAAAAAGCAGATAAAAGAAAACCCAAACAAGTTAAATGCCTTGTGAATATCAAGATCAACTATGAAAAAATTAAATATAAAAATTTTAAAAACTTGTGGAAAATGAAACAGAAAGGATGTGTCTGGAGTAAAACATATCACCATCTCAAAGTTCACAAGAGAGCCTTCTAAAGACAAGATGGCCAATTACTTCAATTAAATCTGGTATTAAAATCTTAAAAATTATCACATCATCTAAATACTCTAGTCTTGGTGTGCTAACACATGTTTAAAAAATAACAACGCTTTTGGCTTTTGTGGGGGCATTTTGTGTGGTCAGATGGAGGATGATTGATACAGGACTCAGATTTTGACCTTTCAGGTTTTACTCTCTTAAAGTAACTTTTTCTTTTAATCAATATATACAAGATTATGCCACAAGATCTGTGGTCTATCAACAGTACAAAGGAAGAAAAGCGAGAAATTGGAAATTAAAAATGCACAGCTCTAAGGGGAACCCAAAATAGGCAAAAAGATGAGAAAGTTTTATATGAAAAAGATAAAGGTATATAATGTACTTCCTTTTAAATTCAACCTAATTATTATCCTCAATAGGGTATGAAAATTCACACAATGCCTCAAGATCTGTATTGATTCTTATTAATGAAATGAAATCTATTTTTTTAGCACCACACTTCATGTGCTGTGTTGGATTTTCTTAGTATTTATTTATAACAAGGAAAGACTTTTACTTTACTATTTGTTTGAGATATTGATTGATATAGTCATCTGAATAGTTATGAAAATCATGAATGATGATGCACCTGTCTAAATTCTGGCATGTAAAGCCCCATATCTGAGGTGGCTACTTTGCCTGTAGAGGCTCTTTATGAAAATAACAGAAAGAAATAGGCATTGTGAGACTGAAAAACACACAAACTACCCTCAACCCACAAAGCCCCTATTTTCTGCTCATTAATGTAAAGGGGGAAAAATAGCAGCTCAGAAGTAAATTTTGTAAGGTAAATTAGCTGGATCTCTGTTCATGTCCCCATGTTATCACATATTCATGTGTTCATGCGTTATCACTCACCTTTCAGTAAGGACTGCAAACTCCAGAGGAGTCTACATTTCTCAGTCTCTCTGTGGTTTTATTCTACTCAGTTCTGTACCATTCCCCTAAGCACAATTTTAATTTTTTTTACTGTAAGTAGGAAGAATTTTTCCCTCCTCATCTCTGTTACCATCAGTCCACTGCATTCTTTTGAGACCAGTTAAAAACAGAAATCCAAGACTGAGTCACTGTGTGTCTCAAAGTAAAACAGAAATAGAAATTCATAGGAACAACTAGTCTGTGTATGTCTATCAAATCAAAAATACACAATGTGACAAACAGGAGGAACTGAAAGTTCCTGGGTTTTTCCAGAGCTGTAATGTTTCTGGGATTATTATGGAATTGTTCACAGGAACAGAACACTAGGCACAGAAATTTCCAGGAAAGATTATAAAACCATGCTTCCAGGAGAGACAGAAAGAGGGGGGAGACCATGCCCTCTGAAGATGACTCCACCACAGTCAGCTACAGTCTGAAAGTGAAAAGTTTGGATAAAAGCATAGGCTAAGGCTGGAAGGAAGGCCAAAAATGAATGGACATGCTGGTGGATGTTGCTTACAGAAAATTTAGTCAGAAAGAGAAAGGGAAAAACCAAACTTCTTTAAAATATTGGAAGATGCTCTTAACAGTCCTTCATTCTCATGCGTAAAGTTACCATCTCAGAATCTTCTGGAAGGAATTATAGCATAATACAAATAATTTGAATTTCTAGAGTGTGTTTAAGACAATTTTTTGCTGCAGTTACTAGAGGAGGCAGTCTGCAGAAGCTTCTATTCACAATAATGAAGTAGTCAATAATTAATGGAGGGCTTGTCTCTTATGATCATGGGATGATAGAGTTTAAAAATATGAAAGTAAGACGAGTAGCAAAGACTATGGCTTTGCAGATGATGGACTTTGGTTTGTTCAGTGATCCATTTCAGAAGGTTAAAGAAATCAGCACAAAATTTGAGTTTAAGTGTATCTGCTGCAGAATGAAGCAGATAACAGACAGAGAAGATGGAAAAGGCTGATATAATACCTCAGTCGTTTCCATCAGGGGCTACTTTCAGGTCTCCTAGGCCCCTGGGGATGGCATAACTTAAGGAAATGTTACTACTACCCATTGCAGAAAATAATCAAGTTAAGGACTGATTAAGTAAATTTTCATACACATATCTGGAGTTACAGGGAGAATACCTCTGACAGTGCTGAGCCATCATTGACTTTGAGGCAATTCTGGCATCTCTGACACACTCTGGTGACTGTTCATGATGAAAAGAGCTAGACCAAAGTTACACTCTAAGTTAGGAAGGATGGTCAAGAAAGCTACAGGCCAGGCCATCTCACCTCAGTCCCGGGAAGGCTATGGAGCAGATCATCACAGAAGCCACCAATGCCATACATGCAAGAAAAGAAGATGACTGGACAAAGCCACTAAGGGCACCTAGAATTTTGACCTTCAATCTCAACACAAGCCTAGATTTGTCATGCAAGTTAACTAAGTCACTTTTCAGTTTCTCACTTTATTTTTCTGTGTATCAGACCACTCAGGAACCATTGGTATTTTAATCTGACCTGATTAGTGCTGATAATATGATTCAACTGTTCAAGAAGGGATCTCAAAACTCTCCCCACCTTCCTTGTCTGAAGGTATATGTCCTTGAGACACCTTTTGTCTCTTACATTAAATAATGACCTTTATAGAGTTCTGTAATTTGTGAACTTCAGTTGGTTTAGCACATCTCTTGCTAAATGTCATTTTAAATTAGTATGCACATTGTAAGAGTAGCCTCAAATCATTAAGAAATTAATATTCAAAATAATTTCAAAGTTTATAGGAGTTGTACCCTTGGGTTATTATTTCCTACTCCAGCAGAATGTACATTGGCATTATAAAAAGAGACTTTCAAATTTGTGTGGGTCATTTCAGGCCCAAGAGCTTTCTGAAGCACCCAACATTTTTACGCTGGGTAGTCATTCAAGATCTGCCACTTGACTTTGAAGCACTGCAGTCATACACAAGCTTTTCCCCTGGACAATGGGAAGTAGCTGTCAGAAAAATTTTTGTCCATTTCTGCTTTCAGCATGGATAAGGTTAAGATGTGTTTTGTATTTTCTGATGAGACTTGTCTTTAGGTTCCTGTGAGATGCAGTTGCACATTAGCTCCTCCCCTTAAAAAGGTTCTGCTTTTTCAAAACCAAATGAGTTGAATCTTGACTGGTCCTGACTAGAAAGAAAAAAATACTATAATCTCAATTTAGCATTGATTTCTTTTTTTCCAGAAACACTGTATTATCCAAGACCTGCAATTGCTTTTCCCCCATGGTAAAAAAATTGTTAATGATATCAATTACATGACACAAATGACACATCAAAATTTGTCTTCTGTTCCAGGTCAGCAAAAATTGCAACTCAAAAACAAAGATAACCTGAAAAGAGTTTAGGGAGATGATTTTTTTTTTTTCCAAAGTGAAAAATACCACAGAAAATTCAAGTCCAGTGAATCAGAAAGTAGCGTGATGAATGAATTGACACGGTGCATTCATGACTGCTATGCTGTGTTTTTCTGGTGGGAGTCTGCTCAGACAGTGCTGTGAAATGAAATGGAATTTACCCACTGCCTTCAGTGCTTACAATTGCTAGACACAACAAAGTAAATAAGGAAGAGTGGCAGCTGTCAATTAATTCTGATCTATTTTCAATTATTTTCATTTTTATACGTAATTAGTTTTATAATTCCCTTAATGTTCTTGAAGATTACATTTCTCTTTTCAGCCATTCTTAAATAAAATCTGAACCTTCTTTCTATTGTAAGCTACACTCCCTTATTTCTAGTGGATGGGAAGCAAATTTGGCTTTTATGACACACTCCTCCACTTCTCTTAGCAATAAATCTACTTGTTTAGTCACACAACCAAGAGCTTTTATTTCATTTTTATAACATAGGTAGACAAATGAGCTAAATTTCTTACTTTTGCAGTACAAATTTACCTTTTGCATGTGAATTAGTAGTTTGCAAACATATTTCATTTCCTAGCATTCTCCTCCACAGTTTGAAAAATGCTTGATCATTCTCTTTAACACCAACTGAATTTGTTGAGAAGAGATTAGTCAGTCATTAACAGCCAATTGCAGAATAAATTCTGAGTTATTTTGTACTAGGTCGTATAAATGTATTGCTTGGGGTGAAAAATAACTAATATGTGAAAATAGTGATATAATTTAATACATATAAACATATGCAGTGGATCCAGAGAAGGCCACTAAAATGATTAAAGGGATGAATCTGCTCTCCTGTTAAGAAAGGCTTAGAAAATTGGGATTGCTCAGCCTAGAAAAGTGAAGGCTCTGAGGTGACCTCCCAGTACCTGAGGGGATGTCAAAAAGAAAGATGGAGAGAGATTATTTAGAAGGAGTAACAGGAGTGACAGGACAAGGAGGAATGAGTTCAAATTCAAAGTTAGTAGATCTAGATATTAGGAAGATATTCTTTGCTGTGAGGGTGGTGAGACACTGGAACAGGTTTCCCAGAGAAGCTGTGGCTGCCCCATCCCTGGAAGTGTCCAAGGCCAGATTACATGGGGATCTGAGCAACCTGGTCTAGTGCAGGGTGTCCCTGGCAGGGGGTTGGAATTAGATGATCTTTAAGGTCCCCTTCCAACCCAAACCATTCTATGATGTAGTTAAATGATAATGCAAGTTTAAGCTTTGATTTAAACTTATTCCCTCTATTCATAATTCTGTAAACCTACAGCCATGTCAGTAGTTCTCCCATTACTTTTAACTTCAGGATTTACCTCTAGCATTTTTTTCTGAGGTATATAGAAGTGAAACATTAGTGACAGTCTCCAGAAATAATGCTATGTTTAGCTTGTCATCAGAATATGCTGGAGATATTGACACATTCTACCCATTTCATCTTCATTGGGACAGACTAAAAGGAAAAACAAAACAAAACAAATTAACCTTGCTTGTTAGTTATGAACTCACATGGAGAACAGATGTTTCCTTTGTATTCCCTGTACTAATTTGTCTAGGAATGCAAAAATCCGAGGTCGTTAGTAACAGAGGAAACAATTCCACCAAGGTTTACCAGATTAAAAAAATATACAAAAAGTTAGTAAAGATCATGGCAGAAATAGACAACCACAAGAAATACTAGTGAATTCTAATGCACTTATAATATTAATGGAATTTAGGATACTTAGAAAATGTTCTTGTTGCAGTAACTGCAATTGAAGCACTAAGGATTAGTAGGTTAGCCTCAAAATTACTCTGCCTAACCAGGAAAAGAAAATTTCTCTGCAAGAAGAATTAGAGATTTCTTAAACCACAAGGATTATTTAGATTTCAAACAAATTCACCATTTTTTCTTAGCATGCTGAATCATCACATCTCATTTAAATCCAGGCAAATGTCAGTAACTTTCTGGCAACTTGTGACAAGAACATACTCCCTCTGGCCATGCCTTGAACAGAATCCCAAGCACTGTTGGACTAGTGGGAACACATTTTTGTGTCTGTAAAGCAAAGCACAAATCACACTCACCACTAGTTCAGAGCCAGCATAAATACATATCATACCCTGTTCTTTCTGCTGTATGGTCATGAGAAAAAATATGTTCACTTCAGCTACTTTTGTGAGGTATTTTCAGTCACTACATGTTGTCCTGTACTGTCTCATATCTCCCTGGATTAATGGGGAGGTGAGGATCAGAGATAAGTATATAAGTAGGTTTCTTTATGGTTCAGTAACGAGAAACCACCAGAAGTGGTAGGATAGTCAGATACACTGCATATATCTACTCATCACATAATTTATTTATGGCCAGAAAGGGTTTTCTCCTTTCCACTCATGCCAGATCTTCAGTGCTGAATAAAAAGCTGTTCAACTTGTAGTGAGACTTCAGTTGATGATTCAGTTCACTGTTTGTCAAGGGAGATAACCCAGATCCTGCTGAGGAAACAGGCAAACTAAACCACTACATCACCTTTGGTTCTGAGTACAGGACAGCTGCTTGTTACTCATAGACAGAATTTACTGGTCAGTGCTACTGGGGTCAGTTCCTTTCTTGCAGTAATAGGAGCCCTCTGAGCCTTATCCAGGCTAAGCAGTCCCAGATCTCTCAGCCTTTCCTCATATGAGAGATGCTGCAGTCCCATAATCTTCTTAGCCCCTTTCTGGATTCTCTCCAGCACGGCCATCCCTTCCTTGTAGTATGGAACTCAGAACTGAACGTGGTATTTCAGGTGGGAACTACTATAAGATTAAAAAACTTAGTGATTTTTAATATTAAAAAGTTAGTCATTTGAAGCCAGTGAGGGATATTCTGCACCTCATATTGCAATACTCACTTCCAGCATCACTGCAAAAACAGAATTTTGAGACTTTTGTTCTTACACATGATCTAATTTGATTGAAACACTCTGACTGAGACTTAGAACAGTCAAAAGAGAACACTGCCACTGACTTAGTTGGGAAAGAGATACAAGTGACTAGGCAAATAAGAACAGTACAAAGAAAGGAGGAAAATCAATCTAATTTATCACATCTTTATTATACTTACAAGAGGTCACACATGTAAAACTTGGGAGGCCCTAAGGATCATTCTTAGTCCCGACTTTGTCAGCAGGTACTTCCCAACCAAATATTGCCAGGTAGCAATAGCCCTGGTAGCCATAATGCTTATTTAAATAATAACATTGAATTTGTTTAAAGTTTGAATAGTTTTCCATCTGAGGATGGAACACAGATGCAGCAGAGCTTATCTGATTACCCCGTCAAAGAGCGAGGCTAAAGAGGCAAAGCACAGCAGGACCAAAGCTGCTGCTGTCAGAATTTGTTTGTGCTGCCTGATCATTCAGTCAATGTGGCACTCACAGGGCTCAGTCCACAACTCATATACATATAGTTTAGGTTTACATATACAAATAGTTTAGGTTTAATTCCCTCAGCACATCTGCCATACCATCGCATTTCTGCTGCTCTTACGGTCTCTTTAGGCAAGTGTGAAACTTTTGTATGATTCCGTAAATAATTCCTTAGAATGTAAGCTAGACATTGTATTTGCTGGGTACTTCCAAACACAGTTAGGGATCACAAATGGCTAGTGAGGCCACAGAGGGAAAGGCACATTTCATGACCCCTTAATGCCTTCCTTCACTAGCTGTCTACATCACTATATCAAACTATGACCAAAACAAAATTAAAACAGAGGAATCAACACCCCCATCCTTATTTAATCCACTAATGTGTAAGCAATCCTGTCCTTTAGAAGGGATTTTTCTACTAGTATGACATGGTGCCTTGAAGAGGATGGTATTTAACCCTTCACTTCGTTTGTCATTTATTCCAATCACAGTAGAAATGGTGATGAAATTTCAAATTCAGTTCAGCATTGTGTGCTCGAATATACCCAGAATATTCTTTATGTTTTGGAAATCTTATCTTTTTTGTTTTTACAGCTATTTTTCTAGGGAAACAGGGCTATGAATTTGAAGCAACTGTGAACCCCCCAGACCTCAACAGTCACTCAAGTGTTATGGGTCTTTAAAACAGTAACAAAAGCCAAAAGACATGAAGCAGGAAGCTGTCAACCATTTGATAATCACTGAGTATTTGTCCCTCCGTTACTTAAAAAAATTATACCTTTCTCCAAATTACATAATTTAATTACGTAATTTAGAGAAAGGGCTACATAATTAAGGATCATGAAGACCTTGTATCAATCATCATTTTTTCTGTAGTCCAATTATTATAAAAACACACATTTCTGTACATTCAACTAATACCTCTGCACTATTAAACAACTCCAGAAAGTAACAGATTTCCATGTTAAAGAAGCTGGCAAATTAACCACTCTGGAGGCATGCAGCCCCAGGAAACCCCCATGCATGGTAAACTCTTCCCATGCCAAAAGTGTACAACTTAACATGGACCTGGAAAAACATAAGCAAAAGAAGCCATAGAGAGTATTCAGCCACCTCAGTAGTTTTGGCAGCAGCAGAGAGGCTACATTTTTGTTTTTAACCTCTGAGGTAAGTGCATGGTGTCTATGAAACCATGAACACGTTTGAATGCTGCTTTCGCACCTCCATCATGGTGCAAAACACAGGACACACTCACAAGTGTTGTGTTTCACACTCAGTGGCAACTATCTTTTATCCAAGCTCTGGAAGAAAATGAAAGAGCAAAACACTTTTGGTAAGATTTGTGAGCAACAGAAAACAACTGGTTTGTTCTTATAGGGAAGCCATTTGAAATAAATTCTGCCTAAGCATGGCTAAGTTGTGCTATGACAGAAAACAGAATATGAGGGAAAATCATAGAATGAAGACAATCTTCCAGGAAATCCTGTCTCTGGAGGTCCAAATGGACATGTAATTCAATGAGTTTACAGTGAGATCCTGAGGTTAACTGGAAACAAAAAAACAAAAATGGGAGTGCTTAGAATATATTTAAGAACAGCAAGAAAAATAATGTGAATTAATGTTACAGGCAGGACATCATGAAGTTTATGTTTTTAAGAATCAAAACAGATGGAACTAAGACCCAGGCAACACAACACCATCTCTGCAGGAAGAAAGTGAACTTCACACAACAGACTCCGGGTTTTACTGAGAACAGGAATGGATTGTCAGAAATGATGATTAGACAATTTAAAATGAAGTCCTAACAATTCTGGGTATTTGATGGGGCAAGTCATCAGGAGGAGTTCATGCTCCTATGGACACCTTCAGACTAAGTTTGATACAGAATTATGAGCCCCTCATGGCACATTCCTCTGAAGTATCCTGCTCCCCAGCCAAAAATAATTGTTCCATGCCCTTATACCAGTATTCCTTTATAGCTAAGATACAGAAAACAGTACAACAACTTTTATCCAGATTGAAGAACAAACAGAACAGTCTCTGGCTGTCTGATTCAATCTTGATCTATCAAGCAAGGCTAGTTTGGTATTCATGAAGCACTTAGCATCTTGCATATTTGAAGCCTGGGAAAATATTCCACAACACTGAGTCATTAATTGTACACTGTGTTGGCTACAGAGAAAAATAATATAACAATATACTATTTTCCCCTAGAAGAATTATATGTTACAGGAAATCCCTCTGCTATATATACCTTCCCTCTTAAAATGGATTTTAGCTGTGGTTTGACTTGTTTATTCCAAAGATTTAGTAATCATACATTTTGATTGCTATAATTTACATACACTTAAGCACTACCTTACTCTCCAGGAGAAAAATTGCACCAACTCATCTTGAAGAAATTTTGGTTTTTTTCTAAATCACAGATGTACTGGCATACAGAGCAACACCATAAACAACACAGAAAGGAATGCATTCCTCATCCACATTATACAGCACAATAGGAAATGTATCTATTTCTTTACCCTCAAATAAAATATAAAACCATTTTTAAAACAATTCAGATATTACCATGTTTGTGCTGCATTTTCTTCTATTCCTTAAAGGCATTTTTCTTCTATTTATTCTACTACTTTTGGAAATATTTAATCTCCATTTAGCAAACCAGACTAGTGCCACCAAATCTGTAGCTCAGTCAGTGACCTCAGCTGGTAAAGCATCTTCACAAAAAGCTGCTCTAGGGTATCAGACAGGCAGGCATCTTGTCATTTTAAAAAGGGCCAAAACTCAATGAGGATGAAATGAGTAAATTTCCATATATAATTATTCTGTTACTCACTGTAAGAAATCAGGGACCTGAGACACAAAGTGAAGGAGGATTTCCATGGAATTGCAGCCTTTGTCTATCTTTCAGGATGGATAGGTGAGAACACACTTAGGATGCATGAAAAGAACAGCAACTAGATCTAAAATGAGTGATGAAAGATGAGTTGAGTTACAGGTAGAAAAGCTGAGTTACAGGTAGAAGCAATATAAGCCACAAAATAAACCAACAGTATTTAAAAGGAAAAGAAGGCAAAGGTATGTCCAGGTCAACCACTACTGTAAAGAACGGTAAAAAATGAAAGAAATTTAGGTTGTATTCAAATTGAATGAGCTATGAGTGATTCATGTAATATTTGCAAATAAATAAGAGAGAGTTTTTAGTAAAAATTTCAAAACACAAGTAGCATTTTACACTTCTCCACCTTAGTGGTGAACCAACAAATGTCCACATGACCTTTGTAGACAGATAGAAATCCTGTTGAACAGTGTACAGCTGGAATAATTGAGGTATAATTGAGTGCTAAAGAAAAGGCAACTGGACAAAGAATAAAACCTGCAAGATAGAAAATGAACTGGAAAGAAATGTGGAGTACTTAGGTGAATAAACCTGAAGTGCTTACATAATATATTCATTCTCCCAGAATTTCATCTCTTTAGGGAAGAGAACATTTTCAATTACTATCTAAGTAACAAGAAAAATGGCCACAGCAAATGAAAGAATTGGCTGATTGCAGTAATAAGCTTGTATAGACTGAAATGCATTTAAAGCTGTGATGTGATATTAATTCTGACCCAGGTAAAGGGGCTGTTTGAAGGATTTTAGGCACTGCAATTTGACAAAATTTCAAGGGCTCTGCAAAGAAGTCCACTTGAAAAAAAAGAGTGGGCATTTGAAGGCAAAGATCATTTATGGCTGCAAGACCTGAAGCTAAATTCCTCCCTGAATTCCCACCAGAGAGTAGCTAAGGAGTGAGCAAATGGCTTTTGTACTGGAAGCCTGGGGAAACAGATCCCAGAAGAAAATAGGGTGATGTGAGAAGCAGGACATCTCTCTAAAATTGCCTCATCTATCCAAGTCCTGCAGCTCATTATTCAACAAAGCCCTGTGACCAGAACTCTTCCAAGCAGAATCTAGTCAATAGGGTTTCATGGCTATGATGAATTTTCTAATCTTATGGAACTTTTACAATTCACATGGATGTCTTAGCCTTTACAAGGTAACCTTAGTGAAAAATTCTTAAAGCTGTTATAGAAAAGAACTATTCCTAGAGTTCAGGTCACCCTAAAAATCCCTTTGGAGAGAATTTTTACCTTATTTGTTATTATTACCACCTCTTATGCACAAGCGCATTAAATGCAAATGCCAGACAAAAAAGCCCCTAAATCCAAAAGACAGGTAAAGGATTAGCATTCTTGCACCTGAAAGATGAGTATGGGAAGATGATAAATATTTGAATTCTTGGCTTGCCTCTTTATTAAACTGATTGTACATATTTCTCGACTGTGCTTGATTTTGTTTGAATTTTTTTTGAGTCTTGTGTATGCCCTACTGAGTGTCTGAGCATTAACAACACTAAAGAGAAACCTTAATCTAGAAACTGATTAAGGAGTTCCTAATAAAAAACCATACATGTAACATAATTTTTTTTATTATGTGCCCTAATTTGAAGCAACCAACATTGTCAGAAATAGTGCAAAATACAGGGAATACTGTGGCAATTTTAAAATTATCATCCAGATCTTGGAAGAACAGGCTTCATTGTCTTAACAAAGAGAACTGGTTACCCAGTAACCAGTAAGTGAGAAATTAAGACAAGAAGAAATGCACAATGCTTTAAAGTTCACAAGAAAATAGAATAAAATTTCTGTTTTATTTTATTTGCCTTTTTACTGAAACTATGCAGAATACTTTACAGCAAATAAAATACGTTACCTCATCTTCATTAGTCTACTAAAAAATTTCTGCTAAAATAACACAAAAATACTTGCAACTCATGAATCCATGGAAGTGTTAATTACTGCTTTATTGAGCATAAATCCATTTAAACTGCTCTATTTCCTAAGAAACACATCTAGGCAAACACTTCCAAGCAAAATACTATCGAAGCAGTGAAACATTTCTTAATTTTTCTCCTATTTTTTTAGTTTTACTCACACCTATAAAATTCAACACTCAAAATGCAACTAAGCAAAGAAGTCAGAGCTGAAAATATATTTTAAGAGATAGAACACAGACCTCTAAATATTTGCATAAAGAATTATGTATACCAGCTGTCCCTGGAGGATATACTGTGAATTCAGAAATTACTTTCAATGTCTTCTGTGTTCTGTAGGATATTATAATTCACATGAAACAGCAGTTTTGCTAGGCTTAAAAACTTTACATTAACACTTCTTCATTTTTTATGTGTTGTATGAACAGCAGCAGAGAAAACAACAAACAACAGAAACAGCATCGAAAGTATGATGCCATGAACAATCATTAAACAACTGAGAAAGAATATATGTAAAGATTACTGTGTTTTCAAACAACACTTTACTGTTTCTCTTTATAATATCTCTTATTCTTACTTCAAGTTCATTAATTAACAGTGGGCTTAATCAAAATCTTCAACAATTCAACACTATTAGTGAGACCAAACTGTGAGAATAATAAATTAGTTATAAAATTAGATTATGCAAATGGTAAAACAAAATTGCAATTCACTTCTCTTTTAAGTGTTCTTAAATGATGACAAAATTCTCTACTGTCACCGCTCAACATATATGGAGTTTTTATGTTTAAATCAATTAGCAAAAATTTTCAGCTCCTAACTTTTCCCCCAGGCACTAAAACCACTACTCTTGATCTTTAAGTACTTTGGCTATTCAGCAACCATGAACAATAGTATTCGTTAAGAAAACCTCAAAATCTGTAGGTTCTAATGTCAGTTGTAGCAAGAGCTTATCTGGATAGAAGCTGTTCAGACTGTCATTTTCCATGAGCAAGAGCAATGCAATCCAAATATATAAAATTCACATTGAAAAAATTATTTGAAAAATTTAAGATAAAATTTATATCCATGAATTTCATTCCAATTACTTGTTCATGATTTCCTTTCCTGCTGAATGGACATCAGTTTAAGACACAGACTTATTTCTGATGGATATTTTGGCATTCACAAGAATTACCACATCAATAAAGAGCCAAACCTGAACACATGCACAAGTGGCTTTATTCTTTCACATATTGAATCAGGTTGGCAATTCATGTATGAAGTTGAAATTCTGTGTTGCAAGTTCAGCTCCCTCTCTTTTTCCATAAAGACAAAATAGAAAGGCTGTACAAATTACTTGACATGTTTAAATATATGGAAAGCACAAGTGCATAAAGCAAAATATACTTTTTAAAGGATCTAGAAAGCTTAGTGTGAAAAGATCTTGGCAGTCATGGAAGATAAAGGAAAATCAAAAATTAAAATAAAAGATGGGAAATGTATACAAGATTCTGAAGGGCAAAATATATCTAAATCTAACAGATAGGTTTAGTGCAACCTTCTGCTTCTCAGTAAAGCAGAATGCAATATTCAGAGTAATTTGAACTCTTCCTTTGAAACCAATGTCAAAAAAGGTTGATATGAAGTAAAGAAACTCCACTTTTTCCTTCCTCCTGCAACACACCATAACAGATGGAATCCTCAGGACTGTGACAGTTGCTAGGAATTTGCCTTTCCAGATCTTACTCTCAGAAGGTCCCCAGACCCTCTGGGTTTTACTGGTTACATTGCTCTTTGCCTCAAAGCTCCCAAGGACAAATCTCTCTGTTTAGCCTTGATGAACATACCTGGGTCCAACTGAGTTTTCTCACCTTATACACAGAGAACCAAAAGACCTGAACAATGTCACTTTATACACAGAGAATCAAAAGACCTGAACAATGTGGTTTTCACATCATTTTGGGTTCACAGAACATCCTGCTGCCTTTGGTGGCTGCATGATTAAGGATCATTGACCTTGAAATTCTCCCTGGACATCAGCTTGGTTCCTTTCAAGGATCTTTGCTGTTGCCTGGTTTTCCATAAGGGCCCCCTTGCTCTTGAAATCAAAATTGCTTTCAGAAGGTGGCCTGCTGGTTTCCCAGAACTTAAGAATCATAACTGATTTTCGCTTCACGTCCTTCCTTCAATATCTCTGTGACCTAGGAGTATCACAGAAATGACATGCCTATTTCAAAACTCCAAAATCTCATCTTTACTTGAAATTTATATCTGTGAAACAAAAATCTGTCTAAAACATGTACAAAATATATTATAATATTAAATACAATATTTGTAACAGGTGGAAAAAAAATCTTTGTATATGTCATTAAAGAAGTGACTGTTCTCTTGATTTTTAACACACCCTTCAGAGCAGTGCAGGGCTTTAGAAGTTATTAGCATTTCCAGAGTTTTCCTCCAAAAAATGATCAGTGCTTCATTAACTAAAAACATTAAATTACACATCCACACAATGATTAGTTATTTGACAATGACCATGTAATAAGGAATCAGCTGAATGACATTAATTGACATTGAAAATTCTCTGCCTTCTATAGCAGTGTTAAACATCAATCTAATTAAAAAAGATGTGGATATGTTTACAAAAGAATCCTCCCTATCCTCCTTAGATACACCTTTAGATACATCTAATCACACCATACCCTAGGTTTACTGATGGAATGCTCGACCTGAAAAATAAATTTGAAAGATATTCAAAGATACACTAGATAATCTTCTTATTTAAGAGGGGAGGCATTAAATTTTACTTTAAGATAATGTCCATCCAGTCCAGGGGACATGCCTCTGTGCTTCCCAGATTCATGTAACTAGGTTGGAAAGCTGTGCCCTATGCTCCTTTGTTCAAACTTCAGTTTCAGCTAACACAGGGTCACAATGTCTATTTGGTGTATGGAAAATCCTCTCGACCATCTCAAATTATTCTGTGACCCCCATGACATTAGGCTAATCAACACTGCACTTTAATTCCTGTGTAATCTTCACTAATTAAAGAGGTCAGTCTTTCTGCTGAAATGACCAAGGTACGAGTTTCTTGTGTCTTCAAGAACAGATTAAATGAGAAGCAGCTGTGAGGATACAGACTTCTATACGCAAATACTGCAAAATCAAAAAAAGTAAAAAAATAACAATCTTTCTTGTGTTTAGCTGACAAAGAAAGATCCAAGCTTTGTCTTAAAAAGTGTATTTTATCAGTGCTTAGTATAAACTTCAGTTCTTTCTTTTTTGTTGTTTTGGGGGGGTGTGGTATGTTTTTATATATCTTGAAGCATCACTACAGTTGAAACAATCAAAGTCAAGGCAATACTTCTTTGCACCTTCCTGTACAGATTTTAATAAATGGCATGCATCCCCCAGTGGCACCCACAAGACAAGAAACTGAGGAGACATTCCCAAGAAGTGGAAGAAAAGGGAAGACTGTTTCTGAGGAGTGGTGCTAGAACTGCTTTCTTAAAAACGCTCAAGACCGAGCTATGACTGCCATCCTACTAAAATATTTCCAGATGATAATACACTTCTCTGTGTGGTCCCTCTCCACTAATACTTTGCTAAGGAAAAATCTCATTTTACTGAGGAAATGGCAAACAGAGGCCTAAGAAACCAGGAATTGTGGAGGAAGCAGCTGGAGAAAGCACAGCTACGAAACCCTTCTGCAGACACCATTACTAAATACCATAAATGCGATTCCAATCTGCAAAACCTTCAATGCAAAAGTCCAAAAATCCAAAATAAATTTCTCCTGATGGAGCAGCCAAGAGGCCCTGTCCAGTCTGATTGATCATGTGCATAACGCCACAGCTGCCACAACGGGTAGAGCTTTGCAATGTTCTTCTGGGAATGCTGACATTGGAGGAATGTGGAGATACTCCCATCGTGCAATACCTGCTTGTGCATCTCTCTCTGTGGAAAACCAGCACACATGTGGTTTCTATTTAGAATCACAGAATCATTTAGATTAGAAAAGACCTCTAAGATCATTGAGTCCAACAATTAACCCAGTGATGACAAGTTTAATGTCATAAACCAATTATGTTTTGGTTAATAATCCTTAGTGCCATACCTTTCCTCCCTCTAGGGAAACTCTACTAGGGGTGCAGCCAGTTCTGCTTCAGGAATTCTACTTTCCCTTCAGAGAATAATTAGAAAAAAATTAAAACTCAAGGTATATTTCTGCCTTCTCAGCCTTGGAATCAGGGAAAATGTGTACTTATAGCTGAAAAGATGAACAAAAATATAAATCTGCTAACCTAAAAGAGACTTTAACTTCAATATCAAAACCAGTATTCACATATGGGCTATAAAATTTATAATAAAACTCCCAGCATAATCAACGTGCTCAAAGCAAAGCAATTGCTTTTCATTAGTGTAGGTACAACTGAGAAATCAAGCCAAAACACAGAGGAAGGGATGAGAAAAGAAGACCTTTTTAAGGTGCTTTTTTAGATTATGTCCATATTCCTTCAGGATTCTCCTTAAGTGTTGCTATAGAATGCAGAGAGAAACCAGCATTGTCACATGATCTTAACTACCCTCATTATGATTTCAGCCCTTACAAAACACTACACAAATGCAAGAGAGGGAAAAGGACAGGATATTACTATTACTTACTCTTTACCAGAACAATCTGGGTAATGAATCTGCCCAAGCACCTGCTGTGTGAAACAAGCATGTAAAAATCTTGCTTTCATGATTTATGGCATTTCATGTGTCTGCTTTTTTTTTTATCTTCAACAATCTGACACATTTGCTTGGAATTTATTATTTGTTTCTGTTTTGCAATAGTTATTCAATAATTTACAGAATACAAATAGACCAGGGGAGATTTGAGTTTCACTGGTAAACAGGCAAGTACATCCATGAAGATGATAAAACCAGCATGGACTGCACAATCGCAAGAGACATTTACAGTCTGACTGGCAGCCAGAAAGAATTGGAACATTTTTTCCTAATTTCTTAATAGGATAACAATTTAAATTTTGGTAATTGGAATCCAGGAACATACAAAGAATAAAACAAACCCAAACTGCAGATGTACAACCCGGGAAGTGCCACATCTAAGTCTAGCAATGCACAATAACCATAGGTTTTTTTCATTGAGTCAAAAAGCAGAGGAATCTGCTGTCTACCTAGATTGATGGATATTTTTTTCCCAAAGATTTATCCCTAAACTTTCTAGTATTAAAAAAAAAAAGTTTGCAATTAAATAATATTTTCAGTGTCTTTTCTTCTTTAGCTGTTGGTTAGAAAAGGGTAATTAATATTATTCGGGTCTATGTTACACTTCAATTTTGTATTGTACACCAGTATTCTCATAAATTATGATACCTTATAAGCAAATATTTATATCTGTTGGGTAGAACCTCATGTAGTAAGTTAAGCTTTGTGAAAACTTCAGAACTGAAGCTGGATGTGAAAATACAATTCTCGGAATTACAAAGATCTACAATTTTGTATTATGTTTATTCAAGCACTACACTATTTTTAATGAACTGAGCAGATTTTAAATTATAAATTCAAGAGGCAAGTTCCTCATATGTCACATTTCATTTGCAGAACAATAGCTATTCAAATACTGGTTTTCTCTTTTCATGTGTAGTTACTTGTATCTTACATGTTGAAAAATATACCTATTAGAGAATAGGTTTATATTTGATTGATCAAAATGAATAGAAATAAAATACAGGAAAGGTCACCACATATCACACTCAAATAGTCCAGACAAGCTGCAATTGAACCAGAGAACGTCCCAGCAACCCATCACTCATTTCATAACTCAAGTCATTCCATAACTCAAACTTAAGGCAGACACAGGCTGCTGGAGATCATGGAAGAATATTGCTAGGATAGAAAATCTGAAACCTAGAGTCTGGTTCATGTTACTTCTGTGACATTCCACCACACAAAGCCATTCCCGCCACACGAAGTTCCAAAGTACATTCCATGTGCTTTTGACATCATGACATTTCTAATTCCTCTCCTAAATATCTGGGCAATCTCAAAGTAACTTTGTGAATGATAGCACAGAAAAGAGTCTAATTAAGAAAAACATGTACTCCATAAACCAAATTGAACTGACCCAGGAGGGCAGAACAAAACTTTGCTCCCAGTAGATTTTATTAAAATAATTTCATCCTTCTTGCATGCTTTGATCAGCAATATGATAAAAATAGTTATTAAATTATCATCAGTCACTGCATACCAAGCATTCATTTTACAAGCAATGGTGGAGAAGAATCATAATTACAAAGCAAGCATATCAAACCATCTGCAGTTATGCAGATGGCTTTTCTACAGTAGTAGAGAAAATGTACTTATTTATGCTTAGCTATTTTTAAGTACTCGAGAAGGAAAGGCACTCCATGAATACTTACCAGCATGAATGCTGACCCAAAAGGATTCATAAATACTAAGCTTTGCTTCTGGCACTTGAACAACCACACTGATTCCAAATATCATGTCCTAATCCACTAGCTTCTCTGTTTCTGATCCTGTATAATGCTCTGAAGGCTTAACAACCTTTAACATTTCACAGTTAACTTCTTGAAAATTAATGGGAATAGCAGAGCAAAGCAGGATGAGAGCTAACATCTACAAAAGAATATTACATTTGTAAATCAGAGCAAAGCGGCAGTGATCCATTTTCAAATATTTTTAGCCTTCAGCATATAATATATTATAAAAGTGATTGACAATATATGTAAAATACAGACTATCTTTAAAAAGATACATTTTTGTAGGACAGTTTTATATAAACATGATCACATGCAGCCTTACCCAATTCAGAATGACAAACTATCAGCTAGACTAACTCATAAATGGGAATCAGACCAGATTATCTGTAATATTGCTTTAAATAAGACCATCAGGCCCAATATTTGTCTGGTTTTCAGCTGAAAAACAGAACAGTGCAGGAAGAGTATAATATTCTTCAATACAAACATTTATGGTATTTTTTTTTCCTGACAGTCATCAGAAATACCTTTTTGATACATTTGTTAATAGACAAAGAACAGAAATATTTTGCCATTTAAAACAACCATTAAAATTTTTGCACTGACATGGCACAAGGTACCTCGTTATATCAGCCCTGCCCATATTTCTGGGGAATTTGACAGGAGTGGTTACTCAAGCTCATTGTGCTCAGCAAAAGATGCAAGATCTGTTCTGATTTAGGATGTGCAAACATAAGAGCACAGATTCAGAGAAGACATGCACTGTAATGGTTTAGGGCAAGGCTTCCTGTTGTTTGCCGCCTGGAATAACCAAAGAACATTTTGAGAAAGGCTATGTGTTCTGACATTCCTATTTATGTTAGGAAAGGCTTTATGTCTTGAGTGTTCAAAGGAAATTCCTAGGTACTGTTTGTACTTAAAGCAACATTCCAAACAGACTCTGGCCCTCAGCACTCTGGGGTTTGACTGACAGGAAGTATAAAACTCAGCCCAGATCAGTGCAAGGATAAATGAACTTGCAGTACCAGATTTAATATTACGGAATTGGTCTGTGCCTATGACCTCTCCTTCCTCAGAAGTTCCCACAGAGTACAAGACTGTAGCTTAATACTCCTGAGTGCAGGATGAATGAGAACACACACAAGCTGTATCTCAGCCCCACAACTGCTACATTACCCCAGTTCATGAAGCAGACAAAGCTTTTATTGCACACAGGCTTCAGCTACTGAACTAAGAAGAGCCAGAGCCTCCTTCCATTTCTTTTACTTTCAGAAGAAAGACATTAGTAAAATAGTTTGTGTTTTCATTCCTCCATGCCAGAAGGGGATTCAGATGCACTGTCTACACAAGTAACCTTCGGTGACCAAACAGCCCAGATCTGGTGGAACCATGCCTGGTTCATTTTGCAAGTTGTGTATCAATTCAGTGATGGGCTCCTCTTATTTTAAGGTTCTTTTTCAAGCAGGTCCCTTCACATGTCTTCTCCAAAAGCAATGTATTCTACCCTTTCATCCTCAGTAAGAAAAAGGCCTGGATTTGAGGTTACCAAGATTTGGTACTTACTACCAAATATATGTTTGTGAGGTTTAGGTGTGATGTCTGTAATGGTATCGCAGCTTGATGCAGATTAAGTTCAAGTCTTCTCATGGGAAAGAAATTGAATAGATACTGCTGTGGTGTTGTGAGATCCCCAGGATGAGGTGAGAGATGAGAATTTGACGCCAAGTTCTCAGAAGGATGATTTATTATTTTATGATATTTTATTAAAAGAAATGATATACTAAAACTATGCTAAAGAAAGCTAAAGGAGACATCAGAAGGCTAGACAAGAATGAATAATAAAAACCCGTGACTGACTCAGACAGTCTGACACAGCTGGCCGTGATTGGCCATTGATTAAAAACAATTCACATGTTAGGATAAACAATCTCCAGACCACATTCCAGAGAAGTAAAACATGGAGAAGCTGAGGCTTCTCATCTTCCCAGGGGAAGAAATCCTGGCGAAGGGATTTTTCAGAAAATATTCCTGTGACATACTGCAGTGCTGTTCTGCTGCCCAGTATCCTCCAAAACTGTAGTAAGTCACTCTACGTCATCATCCAGGTCACTAATAAATATATGACAAAACAGAATCAAAGAAAGCTCATCAGAGAACTCCACTTGAATACTCTTTCAGTCAGCAAGTATTCCAAATTAAATATATGTAGTATTTTTCTCATCTTGCATGAGTTTTTAAATAGAGTATTCTACACATGTAGCATATATTGGGGATGGGATTGTTTTGCTTTCAAAGCTTCCACATGGCCTGAAACAAGACCTTCTTCAACAAATTCTGTTTTCTGATGTTATTCTCACTATGTTCTTGGATTACAGCTCTGTTTTGTGATTGTTTCTTCTGTCAATTTACTGGATATTTTAGAGAGAGATTTATTATTTTCTATCCTTCCTTCTCTGTGTAGGAAAATATTTTTCTTCCTTCCATCATTTGGTATTTTATTTGTCCTTTGCAAAATCTTGAACACAAGTGCCAACACCTTTGAGATTTCACAAGTTTGTTAAATGTCTGGGAGTGATGTTCAACAGGCTCATCTAACTTACAAACCTCTAGCTCACCTAAGCATTCTCTAAATCCTTTTTCCTTTTAGTTCAGGTTGGCTTACTGCCAGCATTTGTTCTATCAGACACCAGTAGTAACCTCATTAGTGAAGATCAGAGAAGAACAGCATTAAACACATCAGCCCTCCCCCTCCCATTATCTGTGAGTAGAAGTCACATTCTGTACTCCCACACTCTGGTAGTGCCTAATACTTTGTGATTAATTATCTTATTACTGACGTGCTTTTGGAGGAAATGTGTTGTTTACTTTAGAACGGTTCCTAATTCCATTCTGTGATTTGATCTTCCAAATGTTGAGCTTGAAATTACAGAAATCAGCAGAGAAGAAAGGGATATTTCATTGTACATTTACCTTTCCCTCTTGATAACTTTCTTGTATATGTAAACAGGGAATAAAAATAAAATAAAATAAAAGTGAGATCCCCAATGTTTTTGGCTTAGAGTGAATACTCATCTGCTGAAAACAGTTTTTATACCTTTTCTGTGCTTAAATACATCAATGTTTGCTAATGATTTATTTGTAGAGAGCAGTGACACTGTGCAGCAGGGAAGGGCCAGATCCCTCATGAGTTAAAACACCTCAAGTAATGCTGAACACTACACTTGGCCAGAGTCAACACTGATGAAGCAAATTTTTGAAGATACAAATTCAGATTAGCTTCTTTGGTGGAAAGAGAGGATTAGTTCTGAGTTTGTATTATCAGTTGACTGCAGACTCACTTCTGACACCCATTCTTTTGCAGCATGTTGTTGCTTCAGGCACAACTGTTGTGTCTTACAAATTATCATAATTCCCTGCACCCACTATTTATCACAGATCTCCTCTGTCTGAGAACTAGAATTAGGCTTCTAGTGCCAATCTGACACAGTCTAGCAGCCATGCCAGATATCCCTGATAACCCATTTTGCTCTTTCCCCATTACCCTGCATTGGCAATGGAGGTACAATATGCATAAAATCCAGGAAAAGTCTGCTTGGGACTTATACATGTGGCACCACAACTGGTTATTGCCCTGATTATCTGCATGACCCTATGCTCACTCACACTTCTCCAGCTGTCCTTTCCAGAAACCTTTGATCTGCACACAATCTATAAAAGTCTGCTCCTTTCTTACCAGTATTTCTGTCGAGCACCAGAAGCCATGTATGCCTCCTAAAAAGCACAGATTTTTATTCCAAACCTCCATACTTGACTCTATTTAGTCTCTTTCTATACAAATCCTGGGAGGCTGAGCACAACACACAGCCCGTGGTGCATCATAGGTGGGAGGGCTGGATTAGAATTCTCTGCAAAACAGGGTGAGATGCGGAACCTTCTGCAGCAGTGACTGGAAGAGACAGACAAACAACCTGATATGAACTTGTTCCCAGAATGGCTCAAATTATTATGAGCCATCCTAATGAGGTACCATCCCCAGGATACATCACAAATAACATTCATGACAAATATGGGTGGGTGCAGTTCATTTATAGTATAACAATTAATTTACAGCAGTACAGCTTTGCAGACTGCACAATGACTCTCAAGGTGTATTTGCTTGGAGGCATAGACAAGGATAGGACATTTACCCTGAGCATTTTTTCTCTTAGAAGGTCATAACCCAAAGCTTTTCATGACTTACCCGTATCTCTAGATCCCACTGTCAAAGCTTTAAATTTCAGAATAACTGGAAGAATTCATTGAAATGATTAATATTCAGAAACAATGAGATTGTTAATTCAACTTCTCTGTTGGAGGTCACAGTTATTTACAATTTCTGTTTATATTGAGACAACCACCTACTATAATCTTCCAGTTTCATTAATGCTTAATGATTAATAACATTTTCTTACAGGAATGAGCAACCATTTAAAATATGTGTTGCTATTGTGTTACAGTTGCTCTCTTACAGAACTCCAATGTCCTAATTTAAAAACAAACCTCCATGAATTAAGCAAGCAATCACACAGCACTGACGGCAGAGTCAATCTTTAAACCCCATTTCCCTCGCCCCCCAAATCTTCAAGAATCTTGCAATAATTTAAATTCTTGCAAAACTCATGTGTATTTGTATTTGTATTTGTACATAGGTTGATTCTAGCATTTTATTATGAAATAGGAAGGGAAAAACTTACAAAAATTCTTTCAGATATTGCTCAAATCTTTCCATCTCTTTAGTATGTGTATAATTGGTGGGTTTTAGTATTAACTCTGCCCTTAACTCATCAAAATATCTGTTTATTTACCTTACTTTTGCTGTTTACCAAAAGTCCCCAAACCCTTCCTGGTCTCAAACTTATTATTTTTTAAGAATTACCACTTATTTAGAAGAGTATGATGTGTACAGTAAACAAATCTTTTTCAGAAAATTTTCTAAAGTTATAACTATGACATGCATCAAACAGGCCATTGATGGGATGCTCCATACAACACCTTGTTAAACCATCTTCTTCCATTTTGTCACTATTAATTTTTTTAAATTGCCTGAAGTTTGAAAAGCATCCACTAAAAAGTACCTAAAAATCAATACATCAAAAATCTTGAACAACATTAATTACAATAAATACTATTATTATTTCTTCTGCACAGTGAGAATTGCAGAAATTTCTACTCCTGGTATTGCAGACACATTGCTGACTGGCTCAGACCCAGCTACAGGAGTAGCAGATACTTGCAACATCAAACCCACACATTTTTCTTAGTCAGCAGACAGCTATTCTTTGAGATGACACTGGTACCAGCCTTTCTGAGTCATCTCAACACTGTTCACATGCCATTCCCCCTGCCTAGAGCATAGTATAGGAAGGTTGCTAGCACATAATGAGACAGATCTGTCCATTTCAAGGCTGAATCTCACAAAATGCTAAGGTGGCAACACTTTCCACTTGGGTTCAATTTGGGAAAGATAACGTAATATGTGCCATTGTCAGGAAAAAACCACCAATGGTTTGGCTTTGTTTTCCTTATTTTTAAATTTAACTTCAAGATGTTAAAATCAGGAAATTATTATCTTATTATCTTGACAAGGTGCAATATCTCATATAAAAATGTTTTTCTCTTCAGCATCATTATGTCTTATCATAGAATCCTAAGCACTGAAACATAGAATGGCCTGGGTTAGTAGAGAACTTAAAGATCATCTCATTCCAAACCCCCAGCATGGGGAGGGACACTTTTACCAGACCAGGTTGCTCAGAGCCCCATCCAGCTTGGCTTTGAACACTTCCAGGGATGGGGCAGCCACAGCTTCTCTGGGCAACCTCTGCCAGTGCTGGAACACTCTCACAGTAAAGAACTTTCTCATAATGGATAATCTAAACCAACTCTCTGTAGGGAAGGTTTGTACCAATTTGAAGCCATCCCCCCTTGTCCTGTCACTCCAGGCCCTTGTAAATAGTTTCTCTCCATCTTTCATGAGGGCCCCCTTCATGTACTGGAGGGCCCAGTTAGGTCAGTGTGGAGATTCTCAGTTCAGTTGAAGAGAATTCTCCCAGGCTTCAGGCCTGGGGAACTTAGAGAGGAAGAATGAAAACAATTATTATCTCTCTTTCTGTTCATGTTGTTTATAGATATGTACCTTCAGAGTGTGTTATTCATAGTTCACAAATACTGTGAAAGGTTTTTATTTTGAGACCAATCGGGTTTCACCTTCATGATCCTCTTAATAAAATCTTTTTTTTTCGCCTTCTGAACCATGGACTCATTTCTTCTGTCCCTGACTCAACAGGGTCAGGTCAGTACAAAGCTTCTTTTTTCCAGGCTCAATAATCCCAGTTCTCTCAGCCTTTCCTAATAGGAGGGTGCTCCATTCCCCTAATCAATTTCGTGTCCTCCCCTCTCCTCACTCCAACACTTTCATGTCCTTCCTGAGCTGGGACCCCAGAGCTTGGCTGAGCACTTTGCTGGAGTTCAGAAGACATGAAAAGAGCTTTGTATTTATTATGCTAGTTAGAGGATACTCTTGTCATGATAATACTGCCTGCAATTTCAGCTAACTGTACTTGCAACAGAATATGCTGCCTTTAGCCTTTAATCCAGTTCCCATGTGTGGTACTTTGCACTTCTGCATTATGCAAGGGGAATATCTAAGGGCCCTCTGTATACAGAAACTGCTCATGCACATCGAAAATAAGGTTCTACTAAAACAACTCAACCACCAGAACTTTTACACACCTACTGTTTAATCAATACATCAGTATCAGAGAATGCTGATGCTGTAAACAAGCCATTTGCAATTTTATTAAGTGACAAGTGCTTTGGCTGCATGTTTTAAGGTATATTTTTCTGTCCATTTTACTTTTAAGTATTTACTTAAATGACCCAAGGGATGGCTTCTCTTCAAACAAGACTGAAATTTTACACTAGGTTTTTGTAGATTAATAAAGGTGAAGTACAGCTTTATGAAAAATAAAATTTATTGTTTGCATGACGAGCTACTCTTCAAGCTTTTAGTATTCTAATATATCACCCATAAGAAACACCTTGCTGGACGAAGAAATGTAACCATTAATGTTCACAGAAATTATGCATTGCTGGTTTAGTATTTTATCTCTTAGGAATTTTACAATTCCATCATAAATGGAATTTGGAACATAGAGACTACTTAGAAATTCAAGATTGCTTTGTGGTTTCTTTAAACATTTTTACCCAAGTACTCCATTTAAACTAAATTAAGCCATAAAACTGCACAGAAGAAGAGTGCATTTTTTTAATATCAGCAAATAAAAGTTGACTATGTTGTATAAAACAACAATTGAACTCCTTGGTCTGGATATATTCTTATTCAATATTTCTGTCATAAATCATTCCCTGCTACACGTGCTTGGCAAAATGCATTACTTGGCTCTAACAGCTGTACTTTTGATACTTTTGAGTCATACAAACTTCTGGAGTTTATTTCAACAAACTATGATAGTGCAAGCTCATTTTATAGATAAAATCTCTTCTGGAACAAACCAGTGGGAAAAGAAGATGACTCAGAGGGATGATATTTAATTAGTATTATGTATGGTAATAAGCCATTCCAGAACTAAGCTAGTCATGACAAAGAAAACAGCCCCTCAATCTTAACAGCTCTTCGGGGTTTAGCTTTAAATAATGACTTATCACTGAAAGTTTTAGCAAATGCAAATGCAGAGCTGCAAATATATCCTGAGCTGCCAATATAGTTCAAAGATTTAAATACAATGATTTATTTAATCTACTACTGTCTAGTAAGTAGATAATATTATTTCTTAAATACTAGTTCTTATAGAAAATATTTATGGTTAAAATCTGCCTGTGCAATGGTTCATATCTAAAAACTAGGGCAACTGCAATTACCTAGATAGTAGGTAGGCACAGGGTTATTTACTGCTGTTCTGACAAAGGAATGGCTGGAAATACTTTTCTGTCAAACACATTTTTACCATCTATATAGAGCAGTTTTCCATATTTAATGTACACTGGAATCCAAGAAGTCCATATCTGCCTCTAAGAAAGGAGGGGAGGAAATCATTCCAGTCAAGATCAGCACAAAGGTTTTATGACACTTCATCTTTAGGCCTGTAAAAAAAGACCTAATGACAGGGACAATCTTCTATTGACATCTACAATCTAAACTATCTTCCAGCTGCTTGCCACTGGTAAGTTTTAGGGTGAAGGTGGGGGAACAGATCTTTTCGTTTCTGCTGTTCGTATCAAATCCATGAAATTGCTTTCATTTTGTGGTTATGACTGCACTAAACAAACCACTTCCTTCTTTTACATTACTGAATGGAAGATGTAGAGAGTAATTAGAGCTTTCAGAGTTAGAAACCCCAAGTGTTTGCTATGTACTAAGTTCTTATCTCTAAAAGAAATTGCCGTGAGAATAGACGGATTTGTCAGCCTTCTTTTCATGCTGCAGCTGTATCCAGCCAGGCTGGTACTCCAGACAGCCCCTATGGTCAAGGAATACACTCAACCTCATCTATTCCTCCAACTTAAAGAAAAAAGGAATGTCCAGACTGGGTTGCATTGACTGCCTGGATGTCTCAGGCTACCCAGGCCAAAAGAAACACCTCCATCCCTTTAATGTAACGCCATGCTGAAGCACGCAAAAGCAGCATGCAAAATCTACCCCAAATCTTTTTGTGGAATTAAGTTTGCATTCCCGAGGGCTTTGACTAAATTGTTAGCAGTAAATTGAGCTAAAAGAATTTCTGAAAAGAACCAGTCAGAAGCATATTAAAACACTGCAGAATAATTTATGAGTGGAAACTGTAATGATGTGATATATCATTTGTGAATATAACAATTTTTTCATTAGCATTTTGGAGTTAATTTCAGCAAATGAATTCATATTTGAAGTTCACTGTACTGTACAAAATTGAGCCCTACATCTATGAAGAATATTTGACAATAGTAAAAGAGTTTCTGGGTTTAGTTGACATTTTATATCTTAAGGTGAAAGAATTAAGCAAATGGGAGTTATGCTTGTTTGACATTCTAGATATCCTTCTGTTTATATGCTAAAGCTGCCCTAATTTTTCAGCAAGACTGGTCTCAGAGCTGCCTGCCTCTGAGAGGCTTTAGAGCATAGCCAGAGTTTTGAATTGAGGGCAGCCATGTTCTTGCTTACATTCTCTGATTTGAATTGGAAAACAGTAAAGGGAATATTTTCAGCTGAATACAAACTGCATTGACTGTTTTGCAGAAATTAAAGTAACTGACAGTTCCAAATGTGATACAAAAATAAGGAACCTGTAGTGATTATCTTCTGAAGTAACTCAATCTCCCCAGCACATCTCTCTGAACCTTTTTCCTGACAAGGCAAATACTTTCTAAAGAATATTAGAATCCACAAGGGTTTTAGCAAAAACCAATATTCAACTCAAAAGCAAAAATAGATTTTACCGTTAATTTTCCAATAGGTTTAAACTATGTCTTTCTAGACTAGAAGACTGCATGATTTTAAGACACACTAATAGAAAATAGGGCAATAAATGCATTGAATTTGAAAATGTCTGGATTGAGCCCTTGAATGTGATCCACTTATATTGTGTTGCAACAACATTTAAACACACATGTAGTACATGGAGTTTCATTTAATTTCTTCAGGTTCCCATTTTCCAGGAATAATTATTCCTCTTCTATTTGCATAACTCTTGACCTAAGACTATTAAATATTTGGAACAAAAGAGATTTTTTGAGAATTTTGTGGTAAAATAGATACACCACAAGAATCCTAGGAAGTCTCAATATGCAGAAAGCAAATCCTAAGATAGCTTCCTTATTCTCTGAAGCACTTTTCCTAAGTTTTTCTGAACTAAAAACTCTAATCATACTTGAAGAATGTCCATCATATAGGGATTTCACACAGATGCATCTGACCCAAACATGGCCAAATTCAAAATTATGGACTAAATGCTTAAAATTATAAATTTTATTATGATTGTCATTATAATTTAAATTGCAATCAAGAAGACTAATTAAAATCTTGGTTCTGAAGGTTGCAATGGGAAAATTCAATCCAGAGAAAATAAAGAGCATATCGCTTATACAGCATGTCATGCATCCTGAGATATTTGGTTTAAAACCTTGGAAGAATTAGTGCAGCAAACACCTTACCTACAGTGACAGGATGTTCTTTTGATTGTTTTTCTCAGTGGGTTTGTTGACTTTTCTTTCATTTTTTTAAAGAGATATACTTTGGTGGCAAGAGACTCCTCAGTTAAACTGCAGTTACCCACTCTAAATTTATTGGGCTTGATGAGAACAAACACAAAGTCTGTGCTAGCCTTGGCACCATCAATCAAAGTGCTGGGTAGTATCACATCTTAAGCTTCTTGATTTAGAATTCTTTTCCTGCTTACTTACTGAGACGTGCAATGTGTGTTAATGCACCTGTGGATGAGGACAAATAGTGTGATAAGCTATGAAATATTTTCCCTGAGATCAAAAAAAATATCAAAAACTGACAAATGAGAGATCTAGTGGGACTAAGAAACATTTTATTAGAAAACCAAAGATCTGTTTACCCTATCTTCTAAAATTTATCACTCTTTTCTCTGAAGATTTCACATCTTTTCAAGACAACTTCAGAGGTCTAAAAATCTTTCGTGTATCGGTCCATTGAAGCTGAAATTGCACTTATACCTCTTATGTGAGGTTATTTCAGAATCAAGAGATGTGAGTGCAAATGAAAAATTATTGAGTTGAAGAGCCTTTTTTTCCTTAGAGGTAAGCAACTATCAGAAATACCTTTTACTGATACAACACCTTTGTGCACAACGAGGAGTAGGAATTGTTTATGGCTCTTCAATAGTATTCTGGGATGCATCAGGAATGGCATTGTCAGCAGATCAGGGAGTGATCCTGCTCCCCTACTCAGCCCTGGTGAGGCACATCTGGAGTGCTGTGTCCAGTTTTGGGGCTACTCAGGGCAAGAGAGACATGGAGCTCCTGCAGTGGGTCCAGTGGAGGCTGCAGAGACAATGAAGGGATGGAGCTTCTCTCCCATGAGGAAAGGCTGAGGGAGCTGGGGCTGTTCAGCCTTGAGAAGAGACAAGTGAGAGGGAACTTCATCAGTGTCTGTCAGTGCCTGCAGGGAGGGGTCAGAGCAGGGACCAGGCTCTGCTCA
>JAWWEX010000001.1:13018032-13045378 GCA_035583215.1 Arremon brunneinucha | reverse complement strand
CATCTGGATGCCATCCTGTGCCATGTGCTCTGGGATGATCCTGCCTGAGCAGGGAACTGAGACCAAATGATCCACTGTGGTCCTTTCCAACCTAACCCATTCAGGGATTCAGTGTGTCACAGACATCTTTTGTGAAAAATCCTTTCTTTAGGATTTTTCCCCTTTCTGGGGGGCTGTGGCCTCAGCAACAAATGTAAACAATGGTTATCTGCTGCTGTGGAATGCAACAGGTAAATCTGTGATTGGTCTCCTGTGAATGTTTGGATTTACTGACCACTCACGGCAGAGCTGTTCTCGCTTTGTGCCTGGACACAGAACTTTGTTATTGATTCCTTTTCTATTCTTAGTCAGCAAGCTTCTGAGAATTTTTCTCTCTATTCCTATTAGGATAGTACTAATGTAATATATATCATAAAAAAATAAATCAAGCCTTCTGAACATGAGGTCAACATTCTCGTCTCTCTCTTCACCCTGTAAGACCCTTGCAAGCCCTGTAATATCAATGAATTTGGGTTTCATTTCTATTGATATCATATCACTCAGCAGATATATTTAATATTATGGGAGCTGAAAAAGCATCAACATGATCAGGTGGACGTGAGCACAGTGTGAATGCAAGATCTGAAGACATTCCTTGAAGAGGAAAATCCAACAAGAATTCAATTATAATTATTAAACCTAAGAACTTAGTCAATATACTGGTTAGATTTTTTTTCCACTCTTGAGAAGGCCACACAGATTGAAAAATAGTAATATAAAAGATAGAATTCTCTGGCCCCCAAAATTTTAGGTGATTACATTTTCTCTGTCAGAGTTCTGACTGTACTAGACCAGAGAATATGACAGCATTACTTCCCAGCCATGCAGATATTTGTTTCCATAAGTAAAAGGCAGTTAATTGGGATCTTGACTGAACTCCTGTGAAACTCATGTTATCTATGTCTCTTTTAATGATACAGTTATGTAACACAAGAAAAAAAAATTATAAGCATTTTCCATTTTCAGAATGCAATATGGAAAGGCATAAAAATTAGCTGTCTCTATCTTAAATTACAAAACCATCATACCTGTTGTCTCCTACAAAAAGGCTTGAAATTATTATTGATATTACCAACGTAATTTGTTATATTTGATGAGAAAAAAAATGGCCAGGGCCATAAAATATACTTTTCTCTCAAAACAGCACTTTATTTGAACAAGGAGAATGACTAACATTGTATTGTGGGGGTGCAGGATTATTCAAATTAAATGTACCATTTTAAGCAATTAGACTAGAAAATAAAACTAAGAAATAATCATGCATTATTTCTGAAAAGACAGTGCAGAACTAATTAGCATGAAAAAC
Source organism: Arremon brunneinucha (assembly GCA_035583215.1). NCBI lineage: Eukaryota > Metazoa > Chordata > Aves > Passeriformes > Passerellidae > Arremon > Arremon brunneinucha. The sequence continues at coordinate 13,044,033 of JAWWEX010000001.1, read as the reverse complement.
TATATTCAGGTTCTTCCCTCTCACTTTACTCCACAGATAACATTGATTTCTACAAAGGAACTCCTAAAGTAATAAATTTTTTTAAAAGTAACTGAACCTTCTCCTGAGAACATTGTATTGTTATATGTTAAATTAGTTATGCATTTTGAATGTATAAGATATCGGAGACTACATTCACATATTTTCAGTGATCAAGCTGCCCAAATGATTCTATTTAAACTGAACTTTTCATTATATAACCTTGTTTTCCATACTGCTGTTGCTTTCAGGTTGCTGTATTATCAGACTGCAATTTTATAAAGCTGTTCACTCTCCTTAACTGTGCACAGCTACAGAATTTTAAGTGACCAGGTTAGGTTACAGGTGTGCACCTGTGCCACAGAACATGCTCAGAGGCCTTGAAGCACAACAAAATGCGTTTTTGCCCATGGTTTGAGCACTAAATAAAAGTAAGATGGACTACCGCTGAAAAACTCTGAGAAGTCAAATTGGAGACAGTTTAATAGCTTTAAAAGCATTTACATCTATCCTTTTCAAAAATCAACTGGACATCATAGAATATTCTGATTTTTCTTACGTACTTATGGTCATGAAAATACTTTTTTAATGTTTGCTGACAAACCCCTCTCCTCCTTACCAATCAACTCATATTCTGTACCATTAGCATCTTACATTTCTTAAATAATTTCTTTTTTTTCCTCCCAAGTTCTGCTGATATAGAAACAGACTCAAACACACTACTTCCACTCAATGTATACTCAGATAAAATTATCCTGAAAATAGATAAAAATGATCATCCTCATACAAATGAACCATATTTCTAAGTTGTATTATGCTCCTATTTTTCTCCAAAGTCTTCTGGGGGTAGCATTAATATTATTTTCTTAGCATGCTTTAATGTTTCTGCTCTAGACAGTAAGACAAAACCAAAGACATATTTATTATTTAAAGAGCATTCATCCCAGACTATAACAGCAAAAGACATTAGTAGCCATACTTAAATATCTGAAACAAACCATTTAGGAGATAAAAAAGAGTGTAAGCGCACAAAAGCATAAGTAGATTCTTCCCCAAAACCAGAGTAAATAAAGTAGTTTTCAGAACTTGAGACTTTCTCCCATTAACTGAATGACAGAACATATTGTTGCAGAGGAAATTCTTCATTCTCTGCTATGCTAAAAGCCAGCAATACAAGATACTGCAGTTCCAAGATTCTGCCTAATGCCTGGTAAAATCCACAGAAATGAGACACCTCTTTGGCTTTTAGCACAGCTTGTAAAGTACCTGACCTGTTTCAGGCCGCACAACAGCCTGAAAAAAAAGGATAATTTTTGTTGGAGAGTTCTGCCTCCCTGCACTAACATTAGAAGTGACCTATTAAAAGCTAATCATGGAGACTAAGGTCAATGAAATATTCATTATAGCTTAAAAATACACATTCAGTCATAAAAAAAAATCATTATACTACAATTCATTGGTTTTTTCTATTTCAAAAACAGTGCTTACAAGTTATGTCATTAAGAACACAGAACCAACACAACACTAATTACAGGCCTCAGTGACGTCCATGGGGAGCAATTTCAGATTTTCCCAAAGACAAAAGGATAAGCATAAGCATCTTGGTAACACTATCCAAATTAATGTGGAAAGATTTCTACAATCTGACAGAAAGAAAATGAAAGAGTGTTTTCAGAAATTTCAATTACAAGAGCGAAACAATTACTCTGCTGTCTGGTTTATAGCTCCCAAAGTCATTTTCTTTCAATTGACAGTAAAAGCAAACTTAATGCAAATGTATTTACATCCAGCCCTTAGCCATGTACAGAATCTGAAGCTAAAAAACAGGGTAAAGATTTTTTCTGCTGACAAATACAGAAAATAAATTAAGAAACTTTTAGATATGTGGATATATTTCACCATAGCCACTGGTCTTGTTTTCTAAAACTAAAGGATAGCTTTACCCCAGTAGGTTTTCTTCGCTTTGCTATCAATAATGCAGTACTCTACCTTTCCCTTGAAAGATATTCACTTATATCTGTGTATTTTCACTATACTACAGTGGAAGATTTTTCTTGTTACCAACCATGTCAAGTAAGAAATTCAAGGTTCAACACCAGCTATGCTCAGTGAAATAGTCAGACTGCTTTAACAAGCTGTTGGAGCAGCAGTTATATCTCATCAGCTTCAACTCAGAATTCCCGGTTGAAGAGGAAGTCTGAATTTCTTACTAAAGTCAAAGGTTAAAAATTGCTAAATTTAATCCAGGTAGCACTCTAGTCTCTTGTGAGAAAGAAAGCATGTGTGTGGTTCTAAAGTAGGGCTATCCATGGAAGCCTTGCATTGGTTCATATGTAGCTTTGACATTGATTTCTCTTTACAGGTTATTTTGTTTGCTACATCATTTCGCCGTCAGTTTGGTTATTCTAAATTTTTATTCTTGGAACCGTATTTAAGTTCATGTATTTAAAAATGAGGTGCAAGAACTTTGGAAGAAAAAGAAAAGCCTTTCCAAAACACTCCCAATTTTAAAATGATATAATTTTCCATTCTTCTATCTCATTTTAGTCTCATGTGCATATAGGCAGCCTGTGAGTTGTTTAATAAAGCATCTTGTGAACCTGGATTACACCTGCTTGCTGCAATTATACCAGAGAGGAGTTATAGGAACACAGTGTGCTCAGAATTAGAAGCATTTACTGTTGGAATATATGGAAAACAGCAAGTTATGCATGATGCCATTCAGTTCAGCTCATTTTCAGCAGAGCTCTTGCAAGTTACTGTAGAGTAATGTTTGCATGCTTAACTAAGTGCGTTAACATTTTGGGTTAGATTGGGAACACACTTTTGAACCAAACATCTCTTATCACCTCTCACATGGCCTTGGTTTGCATTGCAGAATAGTCTCAGAGGACAAAATTGCATCCCTTTTGAATTAAGGTAAACTGACATTGTACTTCAGAATGACCTAAATCTTAGGCTGCTGTCGACAGGACCAGGGCAGAGCCAGGCTGAGCTAAATCCCTTGAAAATTGCATAAATACATAAATATGCAAATTTCAGGTTTTTAACAACAGTGTGGTTTGCTATTAGTTTTCTCCTGTTGTACTACACTACTAATGCAGACTCAAACTTTTCACAGTGGCAGCAGCCCTGGTATTCCCCATGGAACTGCTGACAGTGCCTGCACCCTGAAAAGTCTGGGTAGACATTGAGGCCCCAACTGTGCAAATGCTGGCCAGCTGTCATAAAGTAGAGAACTCCTCTTCCTCTCTAGCCTTAGGAGCTTGCACCTTGGATATGGAGGTGTCCTGATAGGTCCAGCCTCTCCAAATGAACAGGTCACCTTCTCCCTGTACAGGCTGGTGTCTCAGCTATCAGAAATGGAGTCAGAGCAAAGGAAAGGGATGTGTGGGTGCCATGTGCCATTGTGGGGTTCTGCCTGTGTGGCCACAGGGAGGGCATAAGGAAGAGGGTTGTTGCACCTACAAGGGCTTCAAGGTTGGAATTAAGTGAGTTGGGAGGAATAGCAGTGTCCAAAAAACATACATTCAGGAAGGTTACTCTTCCAGATGCAGCAAAAACTCTGAGGACATTTCCACTTCTGGCCCTGAGGAAGGAGCTACAGGTTTGCAGTTACAGGAATCAGGTGATGAATGCTCTGATCAGTGACAGAGGGGCTCTGTCTCCAGCCAGGAAGAGGAAAGGGATAGCTAGTCTTACTGGACTGTATGGAACAGGTTTCCTGGAATATCAGACCCATGAGAGAGGAATGCTTCGGTGGACACTGGTGCACAGTGAGACTTCATGCCATCAGGGTCCATGGAGGCAGAGCTTAGCTGGATTTCTGGAGTGTCAGGGCATCCCAGCTGGTGAAGTGACCCTAACAGGAAACAAGGGTGATAACATACCCTGCTATGGACCTGCTCAGATTACCAGGATGTCTTTGTCAGAGACTACCTCAGAAGAGGACACTGCGAGGACTTAAAACTGTGTCACAGGTACAATTTTGTTGTAGACACCATGAAGATTAAACAGTTGTTTACCTTGCCCAGCCTCTCAGATGATCCATCTGTAGTGGGCTTGCTGCATGCCAAGGATCAGAGGTGCCAGCTGCTACCATGATGGTGCATCAGTGGCAATACTGCACAATCCAAGTGTCTCTGGTTCCCCTCCATGAGCTTATTCATCAATGGAGAATGAAGTCATCAGCAAGACTTAATCTCACTTGAACAGTCCCATACAGCCAGTGCAAATGTCTGATGGAGAGTGCAGACTTCAGTAAACTGTTGTGACCTGCACAAACCCCTTTCCACAGAGTGCAGCCACACTGGACGTGTTAGCATTCCAGTATAAACTGGAGTTAAAGGCAGGCAAGTGATAGCACCTTACATGACCAATGCTGCTTTCTCTGCTGTTTTGGCAGACTGTAGGCCACAGCCTGCTTCCATGCAGAGGGTTGTCCATTACCTGGAATTGTCTGTCCCACAAATGGCAGTACAGTGTAGCATATGAAAACCAGACTCATAAACTGAGAGCAAAATGAATCTGCTGACTGCAGAGTTCAGACAGTACTTGTACATTTAGTGCAGGAATCTCTGTTCAGTATTTCCCATACAACCTGGCTGCAGGCCTGTAATAAATCCATCAGCCTGACAGTTTGTTAGTTTTCTCAAGGATTGCAGGCTTCAAAGAAACAGAACGCTTTTCCTGTGTAATCTAAGTCCTTCCATGCTTCCCAGGATTTTTCTGTAGTATCAGGCTTTGCTGGTTCCTTACAGTACAGTCCTATCATTTGCCATGGATTGATATAGACCACAGTGGAACAGGGTGAAGCTGATGACAAAATAATGTGGGACAACACAATGGAAGAAGCAATTGAGGAAGTGTTATTTGGACCCCACCTGCAGATCCCAGATCTGCATCCAGGTCTGGGATCCCAGCACAGAAAGGACATGGACTTGGTGGAGCCTGTCCAGAGGAGACCACCAAGATGATCTGAGGGATGGAGCAGCTCTGTTATGAGAAAGTGCTGGGAGAATTGGGAGTGCTCAGCCTGGAAAAGAGAAGGATCTGGAGTGACCTAATTGTGGCCTTCTAGTACCTGAAGGGAGCCTACAAGAAAAATGGAGAGAGACTATTTACATGGGTCTGGAGGGGCAGGACAAGGGGGAATGGCTTCAAACTGACAGACAGTAGGTTTAGACTAGATGTTAGGAAGAAATTCTTTTCTGTGAGGTTGGTTAGGCATGTGTACAAATTTCCCAGAGAAGTCATGGCTGCCGCATTCCTGGAAATGTTCAAGGTGAGGTTGGATGGAGCTCTGAGAAACCTGGTCTACTGCAAGATGTCCATGTCAGCAGTGTTGGAACTGGATAATCTTTGAGGTCTCTTTCAACCCAGGCCATTTTATGATTCTATGATTAATATTTTCCCTTAAAACTGACTTTGCCCAAAACAAAGCAAGGCAAGGGACCTGTACAAGGGACTTTGTTTTAGGAAATAAAATTTCATTTAGATATTGCCACATGTTAATGCATGTGAATTATACAGTAGCAGCCAAATTCCTACCAGCTAACTGAAAGAAAACAGAGCTGAGTTTCTAGACAGTGCAAATCCTTGGTTACAGTCAGACTGGAAGTCCTCTCCATTGAATAAACACAGTAAGTATTTCAGCCAGTTCCCTGAGCAGCAACAACCCTTTGAAGAGATCAAACATGAAACTGATTGTGCAGTAGCCCTAGACCAGCTGGACAGGACCAGAATGTAAGAAGGATGGCTTACACCACAGCCAGGAAATTGTTGCTGCAGCCAGAGAACACCTAGAGAGACCCCAGGTCAACCTCTGGAGTTTTGGAGCCAGTACACAGAGGATCTGAATCCCACTGAACCCTAGCTACGAAAGAGACATACTGGTAAAACACAAAGTGGTTTGGGTTGCCTTAGAAGAAGTTATTACAGAAGCACAGCTCTTCTTGGCACCACAAATATCCACACTGTCCCGAATGATCAATTGAAGGATCCCTCTACAAACCATGCAGCTGACACTACATAGTTCACAGTTGCATGAACATGCCAAAGAAAATACCACATGCTTTCTGTGATGGAGATGGATATTGGATGTTCAGCAGCTTACCCTGTAGCCAGTATTGCCACCCAAAATACCTCAAACTTCAAGTAACAAGTTTAATGATAACATTTCACCATAAAAAGAACTGAATTGGATAATATGAGCCAAATATGAAACTGCTCTGTAGACATCCAGGCCAAGAAACACAGTCCTTGACTGGGAATGTCACATTCCCTGTCATGCACCAACCAGCAGGAAGACAGAACAAGGCAATTTATTATTAAAAATTATGCTGAAAGCAAATTTGCAGGCTTCAAAGCTCAAGCACTGTGATGAACATTAGCCAGAAGTCATATGTCTAGCAAACACCATAGGATCTTCTTGCCCAAATAAAAACCCAGAATACTGTGGAAAGAGCTACAGTTCCCATGGCACATAAAGGGAATTGGATCAGAAAGTGAAAGAAGGTTACGCCTTCTTTGGGAAAATGGAGAGACCTTCAAGGGATAGATTTTTTTTTCTTAGGGACACAAATGTATTTGCTGGTTAATTGAGTCAGATGGACTAATCTGATGTGTTCCTCCAGGATGCCTAACCTTAGAGGAAAAATAAGGTCTGAGTTGAGTTTTCATCATAGTTATATTCCATTGGGAGGCACCACATCAAGAGCCAATAAAAAGACAAACCTTGTAAGGAATCTGCTAAGTGCAGACTGATCCAACCCGAGTTGGCTTCTGCACCCAACAATTCAACACACAACATCATCTCTCCCCTCTCAGATCACCACCACAACAGACAGACCCCAAGCCATAGATTTCTTTCTTCCCCATCTTGCTGAAGGTTTTGGACAGTGGCAGCATGAAAAAGAGACTGCTTAGTTGCTGTCTTGTTCAACCTCCAGTAGCATCTTTTTTTGGTTTTTGTTTTTTGTTTTTTTTTTTGTTTGTTTGTTTTTTTTTTTTATCAAGACAGATTCCTGATATCTTCATTTGGAGCTTAATTAGACAGAGGATGCTGGAATAATTTTTTTTTCTGAAAGTAATGATTTTGGCCAAAGGGAAAGCAGCATGTCTTTAAATACCTGTTATTTTGTGTGTTTACAATTTAGCTATAATTTATCTTTAAGTCTCATATATATTTACATCCATATATAATTCGCATGTAATCAAACAGGTTTTGATTCTTGCAGCTCACATTCCTTTCTGAATCTAACAAATGAGAAAAAATAGCAGTCTGACATAAAAATCTGTATGCTACCAATACCACTGAAAACTAATTTAAACTTGAATTCCCTTGTAAACATCTGTTCCTAATAAAACATCCACCCTTCAAGCAATTGTAAGACTACCAGGGAGCAAATAAACATCTAAATAATCTTTATTTCATTTCACCTCCCATTGGAGGTCACTGGGACATAGATTTCCTTCTTTCTCATCTTTTCTACCCTGTTCTATCTCTTCCAGATTAGTTTTATGCTGAATGTATGCCTCAAAAAATGAGCTGTTTGCCTGAAAACATGCCCTAACTTCAAAACTTGACCGAAGTTATAACAGTTGTTCCTGTAAGCCTGCATCAAGCAACCCTGTAATTAATCATCTCTTTCCTTGAGGGCTGCTGTCACTCAGCATAAATCAGAGAATGTGTTTTCTTCTTGTTAAGGAAAACATTTGTTTTTCTCTTTATGAAAAAAAAAACATTTGGCATTCTTTTTTCTTTTTTTTTCCTTATGAAAAGAAACCTTTATACTCCCCCTTAGTTAAAGAGTCTAAATCAAGGACTCTGAAGGCACCATATTTTCACCTTCATAGCTCAACCTCCCTCAACAACTTTTGTTTTGCTAAATTGATATTTAAAGGTCTGTTTTTTTAGTAAGTGCATTTTCCTGTGAAAATATAGCTTGTTAGAAGATTGAAATTTCCATAGGGGAAAATTGCCATGGGACAGTAAGTATTTGGAGGTTCTTCTTCTGCTTTTCCTCAGAAGAGCAGCTAAAACATTTTTCCCTGAAGGAGAAGATTTTTTTCTCTTCCCACAAAGCTTTTGCCCTGGCTCTTGAAACCATTTTCTGCAAGGATGAAACTTCCCCTGGTTTTGAGGATACTTTGCATTGGCTGGACCCCAAGCATTGAAAGGTCTGCTGGATTTACCAGCGCCTCTTCAAGGTTGACTGGGAGAAGCTGACTGCGAGAAAATTAATTTGGTTATCAATAAACAATTATCTTTCCTTCTAGAGGTTTGTACCTTATTCCTTAGGAGATCTGCTGACTTTTACTGTGTAATTGGTTCTGACTTGAATAGAGCACAGACGTATAGGGACTAAACTTTAGCCAAATTAAGGTTGACTAATGCATTATCCTGGAGATGCAGCAGCAGTTGCAGGTTCACATGTGGTAAGATTTCTCCAGTGGGATTTAAAAAATAGAATGAGGTAATGCAAAAAGTGTAACACATTAAATTCAAAAGACTTTTGTAAAATTACAACAAACTGGTGCCAAGGGAAGCCTAAAAGAGCCTAGGTCAAATAGGAATGATAACACCATCACAGTATCCCAGGGAAATGTCCCTCATACTTAATCTGCTAGTCTTTGATAGCACACTGATACCCTATTCCAATACTAAGGAGAAATGAGGTGATTTATAAGTCTGACCTTGTCACCATGATATTTTCTGAAAAATCCCTTTGCCAGGATTTCTTCTCCTGGGAAGATAAGAAGCCTCAGCTTCTCCATGTTTTGCTCCTCTGGAATGTGGCCTGGAGATTGTTTATCCAAAATTGTGAATTGTTTTTAATTAATGGCCAATCTCAGCCAGCTGTGTCGACTCTCTGAGTCAGTCACGGGTTTTTATTATTCATTCCTTTCTAGCCTTCTGTTGTCTCCTTTAGCTTTCTTTAGTATAGTTTTAGTATATAATTTCTTTTAATAAAATATAATATCATAAAATAATAAATCTTCTTCTGAGAACTTGGAGTCAAATTCTCATCTCTCACCTCGTTGAGATGACCCTAAACTTCAGTTTCCCACATCTTACATCCATTTCACAATTGTCCTGTGAGGACAACTTTCAAAGCACAAGTCTGCCAAAGACTGAAGTATCACAAGTGCACTGACTGAAATATATGGAGAAATGAGCACACATGTATGATTGTTTTAGTCCAGAACTATGAGACATAGAAAGGCCTGAGAAGCCTTAAGTGCTCACTCAGTGGCACATCTGGAGGAAAGGAGGCTCAGGGGGACCTCATCACTCTCTACAGCTGCCTGAAGTGAGGTTATGTGATGGTGTTCACAGGGGTCTTAGGATGAGGGAAGAGATGAGGATCTGACTTCATGTTTCAGAAGGCTTGATTTATTTTTTTATGATATATATTATATCAAAACTATACTAAAAGAATAGAAGAAAGGATTTCATCAGAAGGCTGGCTAAGAATAGAAAAAGACGGAATGAATAACAAAGGTTTGTGGCTGGGACGGAGAGTCCGAGCCAGCTGGGCTGTGATTGGTCATTAATTAGAAACAACCACATGAAACCAATCACAGATGCACCTGTTGCATTCCACAGCAGCAGATAATCATTGTTTACATTTTGTTCCTGAGGCATCTCAGCTTCTCAGGAGGGAAAATCCTAAGGAAAGGATTTTTCATAAAATATGTCTGTGACAAGGTTATAGCCGGGTGCTGGTTGGCCTCTTCTCCCAGCAACAGGACCAGAGGTCCGCAGGCTGCACCAGGGGACATTCAGGTTAGACATCAGGAAGAATAACTCCTGGTTGTCAAGCACTGGAACAGGCTGTCCAGGGAAGCCATGGAGGTGTTCAGGAAATGACTGGACACGGCACTCAGTGCTCTGGTGTGAGAGACAAGGTGGAGATAGTCACAGGATGGACTCACTGATCTTGGTAGTCTTTTCTGAGTTTCTTTCAGCACAGCCTAGCGTTATCTATATTTACATAATTCTGTCTCAAAGAAGGAATTTCCAGGGTTTTTTAGAATTTTCACTCCTGAGAAGACCATAACCCTTGAGAAAAGACATATCAACAGACTAGGAAGAGAAAGCAGAGAAAACTGTTTTCAGCACAGGATTTGGATCTTCATGGGTCAGTGAAAGGGGCTGCATGGCATGGCAGCTACAACTGGAATCAATGTGGAAAATCCTTTCCATGTCATCCTAGCCCAATGAGACTTCAAATTGGTAGGCCGCTCTCGGAGTAGACATGGCAATAAGCAAAGAATAATGCAGATACTAAATATACAGTATTATCTCAAGCTACAGATGTTTGGCTCCTGATATTGAACAAAAAAGAAAAATATACAAAGTCTTGAACAAATAAATGTTTTACAGTAATCTTGAAGAATTAATTCAGTAATACCTATGATTTACATTCCATTGTCCCTATTTATGTAACAAAGATTAATCATCAAGGTCTGTTCACAATAAAGTGACTTGTTGTTCTCTATTTCATGTTTATTTTGCTAGATGATCAGAAAATATTAAATGCAGGTAATTTAAATTTGCTTCCCAGAATTTTAAATTCTCAGCATTGCTTTGATCAGTCCTCCTTAGTTATAAAAATCACATCTGTTTTGAACTTATGATTTTTTAAGAAAAAACACAGTATGAAGCATAGAAAATTGCAGTCTAATAATTCACTCTCAAATTACCACGTTTTACTAAACAGAGATCTATGTACAGTAACATTCAATTTATTTGCTGTAACCAAGAAAAAACAGATCATTAAGCCAAGGATTCCTGGGGCAAGATATTAACAAAAGATTTTGTGACCCTTTTGATGAAATAGCTTTTCTTCTACTAACAGTTACATTAACATATGTTCAACTCCAATCCAAGTAACTGCAGCATAAGGAAAAAAACTACTTTCATATTTAAATCAGACATGCATATGTAGTTATATGTTTGGTTGTATAAATAACTAAACCAGGAGTCTGTTAAAATTCAGTTCTCTGTGTCTGGTTTGAGTTAGTTGGGGGTTATGTTCGGAGGGGTTTTTTTACTGTGTTTTGCCTTTTTTTTTTTTTTTTAAGAGTTCTGCTTTTATTTTATCACTCAAAAGCACCTGGTTTCCCCAGGGATTAGTTTTCCAACCCAAACACCAATCAGGGAAGATTTGAGCAACTGCACATACTTCTTCCCCTCTCTCCAGCACAGAGAAGCGCAGAAATAGTAACATTTATACATCACAAAACATCACTAGTGAATATGTAACATACATTTTCAGTAAATCAAAGCAACTATTCTGTTTTCAAATCTCCTACTGAGATGTGTTGGGAGAGTCTGCATGACAAGAAAGCTGTGATGGACACATCTCAGTTCTGCAGGAGAGGAAGGCTAGGGAGATATGGGAAGGGAGTTTGCCTTCTGTGCACAGGGGCAGTACAGATTTGCAATAGGATGGGAGACAACCTTGTTGAGAGCTCATGGGTTAGAATCAAGCAAGAGGCTATTAAGGGTGATGTCCTGTGGAAAGTCTGTCACAGACTCTCTAATCAAGGTGATGTAGCAGAAAAAAACCTGTAAAGAACTTGAAATCTGTGTCACGGACTCTTGTTCACACGAGAAGCCTTGACCTCCCTGATATTTGCTGGGAACGGCAGGACACAAGAAATCACAAAGGAGGATGTCAGGGGATAACTGTCACATCCCAGGTACACAGGGGCTGGATGAAAAAGCCAATGATACAAACCTGGATCTGCTACTCACCAAACAAGAAAGAAAATAGTAGGGGGTATGACAGTCTGTGGTAATCTTGGTACCTTAGCACCCATGGCTGAAGGCAGAGCACAAAACCTTGACTCCAAGAGAGCAGATATCACTTTACTGAGAGAGTGGGGAAATGGGTCCATGGGCAGCTTCAAACAGCAAAAGAAGCCAAGAAATCTATCTAATCCTTGAAGACCTCCAAGCACAAGGCACAGTTCATCCTCATGCTGCAGGAAACAAGGAGACAACTTAGGAGACCAGCATGGCATAAGCAGGAAATTCATGACAGACGCATGGCATAAAAAAGAATGCTATTGTGCAGATGGAATTCAGGAAATCGACTCAAAATTTAGTGAACCTGTTAGCAAAATTAAAACTTCTGCAGCTGAGACTCTCAATGCACTTTGAGGGCCACAAGGAGTGCATTTACTGCTTCAGAAATACTGAAAGTCCAAGCAAGGAAAATGTGGGCCCATTGCCATGTGGGCCAAAGAATTAAGTAGGAGACAGATTAAGTAATAAGAACTTCATGTTTTCTTTGCCTCGTTCGTCAAAAATAATGTCTCATCAGTCTCTTTGTTTAGTGAAAGTCCAGGGAAGGAAAGTATCAGGATTGGATAGGAATTGACGCAGGGATCATTTGAGAAAACTTGGCCTATAGCATCCTGTGGATTCAGAGGAGCCGTGATCAAGCACGATAGAGACCACTACTGTCCTCACAAGTGGTGTCCTCCTGCTTTCAAAGATTGTAGAGATCAGGAAAAATTGAAATGTAGTGATATAAAGCTAAGTGATAGTGATACAAACAATTCAGCTTCTAAATTGCTGCAGTTGGTGCAGGGAGGGCAAAGTCTCCATAATCACCTAAGGAAGTCTGGCCTTTTACAGATGTTGGAACACAAGAACACATGAAGACTAACAAAAACTAGTGAAATAACCATTATTTTAGGAATTGTATCTCCTGTTTACCATAGAGATAACTAGGAAAATCAGTATAATAAAAAAATGCTAATGTAATATTTTAAAATGCCTGAGGCATTTAATGAGTTTTTTTCAGTTCGAAGCAAAAGCTCTTAGTCCTGAACTAGTCTTCCATATCTAATTCACTATTAACTTTCAATTTTAATTTAAACATAAGCAGTTTGTGTATCAATAATGCAGTGAAAATGGAAGTGACAAACTGCTGTTAATGGAATGTACAGTCCTGAAACAATAATGACAAATTAATCCTATCTCTTCTGCGCACCAAACATTACCAGATTCACAGATGAAGGATCCTATGTGGTTTCCATAAATTAAATATTAATATTTAGAGTAAGACACTAATCTTAGATGTGTGTATTTAAGTTTGCAGCTTCAGAGGAAAATTATTTATAGAAATACTTTCAGTGCTATCTTGCAAATGGAAGGTTTAAGGTAAATTTTATGGAACTGCAGAGGCAGAAGTTGACTGTAAAACGTCTCACTGTAGGGTATTTAAACACTTCAAGCAAGAAAGTTTCTCTGTTTCCAGAGCTAAATGTAGAAGGCTGACTTTTAGAAAGGTTAATAACACCCAATGGCACGCCTTTATCCTTATATATAAAACATGAGGATGACCAACGGTGATGGAAAGAACAAACACAGGCAGCCATCCTGTAAGGACACAGACCCTTCAGGACTCTCCTACCACTGTGATGAAATCTGCTTTTAAATCTGTCTCCAAGGAAAACTGACAAGGTGCACATGTGCCAATGTGTGCTACAAACCCTGGCAAAGGCACTGGTGCCTAGAGAAGCTGCTGACAAATTAATCTCGTTTGATAACCGTAGGGTTTTGAGGTGATGGAGCTGGTACTTTCCTGCACTAATCACCTTAAAGGTCTCAAGATACTTACTTATATCCTTAAGTTCATGTTCTCTCAAGAATTATTCTTCCACTAGCTGACATCCCTCTACATCCCTTCGGAAACCTTTAAGTAAATGAGCTTTTATGGATTTCATATTAAAGCATCACATTTTATCGCAAATCACAGCCCACAGAACTTACACAGTATATAACAGTAAAAAAAGGCATCAGAGATTTCACCAAGTTTCCTTTTAACTTCACACTTCTCATTTAGTCTTCTACTGTGCTAAACAAGGGGGTGGAGACAAATTGAGGTAACGAAATAGTGCAGAACTTAGCATTTATTCATACACTGTCTGTTTTAATCAATCTTAGAATGTAAAGCACAGGCTAAATGACAGCCAAAAAAAAATCATTAGATGAATTATTCACTTTAACAGTTTCCACAAAACAGTCTTGTTGCACTCCAGTGTGGTAAGTCAAAACACCCCCAGCTTATATGTGTTATATGTAAACAGCAACTGTAATACAAATAGCAATAATTACTTCTACGCCAGGATGGGTTTCTTTCCTCCTAAAAAATTGACTGGATCCTGCATTTAGTCAAAAATCTGCTCTAAAGCAAGGACAGCCCTGACCCAGCATGTTCATATCATCACCAGGACATGCACCACACATTTCAGAGAACAGAAGAATGACAATATCTTTGGATTGATCACCAGGCTGAAGAGTGGACTTGCCTGGACCTCACACTGGTGAAAGGTTTTCATAATGGAATTTATAGCCAAGGGTGACAGCACACTCCATCCACAAGGAAAAGATAGCAAGTAAATTCTTCTTAACTACTTCCAACTTGGAGGCATTTAAGTTGGCCTTACCTTATCAATGAAAAAGGAGGTCTACTTAACAAAATGTAATAAAAACAAGCTCTGAATTTTTTTTTTTTTATTTTATTTAATTTTTTGTCCTCCTCTACTGGGGATATATACAAGACAACAAGCTAGCTCAAAGTGCCCTAATTCTCATTATTATGCCCTTTAAAATGGGGAACAAGATCTCATATTCTCTCAATTTCAAAGCTCAGCTACTCACTAAACAAAAGGCCTTTTGAGCTTTGTCTCTCTCCCTTGAAAAATTTCCCTTCCAAAAATCTGGAGCAGGACTACCCACTTAGAGCAGCTTCACCCTTATATTTTCTATAAAAATATAAGCTAAAATAAAATGAAAGCTGGAAGGCTTATGTCAGTATCTGTCTAATTTGGTGTCACAATTATTTCTATGTGCACCTTTGCTGCTACCACTTCCTGATGTGCTTCCTCTCCTTATTTTGGAAAACTCTCTCTCTGTAACTATTGTAAATAGTGGAGAAATCAAGAGCACTGACAAACAAATAAAAAATTAACGCCATGTCTCTGATTACATTGCATTTTTAAGCTTTGTGATTAAAAGAACTATTTTACCACAGTCTTAAAAGAATGTAGCATCTTGTTAAATACTTTGAAAATAAAAAAATACTCTTCTATTTATAGTACATAGTAACCAATTGGAAAATCTGTGTTCTTGGAATGGATGTATTTTTTTTTTTAATGTGATATGATGTGATTTCAGGTTCCGGTTTCTTAGGTGACATAATACTTCATTATTTCCAAAGAGTGTTGAGTAGACATATTTTTAAAAGCAGAACCACTGCAAGTTTTAATGACTATTTATTTCAGAAAAGGTAGACCATACCTGTTATTGCTGGCTCTGATACCAATGTGCTCTGACACATTCTCACACAATTTTTAAAGTCTTGTTTTCTCACTTTCTAATTTTCAAAAATTAGTCTTGTAGTGTTTAGCTTCTTCATATGGTGGTGTGAAAATTAATTTGTGTTTGACAAGCTATTGTTATTTATTTTTGTTGTGCTCCTTTACAGCCTACTTTATACAAGAACCCATCAGGAATATGTATTTGCTCACCATTGCTATTTACCATAGGGAAAATATATTATTAGCAAGCACAGATGTCACTCTGAGGCACAGGTGATATGAAAATTTAGTGGCAGTCATTACAGCTGTCATAGGACACAAAATATCTTCCTATCAATTCATTAAATGACACAGAATTACCCTGAAATATTATGCACTTACCAAACAAATTTTATCAGTAAAATCTCAATTTATAAATAATTTTTATGCAGAGATGCCCTTGTGGTCGTGCAGAATTTTCTGTATGATAGTGATGGAGGCGAGCATCCTTAAGTACACACAAATTCCTTGACTCAAACCACATGAAAGCAGTGCTTACATTTCTCACAGTATATCTGTGTATCTTCATTTTTCAGCTGAAAGAGACATGGTCTTAAGGAAGGAAATCTGTGGGTAGGATTCTGAGGTCTGAGCATCTCCACAATCTCCAAATATCAATTCTTCCCACTGCAG
This sequence comes from Arremon brunneinucha, assembly GCA_035583215.1. Lineage (NCBI taxonomy): Eukaryota > Metazoa > Chordata > Aves > Passeriformes > Passerellidae > Arremon > Arremon brunneinucha. The sequence continues at coordinate 13,027,998 of JAWWEX010000001.1, read as the reverse complement.
AACTAGAAACCCCTTTTTTTTCCCTGAAAAGATTGAAAACAAGTAATTTTCAAAGTAGCCATGTCACTTAATTTTCTGCTTCAATAGAGGTGCACCACTACCTGGTGGGCTTGGCAATTTCTGTTTTTTTGTTTTGATTGTGTTTAAGACTAAAGTTAAACATATTTAATCTGAATAATTTATTCTTTTATTTTTCTTCTATGGGCAAAAATAGGAACTGCACATGTTATGCAAGGGAAGCCCCATTTCCAGTCTCCTTTCTAACCTATGACATTTCCCCAGTTACTGTTTCAATTAAATATGGTGTACTCAAGCTGGGCATTCAAATAAACGGAATATAATGAAATGCTGGGTTACTCATTATGTTAACCTCATTAGAATGAATTAATGTAGTGATAAATAGATTGAGCTGTCTTTAACTGATGACAAACTGAAAATGGAGCACTAAAGAACTCCCACCACTAATTTAAATAATACATCAATTTCTATTTTCCTTTAAATTTAATGTGATATGAATGCTGTATCTTGCCTTCAATTAAACCAAATTGTATTTCTCTTAACTAATTTCAAATACAATTATATGTTTTCTTATTATCAGGTGAATGCAGTTATGTTTACGTTTTATCTAATCCTTAGTGTCCTTGATGTCCTATATAAACTACACACAATGAATCCTAATATGGGGCAGTGTGATGGAGGAGTTTTATTATCCAAAGCCTCACTCACAGACAGAAGAAAAACCTGCAATTCTGATCAACAAGGACTGGAAAAGTGAAAAGATTACTGCAACAAAGAGACAGAGAATTCATGGTGAAATCCATGTATGTTCTTCTAAATCCAGTGATAAATACCTCAGTTCAACAATAATATATACAGTAAAACACTGGCTGGCGCTAACAATAAACAGATGGAGTTCTGATACAGAGCCAGGATGCAGACTGCTGCAGGCAGATCACCAGTGCAAGACATTTTCTTTAAGGTAAATTCTCCAAGTAACTTTTAATATGGAGTGCATTTGACCATCAATATTGAATGGGTTACTCCTGTTGCATTCTTCTTGCACAGCATCAGTAATTTTGGTCTTCACTGCTTATTTATTAATTTTTATACATTTTCCTGTGTCTAGTTCTTTAAAGATCTGTTCCTGTTTTATAGTGTGAGATAGTTAAGTTCCTCAAAGCAAATAATGAAATAAACATCTCTTGCATGTGATTAAAGAACTTGTTTGGAAGAACTTTAGAAGATTTGTGCAAGTGGAGTAACTTTAGATATCCAAATAAATAGTTACTAATCACCAGTGAAGCTGCAATGTAAGGATATAAAGATGTTCTTTTTTCTCCTCAAACTTACATAGATGAGCTTGGTGCTGTGACAACTCCCCTGCTTGTAAAGGCTTGTCTTCACATTTTGAGCAGGCCCCAAGGTGCCACTTGCAGCACTCCAAGTGTCAGGGTCAGATGTCCTAATTATTAATTCCATTAAATCCCATCAAGTTCATTCAAGAGAACTGGATCCTTGCCAGTAATGCAATCTGCAACTTCAGTCCCATAAGTTCCCAAAGTAAAAGCAGACTTGAACTGAGTCTCCATCATCAATCAAAACACATTATTTTTCATTTTGAAATCATTGTAGACCTTAAATTTAAAGGCCAGATCTGAGACTATGACAATTGAATCAGGAGTAAGCAGGCTGAGAACACTATTGATTTTGCCACTAAACACATAAACCAAAAAAAACCAAACACCTTCCTAGCTTTAAAGTATTCTTTAAAGATCTTGAAATATGAATTGTGGGGGGAAAAGGGATAAAGAAAAAAAGAAAATGAGCTACTATAATAGTTTCTATTAAACACTCTAAGTTACAAATTGAAGAAACATATAGCCACAAGTGTGTGTCTACTTTACTGAAATGACAGAAATCTCTCTTTCAGAATTTTACATGCTAATCTCAGAGTTGAGATGTCAAATTTCTACATAAAACAAGACAGTCTTAAATTCACTGCAAAGACTAAATCATTCTATATCAATTTGCATAGAATTGGAACATTGGAAAATAATTAAATGGCTGACAATGTAAATTTAATCAGTGTCAGTTAAGCAGCCCAGTGGCAAAGGAGTCTTCAAAGTCCAGTTGGATATAGTGTCTGACCCACAAGGATTTAATTGATTAGTCATGATTAAGGCTGACTTGACAATTAGCCACAGATGATGATATTTTTCTGCTTGCTAAATTTCAGAGAGATTTAGGGGTTTTATCTGGACCATAAAAACCAAACCCAAACCCAAAACACTTCACAAATTCTTCACTGGTGGTGCTGGTTGCAGAGGAATTTTCAGTTTCATGAAGGTGCCCAAACAAGAATAAGGTTACCCTTTCTTATCAGCAGAAACACAGAGCTCCTGCTGGAGCCAAAGTGAAGAATTATACATTTTTTTTCCCCAATGATAAAAAAAACAGTGAAGGAATTAGAGCTTGGTTAATAATTCTACTAGCCTTGCATTTGCTGCATGTATATAACTCATGGAAATAAAGTCTGCATAGCTTCAGATGCCAGGAAAATAACCATTTTTGTAGCTGGACAAATTTTTTTGATGTCTGGACATTTCCATGCAGTCTGTGCACTGAGTCTGAACTTGTGAGTGCATAATGCACTTGCTCTTTTATGCCAGATCTGATTTTAAGCCTCCATAAAAGTGCTACCACGTACTTAATGGAACAGCAAAGTACATTAGCAACAGCAACTAAAAGGGATAAGTGCTATTTATATCTGACTTCTGTTCCCCATTGATAAGATAGTTGCCAGAAAACAGCAAGAGTAGTCAAAATACAAGTGTTATAGCTATACATGTGTATGGCATTTGTAAATGATTTTACTGTTATGATGCTTCTAAACCACAATAATAGTAACTCATGATTCCATATTACAGTAAAGGAGATATTTTTCTGGCCTCAGGTAGTGTATTACTTGTAGGGTTTGGAGAGTACTGAAGAGGACGAGGAAAAAAATACCTAACTCTATATATCCATAAGGAAGAAGTTTTCCTTTTTATCCACTGATAAAAAGTGACCACTAATTAGAGTAGAAAGTCATCGCTGATATAAAAAAAATGTTCTTAGCCAATACTAATTCAGAGAACCATTAAGACAAATTCTGAAAGATCTGGAACTTTGTTCCTTTTAATTATTATTCTGTTTTCCTGTCCAATTTTGTAGGACAGGAGTAGTTCTTCTGTTTATTCTTTGTGATAAGGTGATCTTGATAATACTGCATGACCACAGAATGCTGATATATTGACAAAGTAAAAATTCTAAGCCAGCCTCTAATAATCTGACTACAGAGCTCCATAGAGATTAGAGTTTGGATGCTTTTCCTCATCCTTTCTAAGAGATTTCATGTAAAACCTAAACTGTATCTTTCTCAGAATCCTTGTTTTCAATCATCAGAATTTTAATTAGCCAGACTGAAAAATTCTAATCATGATGAATCATTGAAAATGAGTTATCAAATGGTCTTCTGCCCCTATAGGGCAAAACAGGTTGTCACACTCAAGAACTACAGAAATAAATACTGCAACTGTACTTCTCTTACTACAGCAATTGTAGTCAGAGAGGTAAGTTTTCACTTTTGGTTCAATTATAGATTCATAACAGTTGGAAACGACCTCCATGGTCATCAAGTCCAGTCTTGAACAACACCACTATGTCAACTAAACCGTAGCACTAAGGGCCATACCAAGTAACTTCTTGGTCCCTTCCAGACACTTCCCTGTCCAGCCTGTTCTCATGCTTAACCACCATTTCAGTCAAGGAGTTCTTCCTAATATGCCATCTAAGCCTCCTCAGCACAAGAAAATGCAGATATAAAACACATTTATATAACAATTGATATAAGACTTACAGAAGAACAAAGAAGAACAAGAGCCCCACTCCAACAGAACGCAATAGAACTTGGACTGCTGCCCCAAATTATATTCATTTGTAAGTTCAGTCCCTCACATGAAACAAGGTTTGTGACTGGGCCTAAGGGAGTACTTACACACACTGGTGGTGGTACAGTCCTCAGCAAAAACTTCTAATTTCACTCATCAGAAATAACTGAATAGAAAGACACAAATATGACAATATAACAGAAGGAAATATTGGTCATTCCTTAAATTAATAACTATACTTTAACAACAGAGTCATTAATATCTGCTTACTTGCTTCCACAATTGTCATTCCAACATCCTCACTAAACTGTTTCTCAAGTCGACTGAGGAACCTCAAAGTCACACGCAATAAATTCTGTAAAATTTACACATTCCCTTCTCAGAGACCACATACTCTGACGAAGAAATTGAAACTCTTCTCCAATTTATCCTTTATTAAAACCTGAAAGTCAATTAAATTAGAACTATTAAAATTTTCTCATTTTGAATGAATACTCCTTATTTGACTTTCTTTTCTCAAATTCTCTATAGACTAACACCATTTTTGTAGGAATCCTGCAATTTGCAGAAATTAAAATAGCTCAGAGATACTCCTACTTCATAACTTTGCTTTACCCCTTTCCTACATTGGTTCTGAGCAACCAAAGTATTACATTTTGTAGTGATGTATCAAAATAAGAGTGATCTTTACAATGGCCTTGTTCTCTTAGAATCTATCCTCAGAGCCAGGTGACAGACTACCCTCCTGGGCACATGAAAACCTCAAGAGAAAGGCCACTATTTACAGAGTAGAAGTTTGAAAAGAGAATTAACATAAATGTCACTATGCGGGATTATATGGTCTTTACTCAAACATAGCCTTTAAAAAGACTCCAAATGCCAGTATTTTTAGAAGCTGGGATAAATATGGAACATTTTTTAACACCTGATTCTATTTAGCTCTGCATTACAATCGAAATGCAAAACCAGAATAGACAGTCAGGCTTCACTAAAATGTACGTATTTCATGTCCATGTTTTTTCTTGAATAGAGATAAAACAGTCTGACAAATAACTGAAATACATGCAATTTAATTCAATCTGCATTATTTTGAAGTAACATCCCTACGCTTAAATTCAGTTAGGCTAACCAAGGGAGGCAGGGAGGAATGTCAGGGACTGATGAAGAACTGGCTAAAGCTAGTTACAACAAGCTTGTGTGACTTCAGAGATAAAAACATTGTATAAGGTGCATAACTTTGTGTAAATGAGATTGATAAAATCTGCTCAAGTAGCTGTAGACCAGTAATTTCCCCTTGGAAGACTTTACTCAAGGACAGTACAATCACCAAAACTGTTTGCAACTATGCACAGCCTCATACCAAATATTCTGAAAGAGAGGGGCTGGAAGAACCCAAGGTAACAGCACTGACATTTCCCTTTTCCACTGCTGGTACTTTGAGCACTGTTTGGGTCTCCCATTGATTTTCAGACTGTAAAGGAGCCACACCTCACTACAGGTGCAACATATCCTCTGTTAGGAGGAAATCCTTCCTTCATTAGGAGGAAACCAGCACTTCTCAGACCTTGCTGTCTGTACAGTGAACTGCCCATCACCATCTGTCCCTTGGACAAGTGTTGACATTCCTAAATAGCCAGTCCTGTTATTTAAAATAGATATCCTCTTAACTTCCTGTCATTTGGAGAGCCAAATAAATTTTTCCGCCTGGCAAGTGTTCCAACATGACCTTGTCATTGAGTGATGGCTGCAAAATCCTCAGGATAATATTTTCTGCTTATTAAAACAGATTTTTTTTTACTCTAACACTATACCAAGACACAATGTCATTTTTAGGAAGGAAGAACTGTTCCCAATTAATCACTGATGATGAGCGTACATGAGTTATTATTTGGACAGCTTGACGCCAGACCTCATTAAGTAGGTACCACACAGAAATTGTACTACTTCTGCATAAATATTTGCATGAGTTTTTGCAACCCTTTCCTAATTCTGGCTGATGAGAAAGTTATGTTTATAGCCCTTCTGTTGTTTTCCTGCTTTCCAAACTGAATATTCCCTATATCATCGCTATGGTATGTGTCTAGTCTTTAAATTGCACAGGGTTTTTTACATGCTCACTGATGAATACTGTCATGAATTACCAGAGCTCAGCTTCTTGAGAACTTCCTACTAAAATATTGGAATAACTAAAACTAATATTTTTTTAATTCTTGCTAAGTGAAACCAACATTGAAACGCTGAGCATTTTGGGGTCACAATTCTGAAACTATTTAGAACACTGATTATCATTAAAAATCCCCAGCTCATAAACTGAAACTGCTCATCACCATACCTTTCTGGATACTCAGGAAAAAGACATCTGCCATTTTCTTAATGCTGCTATTATCCCTAATGTGAAAGCAATTCATATTTTTATCTTTCTATGTTCATCCTCAGAGAGCAGCTGGGTAAGCTGAAAGACCTGCACTTTCAATTTAGGAGTATCTGCTCTATCTCCCAAATGTATCAATGCATTTCTACTTTCACACATCTCATAACCAAACAGTAGGTTCAGTTAAAAGCCCTCCAGGCTCTTCAACCTTTTTTCTAGGTAACTTTAAAAAAAAAGGAAAAGTACTGCAGTGTGACAGTAATGTCAATGAAAGTAAATTAATTCAATACAGCCATGTATATGAGTCTGGAGTAAATGTGTTGTTTGCAAAGTTTTGAGGTCACTGTTTGCCTACAAAACTCCAAATGTTAAAGAAGGAGTACACTGTGGCACAGATGTACTGCAAAAAAATATTTATAATTAAAGGAATTTATTCAATCATTATTTAGTATCCTCCAAGTAAGTCTTGATCCTCAGACTTAATTTCTAATATTCAATTTGTACTTGGAGTAACTGGCCTTAAAACCCATTGATTCCATCCTCCTACAACACAACTGCTTAATTAAAATTAGTTCAATTTGTATACACTCTTACATTTATGCTGGACTTCTGAAACAACCATTAAAGGAAATTAATTCTGGTCCTTTCTGAGTCTGAGAGAGCTCATATAAACACATATTAGCAAACTTGAGGAAAAACAAAATCCCTGTAGCTTTAAAAAAGGGGAAGCAAATCCAGTGTTGTTCCTTCTTTTTTTTTTTTTTGAGTTCTACACTAACCACAGAGCTGCCAGAATTAATCTCTTCAAGACTTGGTTGTAGAAACTTGATTATGCACGTTTCAAAAAAAGAACCATATTTTACCCAAGCAGTGGTATTTCTGTGTACACACCACAATGAAAATGAAGATGCTGAAGAAGGGTTGGTTGCTGAAGAAACAGAAAGATAAGCAGACTGTTTTCCAGCTATTTTTCCAGCTATTTATAGACAGATGGTTCTGCTGGAAGGGACCAGAACTGCATGATTTTTCTACCTGTATCTGGATGTAGGTCTGTAAAGAGTATTTGGGTCTGAACATCTAACGCTTGTTGTTTTCAATGGAGGAGAGTGCACCGAGTCTTCCTGAAAGGGTGTTGCTTTTTATCTTATATATATGTATGTACCTAAAAATTGTAAAATCTGGCTTAGACTTGTAAAATCTACCTACTAATCTTCACAAAGTCATAAAATCAACAATAAAATTTAACTTTTCTTTCTAAGAAGTTCATTGCTCTCACTTTTTAGGATGCCAAATATTTTAGGAGTTCAGAAAGATAAGCTTATCACAGGATTACTTCTTAAAGTGGGTTTGTTTAATCAAACCTAATTTCAAAGACACCTTTTTATTTTATTTTATTCTTACTTTTGCATAATTTCTTTAAGATGACTATTTATTAACATCTAATTTACTAACACTCAAAATGCTGCATTTAATCCTCCTCATTTTTTTAATGTATTTTAATATCCTTTATTTTTCAACATCAAAATATTTTGCAGAAGATGAGAGAACAGTCAATTTTCTTTTTTCTTTTTAACTTATTCTAACATTAAACATTTGCAATAAAAAGAACATTTTATATTAGCAGTAGTTTTCAGGGTATATATTCAGCACCCTCTCCTTTCATTTTTTTATGTAAAGAAAAGTTCTGAAAGCCCGTAATCATAAATCCTCTATAGTCCACACAGAGCAGATACATCACTTTGAATCCATGCTCAAAGGAAAAACCCAAAAGAGAAGTAAGAATATGGCTTTCATTCCCTCTTAGAACTCTTTGATGGTTTTTGTTTGTTTATTACAATAGAAGATTACTCATTCACAAACCTCTAAAATTCCAACTAATTTATGAATATGATTCAGCCAAGAAGCTTACAGACTGAACTGTGTTTATCTTCGTGATAATAACAACAGATTACGCAGCAGTTCTTAATGATTGGCAAGATATTGTCAAAAATGTAAATAGAGAACTGAACTATTTCCCTGAGCAAGTCACCTTCTGGATTGGAGTGACTGCATCAGAAAGAGGAGGGATACAGATGACATCTGTCTGGAGTTCTGTAATGATGGTAGCTCCCCACAGCTTTCCTACCTCTAAATTTGAGAAATATGGATTTGATGGGTGCACTGATGGATGTTTATGGAATTGGCAGGATGAGCAAGTGCAGAGTTACAATCAGTAACTCAACATCCAAGTGGAAACCATGAGTGTTGTCCCTCAAGGGTCATTACAGGGATTATCCATTGTTACACAAGCCCTTGGTACTACCAAATTATGTATCAGTAGCCATCAAATCACCATCATAATTGCCAGAATTTCGAGTCAGTAGTTGAATCCATACCTGGGCTTTCTTATCTTCTTTCTTGGATAGGGCCAAAGCCTCATCCTCCCACCCAAACCTATTAGGGTTCACATAATTTTTTACCTGAAGGACCCAAAGAAACTTTTTAGTTCTTTTTTATTTAAATGTACCCAAAAACTGTGCTCCTGCATACTGAAAACTCTATTTTGCTTCATATTTTGTCTCTTGTTATCTTGGCCTTGAAGGATAACACATTTAATAACTTTGAAGCAGCAGGATATCAGAAATACCAGCATTAGAAATATTCAAATTACACATTTGATATGCAATTCTTCACTTCCCATCAAATGTTTTCAAGCTTTTGTTGCCTACTTCAGCAAACAGGGTTATTCTAGTCACATTTTAAGGTGTTTTCTTTGATGTGCAAATAAACGAGAAGTTCAGATAAGAAAATCCAATATATTTTGTGTACTTCACGTCAGCAAATCAAATAGATGAAGTGAGCTTATTTTGTACTGAAGGCAGAAAATGTCAGAAGGCATATTTAAAATTAAATGTAGTAATTGCAGGAAAATATGTGTTAATACACTATTATAATAACAACAGGAGACCACAGATGAAAGGGTAGAAATAAATTTAAAATATCTCTGCTAGTTCTAACCAAGCACAGCACAGAAAAGCAATATACTTTTTATGGGAGCAGGACTGCTAGCCATACTTTAAGACATCTCACATTTTTCTTGAGATTTTAGGTACTGAAGAAATGAAACAATTCTCTTTAACTCAGAATGTCTTTAAAGATAATGATGTCTACTTACAATGATTAATTAGTACAAGACTTGCACTTTAGGCAACCTAAATTAGCTTAAAATAAAAATTTCTGACCTATAAAAGTTACTTTTTTTGTCTATAGTCTATCTATTCAGTTGGGCTATATTTAAGTTACAGAAACTAATTAGAGATGTTCTTGGTTCCTAACAAGGTCACAAAATTGCCATGGAGGTGAAGAATTGCCAAAAACCAGGTGGGTAAACCAGAGCAACAGCCACACCAGAATCATGAGATCCTGCAGGCCAGAGCCTTCTGGAAAGTTACACTGCTATTTGTTTAAACGGGTTTGTGAAATGAGCTATTTAAAATAGAAGTCTCAGCATCACAGGTGATGTTTTCCCTTATAATAATTTCAGGTTGCAGGACTGAGCTCAGCTTGGAGCCTTTAGTATTCTAGAGAAGGCTTTACAATCTCTGTAAAGCCATCCATCCATCCATCCATCCATCCATGCATCCATCCATCCATCCATCCATCCATCCATCCATCCATCCATCCATC
>JAWWEX010000001.1:13000627-13017477 GCA_035583215.1 Arremon brunneinucha | reverse complement strand
GGGCCGATTGGATCTGCTTTTCCCACCGGAGCTCCTTTGGGGGATTCTTCCCCAAATTTGCTCTAAACCTGGACAATCATGCACCACCATTTTTTTCATTTTTCTTTTCTCTTTTTGTTGATAGGAAGCAGCATAACTACAGGGCAGATTGAAGCACCCACATGTCCTGCAGCTGTGTGTGCCCTCAGCCCCAGAAAGAGGTGAATGTTCGGAACTCACACCACCTGGGAAAGGGGGTGCCTGGAAATGCAACAATTAGCTGCAAAACAGTATTTTGAACATGCAAAAAATTATTAATGTTTTACAAGTCTTTAGCATTCTGTTTCATCAGTTGTATTAGTCATATTGATCCCAAATGTGTATTACACTGATTGCTGCCTAATTATGAATCATTAATAAATCACTAGATTAATTATACTCCTTTGATCCTGATTTGGTTAAGCTATATTAGCCCATGACAGGTGCCAGCTCAGCAAATGCAGGAGCAATTCCTAGAAATCAGAATTCATGACAGTAAATTTCATTTCCTCCTTGCGTTCATTTGTATGCAGTCTTAGCTTGAGTGTGCAGCTGCCATGGGAGACTCACTACTTAATTTAGTGTGGTTGGCCTTTCTCTGACAATACAGAATTTCTAATGGGAAAAAGCTTTACTTTCTGGTTCTTAAATATAAAAAGAATGAAATATAACACAGTACAGGATAATCTTAAAGAAAATAAAGTTAAAAAAATATTTTTTGCAACTGCTCCAAGACAGTTACCTGAATTATAATTTACCTGAATTTTCCAACAAGGAGAGACACAGACAAGTATTTTGTGTCTGTATTCTGAATATCAGGGGAAAAGTATTACACATCAGTTACTCTAAGTTAGAAACCCTGACTACACCAAAAAAACCCCAGATAAACATATTTCTACAAGTGTCTCACACAGGACTTCCACACAACTACAGTGATGCTGTACAGTTCTACTGCTGTATATGTGGAGGCTTCTCAGACTCCACTGCCTTGAGTCTTACTGTAATTAAACAGCTGCTCTTTAGACAAATTATCTGGATTTTTCTCCTCATTGCTGAGATGAAAAATTCATGAAAATACTTGCATAATGGGAAGTTGATATTGAGCCATTGGATTCATATTTTTGTAAAGTTTCATACGAGCTCATAGCTCATATTGTGATTCTACACTTATTCTATGTAGAATGCCTGTTTGCAACATTTAAGAGCAGAAACAGAAACATCAATTTCCCAGAAAACATTAGGTCTCTGTCAAAATTCCTTCAGGCGTAGAAGCAACATGTTAAAGATGTAGGAATTGACATCTGTCTCACAAAGCTGCATGGAGGACCCTGAAGATAAAACATCCTAAATAATGCTCAAGACAAATGTTTGTTCACAGGATTACTTATCTGAATTTCCAGTATTTACCCTTAGATGGCAGTTAATCAAAACTTTTATGAAAAAGGGGAAAAAAGGAAGAGAAAAGAAAGCTAGAATCTAGCTGCAAAAAATGTAGCTTAAGCTTTTTTTAAACTAAACCCCATTTTTTTTCCCCAAAATAAAGTATGTTAAAAGCTGTCCATGAAAATCAGTTGAAATATGCCACAGATTTTATACCATCAACTAGTTTTCATGACTTATCTTCTTTTCATCCCTTGGGCTGAAATTGTGTTTCCTGACTCTCCTAGATTTCCTGAGGGGTTGTTTTATCTAATGGGTCTTACAGTGTTCGCTTAGTTCTTCCAGAGCTTCCACCTTAGGGAAGAAAAATGCCAGAAAAATGCCACAGGCTTGCTAGTTTTTCTCTAGACTTGAATCTGTGGTACTTCAAAGTCACCAGGCATGCTTATATTGCTCTTGGCAAACAGCAGTTATCCAGAGTGTGGAATGATCTAACAGCTTCCAGAGGTCCAATAGTTAGTGTTGTTTTTCTCTTTTCTGGCCTTACTCAGAGGATAATAAATATCTTGAGTTGGAAGGACCCATATGGATCACCAAAGCCAAATTCCAGGTCCTTCTCCAGAGTCACACCCCGTGCCTCAGGGCATTGTCCAAACATTTCTTGAGCTCTGTCAGCGTTGGTTCTGTGACCACTGCCCAGAGCAGCCAGTTCCAGTGCCCAGCCACCCTCTGGGTGAAGAACCTTTCCCTAATGTCCAACCTAAACCTCCCCTGACACAGCTTCAAGTCATTCCCTCAGGCCCTGCCACTGTATTGAGATTAACATTTCCCCCCAAAATTTTGGTATGAGACAACATTAACTTATTAATCTACTGATAGACCAATTTTTAACAGTAACATGACAGTTGAAAGGAAATTTTAAGATGTTTTAAAGGTTTCAAAACCAGAGAGGTAGGATCTTTCAGGACTACATGCGACAAAAACATAGAAGATACACTCAGAAATGTTTGGGACATAAGAGAAGAAGTTGTGCTTTACTCCAGTTCAAGATTCCCAAAGTATTCACTGAGGAAGACAGAGCAGAGGAACTAGATCAATTTCTAGTACTTTCGTAAGGAAAATAAATTATTAAATCAAATTAATAAATTAGATCTGTATTAGAATAACAGCACTCACACAGGAGCTCTGAAGGCACTCAATAATAAGAACATAGACTAAGGTGTTGCTGTGCCAGGAGACCACCAGGCTTGCCAGGATAACCCTTGCCTACCAAAAGAGATTTTCAGGGGATTCCAGGAACTCCTGGCTGATGAGTCTGATTTTCATTTCAAGATGGATATTGAGATGGAGAGTCTACAGGAAAGCATACAGTCACTGAGCCTGAACATAAACAGCCTGTTTGGAAGGGAACAGCCTGGTTTTCTGTGAAGAAAAGTCCTGGCCCAGCAGCCTGCTAGACTTTTTGAAGGGGATCAATAACCACATCCAGCAGATATAACATATTTGAATTTTCAAGACACTTTCAACAAGGTTTTTCAAAACAAATTGCTGCAGAAACTGAGCTACCTTATGACTGGGACTGTTTTCATAAAATAAAAAGCTAATTAAGGCAGAGAAAAAGAAAAGAAAGAGCTTGATGCTCCCTTTTCAGCACAAAGAAGAGCCAGTCCTCGGGCCCTCCAGGCATCAGTGCTGTGATTGACTCATTTTATTCACCTTTCATGACAGAAAAGGAAGTGCGCTGTCAGATCTCCAAGTCTGCTGACAATAATGAGCTTTTTCAGTATCTCACCGAGCTGAGAGTATGAGCATTAGATGGCAGAGGAGCTTCAGGGTAAACAGGTGCAAGTTTGTGAACAAAAAGCAAAAATGCTCTGAAGCAAGCTGAACTCTGGACTAGCAGACAGCTCTGGATCCTGGAGTCACCACCAGCAGTTCCCTGAAATCTTTTGGTCAGGGTATGGTGGCAGGCAAAAAATCCAACAACCCTTTGGGCATCACTAGAAAGGATACAGGGAGAACAAAACCACAGGAGGCCACACTGCAGACAGTTCTGATATCCATGTTAAAATGCAGCTTGAGCAGCTCCTCATGAAGGAAAGCTAGAAAGGTCTGGAACCTTTCCTTTCAAAGACCACAAAGTTGAAGAGGACATGATAATTTCTCAAAATCGTGAAGATGCTGTACATTGCAAATTCAAAGTTATTACAACTAAGTTCTGCAAAGCTGGAAGTAAAAGGTATTAAATACTAGATTTAAGAAGTATTACAAAACAGGCCTTGAACTTCTGGGACTTCCTTCTGTCAGGTTGTTAGATTAGGCTCTGACAGAGGGTTCAAAAGGAGTTTGGACAAATTCAAGTACCACAGATTCATTAATGGAGGTTAATGACAAGTTTCTTCTAGAAGGCCTGGCTCTGCTGTTGTTAGATAGGGAAGGAACAGTGATTTGAGTAATCAAACCTGGAATTAAACATTAAGTTACTACTCAAAACGCAAAAAAGAATTTAAATTATTTAAATATCTAAATATCTAAATATAGGTATTAGACCAAGTAGCTTGATTGTTGAAAATGCCTAGGAGTAGAAAAAGCACCACATGATTTATAAGATTCTTTCCTCTTGGAACTAAATGGGCAGGAAAAAAAGTTAGGAAAAAAATGCAGAAACTACTTTATAATAAAACCATTTTATTTCTTTATAATAAAAATCCACAGAAGTGAATAAATGTGGTTTGTTTGAGCAGTTTGTGGGCATGTGTCAAGCTGACAAAATTTTGACATATGTTCTTTTCAGCATGGTAAACACATCCCACTTCCCTACAAAAAGCTGGCAAATGTTGCATGGTTGATTTTAGTGGTTTTTTTGGTGCTGTTTTTGGTTTTTCTTTTTTGTAGTGGCAATAATTTTATAAATTTAACAGTTTATATTGCTTTCTTTCTCATATGCTACCTCTTTACATGCATGCTTGATGTTCTCAGGCTTTTCCTATTTGTTTGTCAAAGATCCATTAGTCTAGTCCTGAGCCCAGGATGTTATTTGAACTCTATTTAGTTTCTTCATTAAGTGACATGCCCAAAAAAATTTGTCCCAAAGGAATGAAAACAACAAAAAACTAAATGTACTCTTAAAAGCAAGTCTGTATGGCACGAAGTCAATAAATAATCAGGCACTTGATAATAGCAGGAGTAACTCACCACTCTTGACCACTTACAACATCCTTAAACACCTTTCAATGATATAAATTTTCAAATTCTCTTTGTATTTTAAATTACCAAAAATATCTTAAGTGATAATGATACTAGCAAAGATTTTTTAATGTGAAATTACCTATTCAACTACAATCTAAATACTGATCTACATGAAGATAAATGTTTTTCTTTCAAGCCATTCACCTGTGACTTCCCCTCCTTTTGCACAGCCATTTTACTTCTGAGCTGCCAAGGCTAATCAGCTTTTCTTTGATACTTTCAAGTTCTCAGCTCTTCCTTTTTCCACTGATTGAAAAATGTATCAGCCCTAATAAAGAAAGCCATTTATTTCCTTTCATTAGGAGTGAAAGAACAATACACAACTGATTGTCTGTGGTCAGCATTAAACAAAAACCTGTGTCAGTGATGAAGATCACCAATACTCCTTTATGGCTTGTGGATAATCAGCTCTAGAAAGCAAGGAAGGAACAAGAGAAAACAACAAAAATTTTTTAGGATGCAAGATGCATCACACCAATAAAGACAGCACTATATGAAGATTTGTGGATTCATAATCTCATGTGCCTACTTCCATTTTTTTTCAACTCTTGTTTATCTTTATGGGCATAAGTTCGTCAGAAAAATTCAGGTGTGTAAAGCACAAGAAAAATACAGAGATCATCACCTAGGTGCTTTTGAAAATTCTTGCATATCCAGCTAAAGAAGAAGTCATTAAATCAGTTGAACATCCTAATCTCCAAATCTCAGGGACAACTGCTGCAAAGCTGCAGAGAAGCATCTGCCACAACAGTCTTCAGCAAATAAAACTCAGATGAATGTAATCTGGCAACAGGACAGTCCAATACTTTTGTGAAATATTTTTGGTCTCAACATCCAGGACAGGAAGTCTAAGAACAGAGGTGAGTAACTATTCCTGCTAATGCCTATGTATGTGGGATCTTTGCAGTGAAAAATTAGGTTCAAATGGTGCCTTGGAAACCAAGTAGGAATCTCTGAAACTATTACCACAAGGTGTAGGATTCAGCAAAAATGCTAATTAAAGCCCTTCAGAAAGAAGAAGGCCAGCACATCTCTGGCAACATATGTAAAGTGCATTTATTCACAGTGCTTTTTTCATAACTTCTCCATTTTCCACACAGAGAAGGCATAAGGGAAATGTTAATTAGCAGCCTGTAATGGCTTGTAAACCACAATAAATAGGGGGATTTAATTATAATTATTTTAAAGTATAACATTGCTATTATGTGCAAATAATTAAAAATACAACCCTCCATGGGACAAAAGATTTGATACTGTTATATTTTTATATTAAATGTTTCTAGTATCTCCAGAACTGTATTTTGGCCATTGCCAAAAAAGCAAATAGGCCACCATAAAGCATAGGATAAAGGGAACAGGAGGATGGAGCTTTTTTTATCCTATGTTTGTACCTGTCTCCTGTTCTTCTCCCCTCTTCTAGCATTAGGAAATGCTACAAATAAGTTAAAACAATGTATGTCACAAGAGATGAGAGATTCAGCTGTCTCAACAATATATCTGACAGATTTTATTACTGCAGAAAAGGACATGGAGCTAGGCAATGGAAGCTCACAAGGGACTCCAACTGGTGCAGAAAACTTTTCACACTTTGAACTATAGCTCCACATGAGAAAATTTTAAAAGTTCCTGATGCTGGTGTTCTAAAACTTTCACTTTTTTTAAAATGTTCTTCCATAGTTAAGGATCATGCAAGGGAACTGAGTTTCAGTACCTGATTGAAAGTTTTGACATAGAAATTACATGGATATCCTAAGACACATTTTTCAAAGTCATATTTCTATTTAGACCTTTCATATTCTTTCCTGGTGCAAAGAAAACTAGCACATAAACCAAAATTAGGGTTTCAGAACCAACTTTCAGATAACCAAAATTAGGCTTTCAGAAACATTTGAGGCTGTGGCAAGGGAGGTTTGGGTTGCATGTTAGGAGAGGTTCTTCCCCCAGAGTATGGTTGGGCACAGGAACAGGCTCCCTGGAAAGTGGTCACAGCACCAAGCCTGACAGAGTTTGGACAATGCTCTCAAGCACAGGATGGGATTGTTGGGATGTTCTGTGCAGGGACAGGAATTGGACTTTGATGGTTCTTGTGAGTCCCTTCTAAATCTTTATATCCTATGAGTCTGTGATTTCAGGATAAGGAAATAAAATACAACCCAATAAAGCATTAATAAGTAAATGCCTACTAAAATACTAATTGTCTATTGAGAAACCCTTTTGGTTCTCAGCCACTATTGAACTGTGTGTGTAGCCTCTGAAATATGGACAAGCAAAAAAAATTTAAATACACAAGCAAGACAAAAATTAAGATTTCATATAAAAGGAAAGGACTAAAGTCTTACACTCTCAATTAATCTGTTCCCTATTAAGCAAAAAAGCATCTTTTAAATCTATTCAGGGAGCTATTTCACCAGCTGAGAGCATTAGAAAAGCATTTATTTTCAAAAGGAGGCATTACAGAAGGTATTCTGAATATCCATGCAAACTCTTAAAATCAAAAATCAACTACAGGAATGACTTAGTCTTCACAGGTCTGAATCCAAGCCCTGGAGCAAGACTTCAAATTGTCACCATCTGATTGGTGTTTAGTCACACACAGTCTATAAAATGCTTAAGTGAAGTCTGATGAACATAAACAACAACAAGCAACTCGTTAACATTTCACTCCATGAACACACTCTATATTCAAAATTTACTGTGTGCAGCCATACAAGCACTTTAACAGGTTAGCTAAAAAATATGTTTAAGCTACAAATAAAACCAATTTTGGTACATCATCTAATAAATAAAAAGGTGGAGATTGTCTTATTTGTGGTCCTGTTATTCTGGTGTTGAAGTACACTAAAAGAAATTTTCCATTTTAGAAAATCCAAACAAAAGAGGGGAAGCTGCCTTTCCTAAAAAACCCAAAATGCCCTACAACAAAGAAGAAGCAAACCTAAACACACTACTACAACACAGACAACTTCTAGAAAAGATTAAATAAAAATCTCAGTGACTTAAACCTGGGAGCCCAGCCTGCCACAGTTCAGTTGGTGCCAGTCTTGTTTTTAAGCACAATTCAGTGAAGTTTTCATCACTTGCAGTTAAGTAGAAATGTGTTATTATGAATACACAACTTCGCAGTAACTACTAAGTCTGAAGTCAGACTCATCTCTAAATTTCCATCTTCTACTTTTATTCATATACTTACTCTTCTTTCCATGGTAAAGATCTCCATTCTATTCCACATCATTTCACCAGGAAGAAATCTGTTTGCTTTGCCAAGTTTTGTCCGTCCACATCACTATGTTCAACATCACTTTATATGAACTCTCATGTAATAGGATACCAGGACCTGTTTTTTGCCTCTTCACATGTAGATTTACATTTATACATGTAAAAATATCTCATATCATACATATTTTCCTTTTTAAGTGTGGGATACAGGTTCTATCTTACTGCAGTAAGCAAATACATGGATTGCATGTTCCATGTTACCAGACTGATGCTGAAAGAACCTTTTCTGCCTGGAGCAACTTCTAGTAAAATCTTTGCCTTTCAGTATTTCCTAATAACATTTTGACGAGCTGAAACAAAACCCTCAATGCATTTGACTTCTCTTGATGAATGAAAATCTAAAGCCAACCGCCATGTTGAAGAAGAATTGCTCATAATAACTAAGAAACCACTTTGGCTACAGCAAAAGGGGAAAAAAATAAAGGTAATTCTGATTTTTACCTGAAAGTGCATTTCACGATGAAGTCTGTCAAGCTTCAAGTGTTGAGTTTTGGTGAGTTTTTTGACAGCACATTAATGATGACACAATCTGACAAATATAGACTGTCCACTGCTGCTAGTAATTTTTAGCAATCAGCCTTTTATATAAAAAAGTAGGTCAGACAGACCCATCATATTCTGCTAGGAGGTTTTTGGAGGAAAGAGATAGAACACCAATGGGAAAATGTGTACAAGCAACAGAACAATCTTTGATGGAAAAAAGCTTAACTGTATTTAAAATACAACAAATGAAAGAAAGAAGCCATATGAAATCTTGAGCCTGTTACCAATTTTTCTAGAAAATTTCACTGAATAAGAGAGTAACCACAATTTGCAGAGTTACACATAGACTCGCATTATGAAAATAGATTAATTAATCTTTAATATATTTCTGCCCTTGGAAAGCTTAATGACCAGTTTCAAACCAATTTAGTCATAAAAGTGTCAGGTGAAAAGAGAACATCATTTTACTTTTAGCTAACAGAAATTACATTTTTGCAACAAGTCGCATTACAGTCAGCACCAGTGTTTACAACTCCATACTGTTCTTTACAGATATTTATATTTACTTGTTCCTGGTATATGTACATTGAAAGCATGTGCAAGTCAAGGCATTATCCAGCTTTTGAGGACAAACAACTAATCACAGAATCATAGAATTATTTGGACTGAAAGGAAGCTTCAAGCTCATTCCATTCCACATCCTCCTGCCACGGGTGGGGACGGCTTCCACTAGACCAGGTGGCTCAGACCCCATCCAACCTGGCATCGAACACTTCCAGGGATGGAGCAGCCACAGCTTCTCTGAGCAACCTGTGCCAGGGCCTCAGCAGCCCCACAGGGAAGAATTTTTCCTAATAAGTAATCTAAACCCATTCCCAGTTTGAAACCATTCCCTCAACGCTGCCATTTGGAGACAGAGGAAAGCAGACATATTAAATTCACATTTACTGTGAAAAGAAAATCTCACACCAACCCATCAAAATAATTTTTCTGCTCTCTGAAGATTTCAAGCGTCTGTATGTACATGAACAAACAAATAAAATCTGCACAGTACATCATGTTATTTCAATTTAAATTCAGTATTCTATTTTCAGTGAAATTATGGCCATATTTCTTTACTTCAACACACAAATCTCATCAGCAAAGAAGTTCTTTTTAGTATTAAGTACTAAAGTAGTTTTTTATACCCAAAAATAAGCTACCATTTTCCCAAGTTTTTCTAATCCAACTAAATGTATGGATTAGAAAAAAAAAGGTTTTAAACAATCCTCTTGATGCACTTTCCTTGCTCTGAACCTTTGGGGTGTGTTCTGCTGTAGTATCTACCATCTGCATGAGTGTACTCTTCAGCTCTTTATCCACATTAAAGATATTTTAAAGATAATTGTACTTTCATAAGACTTCTCAATTTATTAAATTAACCATGTGATACTTTTAATATCATTTTCAAGAAAGAATACCATGGGTTCTTTCCCAGTTTTGACTATGTAACCCATAATCACAAGGTGAAGACTGCAGCTCCCATTTTAAAAGAAAATAGCTTTAGAAACAATGGGTACAAAATATATGGAACTACTTTTCCTCCTGAATTGATTATTTAGGGTAGAATAAACACCAATAATAACTGAAATCCATATAAATATAAAACACATGGCATTGCCATGACTGGCTTTTGTAATGCTACATTTTATAAATTGTCACGTTTTGGTGATGAACATTTTGTTTCCTGGAACAGATTTTAGAAACCTTCCAATCCTTGCCAAAACATCTGTATGACACTCATTATTTCAGTATTATTTCAGCTTCTTGTATTTTGTGTTCAGTTGTAGGATGAAATTCAAAAAATAGACTCCTTAAGACACATTCATCCCAAGTAATCTCTAGGACAGAGATAATTTTTGGAACTACATGAAAGCAATCAGTCTTCAAGTAATTATTTGCACTTAAATTACATGATATTAAAACATTGGCAATGCCAGATAGATTCTCCAAAATCGCATTCATCTCAATACAGTATGGTGTGATATTTTGGTTTTTTACCCCAGTTTAATTATTTGAATTAGTGGTTGGTTTTAAAAAACAGAAATCCCTCTTATTAAGAAAAGGAAGACCCTATTTTAATTTTTTTAAAATATAATTTGCACATTTTTGGAAGGTGAATACCCACAATTATGATTTTTCCTCTTTTTCAAATAAAGGTAAATCTTCCTGAAGAGTGACAAAAAATTAAATTTTGGAGTTTAGAATTCAAGTAAAATATACTATCCCCCTACATAGAGTGTTTCTTTAGGGTTTAAATCTGTGTTTAATTCTTTAAAAGAAATTAATCTATGGTATAGGGAGTATTTTCTTTCATGTCATCAAGCATGCACTGTTTCACAGATAGAAATGTTATCCCTTATGCAATGTTTAAGTAGTGTTTTTCCTGCCAGGTGCAAGATTCAGCTTTAGGAATTATTTCTGCCATTTCAAATTTTTATGGAGAGTGATTTCAGAACATTTTACAGCCAAAATATTTACTTGAAGAGTATATAATAGCAGAAGCTCTTCTTCTGGAACCAAGATCACATTGTTGTAAATAAATAAGAAACTCGGCTAGAGGAGGCAGCTGATCCACAAATGCTGCTAAAGAAACATTAACTAACATTTACAGGGGTGTAAAGATTCCTGTTGTACACTAGTTTGAAACAGAAAATGCATTTACTGAGTGCTTAGATCTGGAGTGACAACACTGAGTGTATCTGGGTTTCCCAAGGCCAGTTCAGTTGGCCCTGAAATTCTCATGTAAAACACCCAGAAGAGAACTACTGAGATTATAGCATAAAATGTGATTCCTGTGAAACTGTTTCAGCCAGTAAGTGTGACTTTTAAAAACTTTGAAATCATTTTGGTTCCATCAAAGATTTTTTTCTGTGATCGAAACAAAGGCATTCTACTGTTTAGCTGATATTCATTTCTCATTTCCTGCCATATCAACTAATTGATCAATGACAAATTGTTACCTCAATATCACTCTGATGGGTTATGATTTACCCCTGTTCTTCAATAGATTATTATTTTTTTCTATATTTTGAATTCATTTAAATACAACTAAAACCTTTAGATTTTGAGAATTTGGAAATAAAATTTTCTCAAATCCCTTAGTCAAGATCCTGTTTCTCACTTGAAGCATTTGTCATGACCAACCATCAGGTCATCAGGATTCAACAATGAATTGTTAAGGTTACTAAACGTAAATAAAGTATTAGTTTAACGTTGAAACAGATTTTCATCAAACAGCAATTTAACCAACACTTAAAAGATCAATAACAATACTAGGAACAAAGACCCTGCACTTGCTTCCATATCTTGAGTGAGAACTTCAGTGAAGAAACATCCATTTTTGCAAATTCCTGCAAATATTGTATTGTTTCTCGGTATAATGAATTCAGTTACATTCCAACAGGCATTTTAGATGTAGAGACTCCCAACCAAACAGGGGAAGGATGTTATAGAGTCAAAATCCCCTAGCACAAAACTCAGTTCTAGTCCTAGATCTACGCTACAAATCTCTGAACAAAAGTAACTCAAAACAACTCTATAAATATGCTGAGAAATTAGCAATGTCAAAGAAAAAAAAAGAAAAAAGAAGGAAAGAAAAGTCAGATCTTAAAAGAAGTCTATATGCTAAAACCAGTCTACATGCTTCACCAGCTGAGGGATATATAGGTTATGCTCTACTTCCCAAACTGAGATGGAAAAACATTGGTGCTCATTTCAGAAGGTATTTCATTGATTTAAAACCTTACTGGCAGAGCACCATGTAATAGTTAAATTCTTTGTACTATAAATCCAGATTGGTGAAATTTGTTCTGAGCAATTCTTATTCCCCTATCTAAGCACTTTCTGTAATAATAAAAAGCAGCAGGGAACCTATGGAAAGGAAATAAATTCAACATCAATAGAAATACAGCCATGGGAATGTGTTATGGATTCATCTTTGGAATATCAATAAAAGTAAATGCTGTCACAACACCTGCTCCATGTTTTATGTCCCAGCCAGAAGTGGCCCCTCCAACCACACAAGCAAGTTGAAACTGAGCATGTACTGTCTGTGCATCCTATTTTCCAACTGTCACCTGCTCTTGTTTAAATGGATGTTAACAGGATAAAAAATGCTTTGTATTCGTCATCTATTTGACTGAACAGTTTATTATGCCACATCTCACTGCACACTATTGATTAGACAGCTTGCTGGCATCCACAGATCCAAACCCACAGAACATTTTAAAAATGGGAGGTGTCTCTGTAGATCACCTAGTCCAGTCCTGTGCTCAGAGAACACAGGCCCAGAGCAAGGGTTAGGCAGATAGTCAGCATGTCCATGGACAAAAATACCTGTTAGGGCAGCCTGCTAAACACCTTTTGTTACAGGAACAATGACTCTCCCTCCTCCCCTCCAATAAGCCCTGAATGCATCTCAGTTTGCTGAAGGTAGGCTGGAAAAATAACACAAGATGTGTAATCTTGTATTAAGCTTTTGAGAATTTAGGAGAAATTAATGTGGCAGATGTGCAATAAAACGCAGAAGGCCAGATCAAATCCATCAGTGTTATGGATAATGGTGGGAAAATTGACTGTATACATCAAATTTGCAGTGTCTTGCAAATGAGGAGCAACTTAAAGCCAGTTTAACAAGCTGGCATTTTTTACATACTTCAGAATAAAATAGAGCAGCTGAAGTGTTAATATAGCTTTAAAAAAAAGTTAAACAAAAAAAGGAAAATTAATTTTTGCTATCATTGCCTGCATCATTGCCTATATTATCTGTCTGCTGCAGCTCCTGAAGAGCTGGTGTCAGTGTTGCTGCATTGAGTTTGCTGCAGCACAGCTAAAACACATAATTGTTTTTTGTGTAAGAATGTGCCAGTTTGGTCCTGAGCACTCACAGAAATCCCCTGTGGAGTACAGTATGTCCTCCCAGTCCACAGCTTGCTTGGCTACCCAGTGGATTACTTGCATGCCTCCTGTTAGAGGCTGCAGTGCTGGGTAGTATTTATTTATACCTTCTTTTTTGTTAACTTTACTAGATAAGTCCATTTTAAAATCAATAACCAATCAATCAATGAAGAGTGCTACATAAAAAAGATGACTCAAACCTGAGGTAAATTTATCAGTCCTCTGTTGTCTCATTCTGCTTGGATAGCTGCTCCTCAGACTGTCTGCAATATATGAATGACCAGTTCTATGGGTTCAAAGGCTGATAACATTATTTTTTCATTTACTTCACATTCATTATTTCAATGTCCCCCAGAGAACAAGTGTTGAAAGAATTGCAGGAAACCTTATATTTTTGCTGTTAGCTACAAATGATCATTAGTGTGAAAGGTTGGTTTCTGAGAAGAAGGTCAAGGGATAGTCCAATAGTTGACAATCAGCTGCTGTGTGATTACATACATTCAACTACCTGATTTAAACAAAATGTGTTAATAAGATTTGGCAGAATACTTACTGGAGATGCTTTTGTCACAGTGGCCAGTATATAGGCCTTTGATTAATAAAATTCTTTTTCACTTTTCTGGAAAATGAGGGGAGAGAGAGGCATGAAATTAAGGACAAAGTCAGAAACGTTCCATGGAAATTCTGTGTCTTAAGAAATTGTTCATTTGAAACCCAAACCAACAATATATTTGACCTATGATCCGTCAAATACAGATATCTAGCAAATTAAAATGAGGGTTTATATCGTTTAACTACTTGGAAAATTCAGATTTGCATGATGCTCTCTCTTTAACATCCTGGTGGATCAATTTTAGTGCAAACAAAAGCATTCACTGGTGTGTAATTGGGCGTGAGGTTTTCATGAAGATTTGCAGCCCAGAGAAACTCACTGTGGGATCCCAAACAGCATTTGAGTGGGATTGTAACAACTGTAAAGATTTTATCATAATAATTAAAGCAAGGTATAGGAAAGGTTGAACTCTGTTCAAGCGTGTACAGAAACTGTTGTTCCTGTTGCTCAGATAAAATGTGCAACTTGACTCAGGTAATTGTTTACATGACTCAGAATAAAGCAAGCAGAATGCTGCAGTAATACCTGCATCAATTATTGTTTTGGGAGTCCTGCTCTGGATAAGATAATACTTCTCTTATGCCCATATAACCTGCAGAATGAAGCACCAAGTATGAACAAAAGGAAAGCCCCAATCAGTCTCTTACAGAAGCTGCTCTGTAGCCTTATGCTGCAGTAACATATATCAGGTTTTAGAAGGTTTTCTTTTCACATGCTGTTCTTCCTCTGCTGCATGCAGTGTGTTAGCTTTATCATGGAAGAGATTTTGATATATAATATTATACTGAATTTATAGCACAAGTCAAAAAGTGTTCAGTAAATCAAGTTCTTCCCCCTTGCCCTGATATTTTCCTAGTTATCAAGGTTTGGTTAGATACTTTTTTAATACTTTCCTTTGCTAGTCACCCATGCTCAACAACACATTGTTATCAGCCAGGTCAGGAGATAACTCTATAAAGCATACAACTGAAAACTGGTAGCTGCATAATAGAATCTGAAACACAGACAACAATATCACATATATTAAGGTACAGCTTTTTTTTTTGCAAAAATGAGTAATTTGCAAGTTGTTAGTCAGATCTTAGATGGCTTTCCAGGTAACATTTTAGTTCTGAGGAAGGCCTGTAGACAGTTGTCTCCCTTCTCTGGGAGGGTGATGTTTCACTCTCAAAGTGCTACTGCTTTTGGGTGCAACTGGAGCTGTTGTTCTTTCTAACTCTTCACTTGGGAAAACAATTTCTCATTTTTTTAATGCAACCTCGATGATACAGAATATTTTCATCAGATTCCTGTGACACACTTGTACTTTGCAGTATATTTTCAAACTGTCAATAGATACTAACAAAACTCGACATCTTAAACATCAATTTCAAGTCTTTATTAAAAATTTTTGTTTCTACCATTTCCTGGATGTTCTTTTGAACATTTCATTCTTTCTACTTGGAAGTCTTTACTCTGAAATCCTGGAAGCACTTGTATCTGAATCCCAAAGCTTTGCATGACTTATTCTTTCTGTCCTCTATGGTATCAAGTCATAGTCAAGAAGGATTTTGGTTGGTTCATCCTACTTTATGTCTAGCTTTCTTTATAATGCTGCGTATTGTTTGAAATGCTATGTGAGAAGTAACTTCCACAGACATGTTTGGATATTCATTAGAAGCAGCGACCTGGCTGAATTCTGTAGATTAGAGCTCACAGAGTGACAGAATGGTTGAGATGGGAAGGCAGCTCTGGAGATCTGCTTGACTGCTCAGTTAGGACCACCATGCTCAGGACCATGTCCAGATATCTTTAAAGTAACTCAAAGCTGACTCCACAACCTCCATGAGTGATTTTATCCAGTGTTTGGTCACCCTCTCTGTGAACAAAAGTGCTTCCTAATTTCAGGTGGAACCTCCTGTCTTTCAGTTTGGCCATTGCCCCTTGTCCTGTCACTGGGATCCACTGAGAAGAGCCACAAGCTCTCATTTTTTCACCCTCCCTACACCAAGGTCTCCCCATAGCATTTATTTCCCCAGGCTGAACAATTCCAGATCTCTCAGATCTTTAATCATAGGAGAGATTATCTAGTCCATTAGTCTTCTGATTGCCAGACTCTCTCTGTGGTATTTGCTGGGGTCCCCAGGACGAAGGAGAAATGGAGGATCTGACTCCATGTTTTTAGAAGGCTAATTTATTATTTTATGATACTAGATTATATTAAAGAATGCTATACTAAAACTATACTAAAGAACTGAGAAAATATAAAGACAAAAGACTTAACAAGATACTAACTGAAAACTTGTGACCCACTCCAGAGAGTCCAACACAGCTGGACCGTGGTTGGTCATTAAACAAAAATGATCAATCACATGAAACCAATGAAACAACCACCTGCTGGATAAACACTCTCCAACCACATTCCAAAGCAGCAAACACAGTAGAAGCAATCAGATAATTATTATTTTCATTTTTCTCTGAATCTTCTCAGCTTCCCAGAAGAAGAAATCCTGGCGAAGAGATTTTTCCAGGAAATATGACAGTGACATTTGCTCCAGGATTTCCATGTCTCCCTTGCAGTGGGGAGCTGAGAACTTGACCCAGCACTCATGATGTGGCCTTACCACAAGTGGTGAGTAGAGGGAAAGAACTGCATCCCCTGGTGTCCCCTTGACCTGCTGCCAACACTCCTCCTGATGCAGCCCAGGACATCCTTAACCTTGTTTGCTACACGGGCACATTCCTGCTCCATGCCCAGCTTGGTACCCACCAGGATTTCCAAGGCAAAACCACTTTCCATGCACTGGTGTCTGGGGTTGCTCTTTCCCTGGAGAAGGACTTTGCACTTGTTCTTTTTAAACTTCCCGAGGTTCCTGTTGGCCCATTTCTCCAGCCTGGCAAAGCCCCTGGAAGC
>JAWWEX010000001.1:12985932-13000527 GCA_035583215.1 Arremon brunneinucha | reverse complement strand
ATTTCCCCAGGCTGAACAATTCCAGATCTCTCAGATCTTTAATCATAGGAGAGATGATCTAGTCCATTAGTCTTCTGATTGCCAGACTCTTTCTGTGGTATTTGCTGGGGTCCCCTGGACGAAGGAGAAATGGAGGATCTGACTCCATATTTTTTGAAGGCTAATTTATTATTTTATGATACTAGATTGTATTAAAGAATGCTATACTAAAGCTATACTAAAGAACTGAGAAAAGATACAGACAGAAGACTTAACAAGATGCCAACTGAAAACTCTCCAGAGAGTCCAACATAGCTGGACCGTGGTTGGTCATTAAACAAAAATGACCAATCACATGAAACCAATGAAACAACCATCTGCTGGATAAACAATCTCCAACCACATTCCAAAGCAGCAAACACAGGAGAATCAATCAGATAATTCTAATTTTCATTTTTCTCATAGTCTTCTCAGCTTCCCAGGAGAGGAAATCCTGGTGAAGAGATTTTTTTCAGGAAATATGACAGTGACACTCTCTTCAGGATTTCTATGTCTCCCTTGCAGTGGGGAGCTGAGAACTTGACCCAGCACTCAGGATGTGGCCTTGCCACAAGTGGTGAGTCGAACATAAGAACTACATCCTCTGGTGTCCCCTGGAACTGATGCCAACACTCCTCCTGATGCAGCCCAGGGCATCCTTAACCTTGTTTGCTACACGGGCACATTCCTGCTCCATGGCCAGCTTGGTGCCCACCAGGATTTCCAAGGCAAAGCCACTTTCCATGCACTGGTGTCTGGGGTTGTTCTTTGCCAGGGGAAGGACTTTGCACTTGTTCTTTTTAAACTTCCTGAGGTTCCTGTCGGCCCATTTCTCCAGCCTGGCAAAGCCCCTGGAAGCCATCACAACCATCTGGTGCATCAGTCATTCAAAGCAGAAACTGTGATGATGGAAATAGTTTTAGAACCTGAAGGGAAAACACAAAATGTCTTCCTAGAAATCTGTTTATTATCACAGCAGCTCATCAGAATGCATTGAATAGATCAACTCCAGAAAGAAATGGGTTGACTGTTTTAGGTAGGTATAGGTATCCAAGTCCTTTACTCCTAAGTTAAGCACTTATTTTAAAAATTATGAATACCAGCCAAAATTATTTTTGAAATTTGCTGGTTTAAAGTAACAGCAAAAGGACTCCTTTGAGTTATGCATTTGCAATCAGTTATAGAAATATTCAAAGTCCAAAAATGGAAGCAAAAAACATCTCTCTGCTTATACTCAGTGGCAGAATTGTATTTTTGGGTTATTATTACAGATTGAAAACACAATATTCACTCTGAATTTTTTTTAATTCTGATAATTATTTACATAATACTGTAATGTGCATGGATCTTTAAAATAGAGTGGACGAAGATAGGGAAAAAGTGCAAAATTCATCAACTTATAGGTAACATCTAAAGCTCAAAGGAATAGAAGTTGAATAAAGAACAGATGCAGGATGAATGTTAATACTGAAGTGTTTGTTGTAACAGATGGGTTTTGAAGAGAGAAGGGAATGTGGGGCTATGGGCACATTTTTTTTGGCAGGCAATTTGGAATTAAGGCCTTCATGCTTTCTGGCCAGTATGAGATTGTCCAGGGACATTCACATGAATAAAAACATTGTTTTGTTTTCTGATTTATCCTAGTTGTTCAAGGGATAAAAAAACCCCCCATAATCCCTGTGATTTGAGGTCTGAGAACATAAATTACTTATAGAAAAGACAAAGAAAGCATAATAGCCTGGCCATGTATTTACTCTTCAAGAACACAGTTGCTGTATCAGTGAGGGACCTCCTGCAGATCATAAGAAACATTGGATTGAGTGGAATACCTGATGTGGTGCCCTTTACGTAAAATACTCCTTTCCTGTTCAGATACAAGTTCAAACCAGAAAGGATTGGTAGAAACAACTTTATACTGAAATTTAAACTTAAAGTTCTTTCAGTTCCCTCTAAAAATTATTTAAAATTTTTGACAGTGAGGTTTCATAAATTCAGGATTTTTTTCTCTTATTACAGATACTAAAAGTCTAATTTTTTTAAAACTTCATGCAGACCAATTTAAATATCTAATTATGTAAAATTGACCCAGTCATTGTAAAATTACAGTAACATATTTATATCTTCTAAATAAGGAACTCATCTTCACATAAGACTCTAAAGCTCTTTATTTTTGAAAAAAAAAAAGAGATTTTGTGCATCAGCATTAGAACGAAGTAAATATAATTTAAATTCTGAGCTTATTGATCTAAAAGCTGTGGATAGTAAATCTCTTTTTGAATCATAATTTAGTATAGTTTTGCCTCACTTCAAACAACCTCATCTTTGTCCTTAGAGATACACCACGCAGACTTTATTTTTTAGCATGACTACTACACTGTTACTCAGGGTAGTGCAGTATCTGACAATCTAACACTGGGGCTGCTTCTTACCATTTGCAAAAATTGACTTTGTGTCAACAGCACTGACTTGTGCTTATTTCTCCCCTTTTCTTTTCTAATCAGAGAGTGGGCATGCAGTTAGAAATGGGAAAGATGGGACCTCTGGAAATGCGGCCCTTTGAAATTTATCTCTTTTTCCTTCTTCCTCAGGCCTTTGTTGGAGGCATTGTCAGTTATAGTGAAAGCTTTCCCCTCTCTGTGTGCCTGGTCAGAATGAAGAGAAAGAGCTTATTGCTTGTTGCTCTTGTTCACTGGGGCCTAGTCAGAATGCTGTAAGGAATTTTTACTTTGTCTCTTAGGGCTTCTGCTGTTTGCTCTAGGCAGCCTCAGGCTCCATGTGGGTACTGAGTGGCAGGTTTTTCCATCAGACTTTTGCGGTTACAGAATACTGCCAAAAATAGCAAGGCATGTCTATTACAAGCTCTCCTTGATGCACAGAAGGACAATGATGCACTGGAATCCTTTGCCAGCTTTCTTTCTCTTAATAATTTGGGGAGTGCTGGAACTCCTGTTTTGACTCAGTTGAACTCCGTGACACCTCAAAAATGTTTCTCTCCTGAGAGGTGTTCCAGCCAGGCCGGCAGTCACTGTGTCCTAGGCAAGACAAAACACCACTGGTTTTCTTTTTCATTGGCTACCTGCAGATGAATGGGTGTTTTCTTGGATAACCTGAGCTATGGGAGCTCAGAATCAATATATTCTGCAAGAGCAACCACACTGTATCTTGATTTTTCTCATCAAGAAAGTTGAATGCAGGGCCAAAAAAAAATCTATATTATATCTGAAGTTCTGCACACTTTACAATGCAATATTGATATAAATGATGCATGGCAATAGATTTCCTGGCAGACCTGGTAATGGTGGTGGACAAGACCTATAGACAACATTTAAATGGGTAACAGAATTACAAAATGAACATAAATTATTGCATTCAGTAAAGAAATTCAATTAAAATGCATCATGCAATAACAGTCAGTTCTAATAGCTGAAGTTACCTACTGTCTGAAGAAAAACTTGCTATTTTGGTACCATATTATACATAGGTCTTAATCTGTATATTAACAGAATACTTTTTGTATTCTGAAAGGAAAATACGCAGTACTTTGATTAGCTGAGGGTGCAGTGGTAGAAGAGTCTCTGATTTTCTGTTCATTTTTTGTCTTAGATCAACTTCCTAAGGGACCTGCAACTTTCTAAAAATTATTTCTAACTGAAACTTGATATGTAAATTATTAGACTAGGAGCATGTACAATAAATTATGCTTCTATGAAAAAAATATAGAGGAAAAATAAGAGTATTTCTACTTTATGCTCATCTTTGCCTTCAGGTAAATACCTTACAACATCAACTTAAAAATTGCTCTTTCTAACGTTTTTTAACAGTTATGTTGCACTTGGAAAATTTGGGGGTTATTTTTGAAGGATGGAGAGGGAAGGCAATAGATAGTATTTAACTGATGAAATTCATAGTGACTTTTTAAATCGTAATTCCGTGAGAATTGTAAATGTGGAATTTCCTGATAGAGTGTGCAAATACATTTTTTGTATCTATAATGTATGCTTTGTATATAAATATATACATCTGAAGTGATGAAGTGAAGGATTTCTGCATGTGTGTATAGAAGCATATGTACACATTTAGTAGTATAAACATATGCTCACTTAAGCCAAGACATAGAGAAACTATATTTTTTAATATTGGATTTTGGTACAAATTGGCTTGATGCAGTTGCATAGAAAATATTTCAGACACTGTGTTCATCTGAGATATAAATATAGAAGCATTCATTTTGTAAACGTTCAAGCTTTGAATTTCCATATCATAATTATTCTTATAGTAAGAGCTTTCTAAGTTGTTTTCATAAAATGAATAGTCTTGACTCAGCCCCTCTGCTGTATGTTTTGCTAGGCACTATGTGAATATAGCTTGTTAAACCCTCAATCAATTCTCTTTGCCTATTCCATTTAAAACTGTTCTTCTCAGAAATGTTTTTTTTTTTTGTAATTTATTCCTTCCTTTAGTGTTGTACATTGTATGCAAAAAAAATTCTAACACTTTTACACCATTTTCCTAATTACATAACTTAAAATTATCATGTATGGGGATTTTGATATATTTAATGGCCTGTATAATCTCAAGGATACAATTGTGAAGGGAAGCTTCAGTTTGAAAATAGCTTAACTATTGACTCTGAAATAGATGATGGAATTTTTTGTTTTCTTTTCTGTTTGCAAAAGTGTGTTTTAAACCACCATGATGTCTTTTGAAGGAGGAAGCATTGTGGACCGTAAGCTATGAAGGTTTCTGGAATGCATTCCTGATGCTGGTGATGGAGATGTCCATGGAGTAAGATGACCTGATAGACTTGGTATTAAAAACAAGGAAAGACTGATTGAGGATGTGGGAATTGGGACCAGTCTTGCTCATGAGATGGTGGAATTCAGGATCCAGAAGAGAAGCAGCCTGATGAACCCAAGAGGTTTCTGTGAGGAGGTGACTGACTTGGGGATGAGGAGAGAACTGGATGTTACTGATTTCAGCTGTCTCACATCACAACTGAAAAACTGATGCAGACTGGACTTTATGTGCAAGGAAATTGAACTAAAACTGCTGATCACAGTTGTGATCAGTGGCAAAATCCAGTCCCTGGCAGTGCTCCGCAGGGTTCAGTGCTGGGCCTGGTATTTCTAAATGCCCTCAGTCCTGAGCCACATGACAGTACAGAGGGTACCCTCAGCAAGCTTTGTAGATGAACCCAGCTGGGCTGATGGACCAAAGAGATGGTAGTACAGCCTTCCATGAGCATGTGAGCTGGAGAAATGGGTGGAAGGGAGTGATGTGAAGTGCAGCAAGAGGAAACACGAGTCCTGTACTTGGGGTGGGGCAGGGCAGGGAATAACCTGGTGCCCAAGTACAGGCTGAGGACAGACAGGCTGGAAAGTAATTTGAATGTGAAGATATGGGAAGGGCATGGTGTGATGGTGGTGACATCCTTGTTGGGGCCACAATCAACCAATGCACCTGTGTGGCATCCTTGACAATTCTCACAAGCTGGTGGATGTCCTGGGCACCTTGCCTTCTTCACCAGGTCTCTGAGCCAAGGACTGGACTGGCAGCCCCCAGAAATGCCTCTTAACCTGAGTAATTTTCTGAAGACCCTTCAATCTACAGCCTACCAGCTCAATTTTGGCACTAAGCAGGTTCCTAATGATTTCTGATAACTAGAGCCTTTTTTCTGTGCTTTCTGTGTAATATAATATAATTTTTTTCTTTTTTTGGGAGTTTCTTCTGAAGGAAGGAGAAATATACATCTGTTAGTATGCAGATGCTGTAATAATGGTATCCACCAAAGAACTTCAAATAAAATGATGATTTATGCTTTATTTTCTTACAAGTTTTTTCTTACTGCATCAAGTGTCAAGATAAATATCAAGTACCTGAAGGAAGAATCTGATATGAATTATAACAGTATGCAATTTGAATATATCATTATAATTACATAATTGTATTATATTATAATTTTTGTCTTTGAATATTTTAAAATAATTTCATCAATAACACTAACTATAAAGGTTTATTTTTATTTGTGTTGCAATTGTGCTTGATAATCTGTGGTGTACATTGCACTGCTGTTTCTATGAATATTTTTTTGTGCAATCAGGGGTAAACCATACACAGCCGTTTTGTGTCAGGTAATTTTTCCCTGTTACATTTTTTAGGAAGGGAAATGCACCTTTTTTTCCCCCTTTTGTTTATCAGAGGGAGACATTAGTTGTTCTAATCCTAGTAATTTCTAATCCGAGAACAGTTTCCTAGTTGAGCTCTGTGAAACAGTGAAACTCCCAGGGTGGAATATTGAAACACAAGGTGCAGAAACACTGAAAAATTAGTTATCAAATGTGACTTCAGAGATGAAATGGTTGCTACATCTGTGTGAGTGCATAGTAATACATGGTAGTGGCATACTGATGGTGTAGCTGCAGAAAATACTGAGGTTGTTGGTATTTTGGCCAAATATTTTTAAACTCACCTTGTACACAGAAGAACTGATCCCCACACACTGTGATAGTGCTCTGTATTTCCATCCATGGTCTGTCACAAAGGGATAATAGACACAAAATGGTGGGGCAGACAGTCTCTGGAAAAGGTAGTAACAGCTGCATGTTTTTCAGGCTCTGTGGAAGGAGATATTTTAGGAGGAAATTCTCACCTGTTTTCTCCAGCTTTAGAAAATTTTTAATGTTTCAAAGGGTAATAGAAGGAGGAGGAGCAGAAAGATTCTCAGTGCCAAATCAGACAGCTGTAAAGCCTGTGTCCTCCAAAAAGTCGTATATAATTAGTACTTGTCATTGTGAGGAACAGTAATTAGTTACTGTGTATAGAAGCACAAAGAAAAAACATGTGATATACTTTTCAAATTTTAGAGTGAGAGAAGCTTTGAACACAATCTAAACTACCACTTGATAAATGATAATAATGGTAGCCTAGAAGATATGTACACCTTTATTTTAAAGTTAAGTAAGACAAAAACCTAATATCAAATATTTCCCAGGTGTTTCACAAACATCACAACTTTTTTCCTATTTGTTTTGACTAAATTTCAGAAATCAGCAGCAGAAGTTGTCAGCTAACTAGCATATTTTCAAACAGAGGTTTGTTTTTCTAATTGAGAATAATATGCAGATACATTTATCTTCTTTGGTATGTCCTAGTTGTTAAGTGTAAAGGTCTTTATCTGTAGATATGCATATTGTATGCATAAATGAACATTTTCAGTAGGTGCTTAGTAATAAGCATTTTAACTGCAAATTGAGATAACATACAAGCCTTCCCAGAGTAATTGTAAATGGTCTTCTAAAAAATTAACTGAGTGATGGTTTTATTAGTTAGTCATCAATAGAACAAATGAGTGACTATCTGCCTGTCAGTATTCCCCACGGTACTTAGTCTCCTTTGAAATTTTAAATGTGAGCTAAATAAAAATTCCCATGCACTATAAAATATGCTTTAAGAAATACTTTATGTTGTAATCCCCTGTTTGTAAGTATTGAGTGAGAGATGATTTTTGAAGATGAGTGGTTTGAGCTGTGTATAGACACACATGGGCATTGGAACCTTTGAATGGTATTGTACATGATATTGTAAAACTTCTGTTCCCTGTGGGTGCTGTGTTCTGGGTAGTTTTAAGATGGAGCAGCTGTAGTAAATGAAATCAAAGGTCTAGAAAATGTATTACCTTTGATGTTGATCAGAAACATCAGTCTTGAGGAGAATAGACAGAACATCCCACAGCAAAGTCCAGAGCTGGGCTGACAGGACACAGCCATGTCATTCAGGAATGGAGAATCCAAGTGGGATGAGCTAAGCAGATGGATAGAGGTGTGCTCTCTTTCCCAATAAAGGCTTCTAACCACCACTCAAGGAAAGAGAACATTTATTTGATCTCAGCCAGATGAGCATCATCTTCTTATCATTATTTAGCCTTTACATAGACATATCTGTGTCCTATGCATTATGTAATGCTCCACAGTGACATTTCTCTTATTTGATGATATCAGATCACTTGGAGTGACATAGATTAGGTTTTTGGGGATCCATATGTGTAGTATAAATTGAAATTAACTATATTCTTTGATTTTGCAAGATGCTTACAAACTTTTAGATTGTATTGCAGCTTCAGGTGTGTTCCAAAGAAAGAAAGAAAAAAGACAAAAAATTAGAAATTGAAGGGAATAGAATAAAAGAAAAAAAAAAAACATAAACCCTGCTATTTTGATCATATGCAACAATTTATGCTTTGGGTTATAATTGTAACATATCACCTTACTTTGGAATGACATTGAAATAATGCAGAAAATATGCTGCCTTGTATTTCTCAAGGATTAGTGTGGATATCAACATTTCCTGCAGACAGGAGATAATTTAAAGCTGTTGACAGCTAGAGGTAATATTGTGTAAGGTAGAAATGCAGTGGGATGAGGAATGCTGTTGCTACATAAAACTATGTTTACTGTCTAAACTATTAGTGCTTTAACATGTCGCTGAAAGGTCAGCCTTAAAGAATAATGGAGGAGCTTTTGGAATGAAGGGAAATAAATTGAAAAGGATGTACTGTGAGTTCATTCCAGCTCTATCTTTTTCATAGGGGTTGCTAAAGTAGATTTTTTTATATTATTTCCATTGTTTTGTTTTGTATGGGATTTGGGGTGGGTGTGTGTGTGTGGGTGGGTTGGTGGGTGTGTGGGTGTGTGTGTGTGTGTGTAATTTGGAGGGAAGGGGTGTGTGTGTGGTTTTATTTATTTAGTTGGTTTTTTTGGGGTTTTTTGGGTTTTTTTGGGTTTTTTTTTTTTTTGGTAATTATTTTTTGTAATTTTTGTAACAATTGTCCTAGTTTTGGTGGCCAATATGAATATTTTTTTTCATAGCAGTTGACTGATTTGGATTTAATATGAGAATGATGCACACTGATTGTGGGATTGTTGCTGAGTGGGGCTTACCACATCCCTAAGTCAAGGACTCTTCAGTGTCTCATGCTCTGCCAGGGAGCAGGTGCACGAGGAATTGGCCAAAGGGATATTCCATTCCATTCCAACACAAAATGCCATTCTCAGGATACAAACTGGGGGAAGCTGTCCAGGAAGGTCCAATCACTACCTAGGAATATGATGGGCATCAGTCAATGGGTGGTGAGGAATTGTATTGTGTACCACTAGCCTTTATTGGGTTTTATTCCTATTTAATATCTCCATTTTCATTGCTATTATTATTATTACTATTGTTATTACTATTATTGCTACCCTTACTAGTACTTCTATTTTTACAACAATAACTAATAATAATATTAATTCAATTATTAAACTGTTCTATTCTCAAACCATGGGTTTTCTTTCCTATTTTCCTCCCTACACCATCAGGAAGGTGTTGGAAGCAAATAACTGTGTGGGTTTTAGTTGCTGGCTGGGTTTAAACCACAGCAGTAATGACTGGGAATCAAGCATTTTCTAGATGTGTAATACTCTCCAAAACCACTGGAGAGCTCTAACGTGTCCTGATATGATTTTAATCAGCATTTTCCTGCATTTTATAATTTGATTCATCATAGAAACCATATGCACTGTAAGAACAGTTCTATTCTTCATCCAGCAGGGAAGAACTTGGGTGACACCAGTTGAGTTGGTGCTCCCTGCGCATGCCAATAGCAGAGCTAAGGAACCTGCCCTTGAACAGGTGCTCAGCATGAAGCTGCATCCTTCTGCTTAAGATTTCTCTGCTAGGACACATTTATATACAGGGTCCCCCCCTACATGAGCAGTTCTGATCTACCCACATGAATATCTACTGATTTTTCTCCTGTCCATTAAAGTCGGTTTTTTTGGGGACTATTACATGAGTTTTCAATTTTTCTACCATAACTGTGCGTGCTTTTGATTGACCAAACAGAACATACATCTTCATGGCTGTTGCTGATGTGGAGTGTCTTGCTTGTCAATTTTAAGTAATTTGCATTGATGTCTCCAGAGATGTGTTATGGACACCTGTCCTGGGGTGACTTTATGATGATTGTGTCCCCAGTCGTCTGTTCTGTTTGTGCTGGATGTTAAGTCCTGCACCTTTAAGGCTGGGAAGAAAAAGGAAGAAGAAGAATAATTTTCAAACAGAAATCTCTCTGTTCTTCAAAATTTAGGCAAAAAGAAAAAGGTATATTTGAAATTAATCAAAAATTCTATAAGCACCAACAAACAAGTAATACATTAAAGCAGTGAAATGTGAAATCTATGCAAGAGATTCAGAATTTAAATAACCAAGAAACTGCTCATCAGTAAAAAAAGCCTCTCTATCATTAAATAATACTTGAAACAATTTGATATTCATCAATTCACTTCTAAAAATATATATTCATACAAAAAAACTCTTACAATCAATTATGGAGTGGAAACTAATGCCCTTTGAGAACACAGAAAACAGATCACTCCTCCTATCATGTCCTCCATTAGTTATTTACAGGTCATTGATGACTTAATCAATATTACTTGTGAAAAAACATTTTTTTAAAAAAATTCAAATATTTAAAGATAGGACTAGACCTTCCAGAGTTCCAGCTACCTGAACTGTGTCTATAAAGCAGGATTGCTCCGTCAGAAAATTTCAAGAGCTTGTGATGCTAACACAATTCCAAGTCGCCCTTCTTCCACGGCATGTGAAAAACTTATGTTGTGCAGGAGCCAATGGCACAGCCCAAAAAACCTGGACACAGTATGCACTGGGCTTGTTTCCTTCAAATTCCATTTCTCTCCAACATTTCAAACAAACAGAGGAAAATCCCATAACACAGTGCTCTTGGTGTAAGGCTGCAAAGGATGGTAGGAGAATTTTCACCTGTCCTGCTCCGATAGGAAAGGCTGAATAGCAGCCCTGCTTCAATGCAAGAGGAGCTAGAATGCAACTGATTGCTCCATTTTGTAGCATTACAAGCATTTCCAGAGTTAAAGAGGCAGTCACTTTGACTCTGGACTATAAAACTCATAGGCAGCTGTACCACTGTGACATTGCATACATGAGACAGGACTATCATAGCTACTTTACTAAATCACAGCAGCAAAAATTTCCCAAATGCATGAAGAAAAAAACAGGTAAAGAACAAGTCTTGAAAGAAAAATGGGAAACTATCATGCAATACAAAAATAAATGCATTTCTATAGAAAGAAGTCTCTAAGCATTCCAGTGTCTGTGCCAGTGCAACGCATAGAAATTTTTACTGCATGTCTTAAAAAGCATAAACACAATAAGTCTGAAATTTATTCAACACCCTGGTGACCACATCTGGAGTGCTGTGTCCATTCGGGTCTATGCAGCACAGGAGAGACATGGAGCTCCTGCAGTGGGTCCTGTGGAGGTTGCAGAGATGATGAAGGGATGGAGCTTCTCTCTTATGAGGAAAGGCTGAGGGAGCTGGGGCTGTTCAGCCTTGAGAAGAGATGAGTGAGAGGGAACTTCATCGGTGTCTGTCAGTGCCTGCAGGGAGGGGTCAGAGCAGGGACCAGGCTCTGCTCAGTGCTGCCCAGCAATGGGACAGGGGGCAATGGGCAGGAATTGATGCACAGGAAGTTCCACCTGAACATGAGGAAGAAATTCTTCACTGTGCAGTGACTGGGCACTGGAACAGATCACACAGACAAGGTGTGCAGTCTTCCTCAGCAGAGATATTCCAGAACCATTTAGACACAATCCTGTGCCCTGTGCTCTGGGATGACTCTGCTTGAGCAAGGAGGTGGGACCAAATGATCCACTGTGGTCCCTTCCAAACTGACCCATTCTGGGATTTTATGAAACTATTTATTTAAAATTCTTGCCCTGGCCTAGCTCATGAGATTTCTTTTTTGAATTTCAAGCACAAAGAGACTATTTCTATGTTCCTGGAAATTTCCAACTCCAGTGACATACTAAAGGTGTAAGAGTAAAAAGTAGTCTTTATAAAAAAGGGCCAAACAAAAATTACTACCCATATGTCTTTTGCTCACTTCTACTATTTGGGCAGAATTCATCTAACATAACTTGCCTATGTTTAAAGAACCATCTAAACCCAGAAGGAGCCATCTCAGCTGAAATTTTATCTTCACTGATTCTGCAGAGCCTACAGATTAGTCAGTCTGGAAACTTACACTTGAAAATACATCATGTAACTAAAATGCACCATGGTCTTTTCTTCTCCTAGGAAGGCAGGTCAAAAATATATACTTTAAGCAAACTCACAACCTGCAGAGGACAATTTTTTGCAATACAAATAAAAAAAAACTACCCTCATTTTTTTTTATACTCATCCTTACTAAGTTTTAGTCAATCTTTCAAAACACATGGATGAGTGTACAGGTATATACCTACATATTATATACATAAAACATATGTTGTCATTCTTCAGCTGCTATAGCAAATACAGGGTAAGTGAAAACAGTTTCTCTCAAATTAATAAAAAATAAACTTCTCCCTCTAAGAAAATTCTTGCCCCCTCAGTAAATACACTTGTGTAACTAAAAGCCACTTTCTTGTCACAGGACTCTGAAAATTCTCTCTGAAAATTTTGAAATATGTAGTTTGTTTTAGTCTGATTTATGAGACCACTTAGGTTTAGGTATGTCTCCAAGACACACTGCTCTCAAGCACAGCAGCTGATATTTGAAATGCACTCCTCTACAAAGGTTGTTGGGATTCATCCACTCAAAGAAAACACATTTCTTGCATGACTGCTGAATACCACTGTTGATCAAAGACTGAGAATATATTAAAACCAATTCTGCTGTGAAAACTTGGGTAGGTTGATGCCTCTTTAGAGAAGTATTCAAGAAAAAAATAGGTAGAGGAAGAATGAAGCAGTATATTGGTCTAATAAAAAAGAAAATTGTAAATGATACCATGTCTTTACACATTATCCTAGAAAATTAGAGCTCAGTTTTGAAAATGCATGTTTTTACTATTGCCAAGCAGAATTCCTATCCACTGATCACTGTCCCATATGGTCAGAACAAAGATATTATGCTCTGGAAAATGAGCTTTCCCTGACCTTTCAAATATCAGAATTTATCAGTGTGTTTGAAACAGCCTCCTCAGCTTTCCCCCATTTCCCCAGATAACATGAGCACTCACATGAGTAACACGATAATGTTTCTAATACATCACTGGATCTAAGGCTTCTAGGAAGGATGGGCACTTGGTATTTATGCTTTCTTAAATCAGTGGGAGAATTTAGGATGGGTTCTGGGATATTGCTTTACAAAATTATACCCTCATTCCCAAGGATCACCGAACTCAGGAGCCTCTGAGACACAACTTCAACTGATAAAACACTCTTAGTTCTTGAACACATTTAAAACAGACCCTGAAGCTTCTTACACATGGGTACATTTGCTAAGCTGCCTTAAAAGGCCAGCCACAACCTGAGGTATAAACACTGTGAGATTCTTTCCCCATTTCAAAACTGACAAAATTTGTCTTTTGCGTTAAAACCGGTGAGCAGTAAAGTTGCACGTCCTACTCAGATGAAAGATAGAGGAGCATTTTTTCCAACAACTCCTCTTTGAACACTTCACCACACATCAATAGCACAATAAATTAGGTGACTGCTTAGCTACATCCACAAACTGCTTTTTCAGATGGGAAGCTTCAAGGAAGAAACATCTTCCTTAGGCAGGCATGGGACCATCAGTAAGGAAAAACAAAGTCTGGCTGGATCCTTCCAAGCCTTGTTAGTGATCCAGGTGGTGCTAAATGCTCAAAGGCAGCCTGTTTGTGGAGGATCAGCATGTGGCACAAAAGCTGACAGGGATTAAATCGAAAAGCAATACCGAGAGATCACAATTACATCACCATGAGCATATCTTTAAATAAACATGGCAACAAGAGTTACAGGCAAGGCAGATGACACAA
The DNA here is from genome assembly GCA_035583215.1 of Arremon brunneinucha. Classification (NCBI taxonomy): domain Eukaryota; kingdom Metazoa; phylum Chordata; class Aves; order Passeriformes; family Passerellidae; genus Arremon; species Arremon brunneinucha. The sequence goes on along the minus strand of JAWWEX010000001.1, from coordinate 12,986,652 downwards.
GGGCTTTGTTATTTTATAAAAATGCCTCCAATATTTTCCTTTAAAGGTTATGTATGGCTTCCAATCAAAGGTGATTCTACAAGAGTCAGGAGGGTGCATTTCAATCACTGATTACTCAGACTGCTTCTGTTGTTCAACAGTGCATCCCCTTGACAGGAGCTCCCCCAGCTCTCTTACATAACAGCCACAGATACTCTGATCTAATCACTACCATGACAGGGAACAATGACAGAAGACTAAAAAAAACAGAATATTTTTGTTTCCTTCTGTGTATATCAAAGGACTGGATAATTTAGTACATTTGATGGTTGTGTCCCATTCCCCCAAGATTTCTATATAACCAGAGAACTCAGGCTATTCAGTGATTTCTTTTAAAAATTCCTTCTACACTTTCGCTTTAACATCTGTTGTACTTTGCTGAACATTGAGGGAGTAAGCATTTTAAGACTGACATTTATTTAAAAAGAACAAGCATCAAAATCTCTCAGAACACAATGATTTTACTCCTCCCCAAATAATGCAATGACGTTTGCAAATGTATTTGTGGTGAGCATTTCCAGGATTACTACGTTTCCATCAGAAATTTTTGTGTGATTAGTCTTCACCAATCTCACAGAATGAAGCGTCAGGTTGGAAGGGACTGCAGTGGATCATTTGGTCTCAGTTCCCTGCTCAGGCAGGATCATCCCAGAGCACATGGCACAGGATGGCATCCAGATG
>JAWWEX010000001.1:12960966-12985760 GCA_035583215.1 Arremon brunneinucha | reverse complement strand
TGCAGGCACTGACAGACACCGATGAAGTTCCCTCTCACTCGTCTCTTCTCAAGGCTGAACAGCCCCAGCTCCCTCAGTGTTTCCTCATGGGAGAGAAGCTCCATCCCTTCATCATCTCTGTAACCTCCACAGGACCCACTGCAGGAGCTCCCTGTCTCTCTTGTCCTGAGGATCCCAGATCTCATCAGGCTGCAATCTCTCTGCTCTCTTTGATTCCCAGGTGCCTTCCTAGACACAGGCGCTCACCTGTAAAAGATGCAGAGCATCTCCACAACCACACTACCTTCCCTCCTTGGGCACATAACTGTCCAAAGATGTGTCTTCAAAACATTTTAGAGATGTGCATCAATAAAAGCAAATAAGCACAAAAATTAGCAGCAAATTGTAAAACAAGTTCATGCCAAAAGACCTGGAAAAATACAAATGTATTTCCCTGCCTCAGTTTACATACCAATTCTGATCCTCCCATGCAAGTCATGTAAGTCAGAGCCCTGGACCTCGGGCAGAGGTCACTCTATAAAGCATTGGACTTCTCTTCTAATTAGAGAATTTAAGTAGTTTTTGTAGGCACCACAATGAAGAGAATTAAAAGGGTACCAAGATTAGCACATAACTACATTGTCAAAATCAGAAGCGTCACAAGATTCCATTTACTGTTGCTCAGCAGCACCTCGCCAGTTATTAAGCAATGCATTCTGACCATGAGCTGAAGTCTGTCAGTAACATCCAGTGTAAGTTACCTACATTAAGCAAAGTATCATAAAGCTAGAATACATATACACCTAACCATATCTTATGTTCCCTTTAAAAATGGCTGTGAATTCTTCAAGCTCACCTGTCAAAATTCAGGAAATTCTGTAGTCAGGAGAGATCACAGCTTCTTGCCTGCTTGATTTTCAAGTTCAGGCCTGAAATGTTGCTTATGCAGGAACTAGAAAGGGCAATACACATCTTTTTCTCCAAAAGATATTTCTTTTTAATAGACAGTTAATATTAGACCATCCCCTGTAGTTATCTCTATGCCAGATTTTGTTCTGACACCTCCTGTGAGTTTAGCTCAGTATGAAAACAGAAGACAGACATAGCAGAAAACAAATTGCACAGTCAAAATGCAGTTTGCAGTCTGACACCCATACACAGAACTTCTAACACCAGGAAAGATCTGGTGCATAAACACTTTCCCTAGGCTGTTACAATAACATTACAAACCAAAAGGTTTATGCAGTGCTTTCTTCAGCTGACATTTAAAGCACTGTCTCATTTAATTTATGCTGCCCCCACTGTATTTATCCTCCTCAGAAGAATGTTTGGGTGGCTCAGAATTGTCATGACTTGAGAGTCATTGTACAGAGGCAGAACAATAAAAAAAATTTATTCCTGGATTTACTGTATATAATTAAGACTTTAAAATATGTGCCCAACACAAAAGCTATGCAAGCAGCTGACTCTGACATACAGAGTAAGTGCTTAAATGTGTAAAAGCACATTCTACACATTCACACAGAATCTATAATGTTTCAAGCCCTTTTCCAATCCTAATTTTATCTGTGTCACCTACACTGAATGTAAATCAGTAAGACAGGATATTTCCAAACATGCTTAACTATTCTGTAAAGGAATGAGAGGGCTAGACTTGCTTACCACCATTTCAAACCGTAAACAGAAGTAATCCCTCCTGCTCATTAGAAAATCTGAACCACATTCAGGCTCTCCTGTGGGTAGCAGGGAACTGCAAGCCAAACATTTCTTGCTCCAGTACTTGATTATAGACCTGAACTGAAGTGTGAAATACTGTAAATTTCCAGTAACTGGATTTAAATAAGGTGGTTTCTCAAGGCACAATTTTGTGTGCTGCTTTTATGCTGCCATTGTTGGCAGTGGCTAAACTCCAGCAGACGGGATCCAAAAATCAAGATGCACATTTCTCCTGATCTTTCACAGACAAACTTCTCAGTAACTTCAGTGGTGATGCTATCTGAGCAGTCTTCAGCATCAAGCTCTTCAGCATCACCAGATATAATAGGGTACTTCCTGAGAAGTCAAACATTTTTTCTTCATCCTATCTCTTGCTCGAACTTTTCTTTAGAATCCTTCTGACAATTACTGTGAAAATTCTCAAGTGTAGGGGTAAATGGAGTTGGGGTTTATGTATTTCATTATTTTTCCAGCTGTGTTTTCATAATGGCACAGTATTGCTCATTTTTAATGGCATTTCAAGAGTCTTAATTTCTTTTAAAATATAATAGATACTGAAAAATTGATTTTAATGCTATGGGTTTACCTTACAGCCCCTGTGCTATGATAAATTATACATATAACTATTCCCTGTATTGTGCCTAATTTTCCATACTGGCTACTGGGAGGCACTCATTTGATTGACAAAATAACATTATTTCTTCTTTATTCAAACTGCTGAAGTGCAATAAAAAAATATGGAAATAAACTAAGAAATGCAGTTTTCATTTTGTTAGAATTTATTTTTGCTGGGAGGTTGAGGGAATGGGGACACTCATGACTTTTTCCAGAAATTTCAGTGTCAAGTAGAAGCATTGTCACCAAAAATGACTCTGCTTTTAATTCTGTGCTGCTAACCAAAGTGCTTTGACTGCATAAGTGTATTCTCTACATTGCATTATGAATTGTGGTACTAATCTCAGGAGCCCTAGGCAAATAGTACAATGCACAATAGTGGTTTTTTATCTAATAAAAGCTGTTTTCAGCTGCATGGATATACTAGGTAACGCCAGTCTTCAGTAAGCAATGCATTTTGAAAATGTATTTATGTGGCATAAATAAGTTCAGAGTGAATGTAAACAACTGCAGATATCCCACATTGCTTTGTTATCCTAGAAACCTGGGAAAAATGCTTTATGATTTTGGTTGAGAGCACTGGCCTTGACAGCTCTGCATGTTTCTCCCCTAAAACATACACAATAAAAGTCACAGACAAAAGCTTTCACTGCAGCAGCTCCTGGATTTTTGTCATTTCCACGAGCATAATACTTATAGTCATCAAATTTTTACTGCTCATCTAGCTGAGCACTGAATTCAGTCCCAGAAATTAGGCAGATTCACCTGTATCAGAAAGGTCTACAAGAGCAGCTTACCTTACATAAAGACAGGCTGTTTAGAAGCTCCAAGAACTTATTAAAAGAGGGATATCCCTGGGAATGGTCATAAGTGCCTCTCCCTTTCCTGTAGATAGCAGTGACTGCTGCTTAGGCTTGCTGCCTAAGGGCAAAATCTACACACAACCTAATTCAAACCTTGTAATTTATACTTTCTGCCCTTCACAGGTAAAAAGCTACCAGCAGCTGTCTGATTTAAGCCATGGAGATACCACTGAAGTTCAAAGACACTCTGAGGGTTCTGATTCAGCGTTTAATGCAAACCTGACCTTGAAAGTACCGGGAAGAATTTCCATTAATATCTATGGGAATTGCATATGCATGCCATGGAGACCACGAGGCTCTAAATGCTTTTATTGCATGATTTAGAATCCCCTTAAACTGGGTATCATGGTATTTTAGAGCCTAATTCCTCCTGCCTCATCCAGCCAAAACTCACATGAGGAAGAAAGGTCTGGATCCATAAAGCATACTGAATTAAAGCCCATAAAAGAAACCAATTGCTTACCAGAGTGATTAAATTCAGAGATGGTTCCACTGGGAAAATAAGAAGCTTCTTTGCAAAAAATTCACTGCCAATAGTAGCTAAAATTCCCTTTAGAGATAGTCACACTTTTCTTGAAGTATTTCTAACAGACAGTGAGGGAGTCATGAAACTTAATGCTTTCTTTCCTTTTCATATGTCAACCTCTTCCCTCCTCCCCTGCTCTACTCACTGTACTTTTTATTCTTTAGACAGAGAACACAAACACACACAAAGTATTAGACAGGTCTATTCTTCGATCTTCACGTGTTTTATAATCTGCTCCTATTCCCCATAAAAGTCCTTGTCAACAAACATCATTTTCTCTATAATACAGTTCTATTTTGCAGCCAAAGGTTTGACAAAATGAGAGAAGCATCACTTTTGTGTTTTCCCTGTATTAGTGTATGATGGGCCGGCATCACCTATTGCAGCACAAAGCTGTGAAGGTATCTGAAAGACTGCAATTTTTCCTCACAAAACAGAAGAATTACAGAAACTTCTATTTTGACTTTAAAAGTTTAAAAAAACCTAAACCTCTAAAATTTATGAGAGAGCATTCATTTTCCTGAAAATAATGTTAAACTATCATTTCAGATGAAAAAGTTATACTAGCAAGTAGAGTTTTACTATTGGGCACTTTTATATCAACCATTAGTATTTTATCTGTTTCTATTTTGTCCTTTTCGAACATACCTGAATTAAAAGAATACCTAATTAATTTTCTCTTAGAAATGGTACATTTTCATCATCTTTCAACTTTTTTTGGCCTTCAATATGACATTTGAAGATTCAAGGAGTATCTTTATCCTTTACAACATAACCTGAATGATTCATTTCCATAGAATCATATTCCCAACATCAATTTTTGTTACACATACAGCACAAGAAGCTCTTTCATTACATGCCATGGATTAATGAAATTGATTAATTTTTAAACTGATTTATCATTGTACCCCTAACTAACTGGAAGTCATGATGTTGGAATCAAAAAGCCTTTTTTAAGAAATATAATAGAAATGGTCAATACTAAGAAAGACTAAGAGTATGAAAATATTATTTCTAGACCTAGGTGTCTGCAGTAATACCAAGAAGTCAGCAAGGAGCACAAAAAATGGAAAAGGACAAAAACACATATCAGTATTCAGGAAGAAAAAAGAAAGGTAAGATTTCATTACCCTTCCACTTTAAAGGACTGATGCACTCAGATTTCGACCAACACCTAGCCTCTAAGGAGCCACAGAAATTCATGAACCTGACAGAAATCCTGTATCTCAAAATCCTTCAAGGCAACTAGTAAATACAAACTGGGGAATCTGATGATTCAAAAGCCTTATGATCAGGAAAAGGAAAACAAACAAAAAAACCCCAAGCACTGCTCAGATCATAAAGAGAAGCCAGAAAGTTCCAAATTGGAAACAATCTTCAAATGACCATACATTCCTTTATGTTGTTAACACAAAAGCATGTTCCACATGAGCTTTCTGTGGTACATATATCCTTCCTTTAGAGCCACGCCAAACTGGGGAGTGGCTGTTATACTCTTAGGAACAATAACATGGAATAAAATTGTGTCTCATTCCAGCCAATTGTCATTAATAAACAAATGGAGGCTTAGTGCAAAACAGTATTTAGCTCTTTTTGTAACTGGGTCTCCTATTCAATCTATCATAGCAGAAGTTTGGCAGTGAACTGCCTGCAATCAGTGCGAACTCTCAACATTGCCAAAACCCTGCAGCTGACTCTTTATGCTACTTGATGCATGGGAGCTGCCTTCCCAGAGCTTAGAATGCTTACTTTGTGTGTTAATTTTTAGTCAATGGCTACTAAAACATAGGTATTGTCACTTCTCCTGAAGGCTCTACTAGGAGGAGAAAGTCTCTGGTGTCTCTGCTGAAGATCACGCTGTATTCCATGGCAGCTGAAATCATTCCAGCAAATACAAAACACATCCCCACCCCTGCCAGCAACACACACCTCTGGGGCTAATTAACCAACTGCTAGTTCCACTAGGGTATCCAACTCCTTCTCCATAGAGCTGTTATCCATCCATCCATCCATCCATCCATCCATCCATCCATCCATCCATCCATCCATCCATCCATCCATCCATCCATCCATCCGTTAATGTTCAGGAACACATAATCACAGATTGATTATATGCAGGTGCTTTAATTAAAGGGCTCTGGGTGCCAGGGGTGCACAGACCCAAATCTGACCCGCCATGGTTTTGAGCCAAACATGTTTTATATTCTATTGTTTTATAACTTACATATTAATTGGTAAACTTACATTGTTCTGCTCTATGCATTAATTCCATCCAAGCATGGATTTCTCATGATCCCCTTCAAACCCCTAACATTGTTTCTCATGATTCTTTAAACAATAATTATATCTAATCACCTCTAACAATCATAAAATTTATCATGTATTGATTACAGAGGTGCAGTTTCACATGATGTAGCAAACACAAGTCCTAACATTTCCTAGGGCCTACCTTTAACATTTTTCCAGGGCCTACTAAGCCTAACTTTATTCTAACTCCCCAAATTTTCTATGATTTTAAAATCTTTTACTATCACATCCATCCATCCATCCATCCATCCATCCATCCATCCATCCATCCATCCATCCATCCATCCATCCATCCATCCATCCATAACCTAGTCTGTAAACCAGGGATTGCCCAAACTCATGTGCAGGACATTGAACTTGATCTTGTTGGAACTCCTGAGGCTCACGTGGAACCATTTCTCAAGCCTGCCAAAATCCTGCTGGATGGGATCCCTTCCCTCCAGGGTAACCATCATGCAACTTCATGTCATTCACAAATTTGGTGAGTTTTCAGTCTAATTGCCTGTGTCCCCAATAAAGATCACAAAGGTAGAGGAGAGTCCCTCCAGACTGAGGGAATGACGTCTTCAGATATAAATGAAGAAATTCTGGAGAGGGAAGAGCATCAGGCCAGGACAGAGAATTTCAGAATATGCTCTAAAACAAAAAAAATTGAACAAGCAGTGAGCATGGCTGATCAGAAAATTAAGCTGTTGGGATTAATGGCTGAATTCCTCGGGCTGCTGGCCATCCTAATGCATCATTCCTGGTATTTGTGGGCTTGTCTCCAGGTTATGATCATCCCTAACATTTGCTCCATGGAAAGAGGTAAAAAGCTAAAATCAGAGACATCTGCTCCAGTCATTGAGTATTCTGTTTGCTAAATCCAACAAGAGCAAAAGCCTGTAATAGCTCAGCTGTTCTCTTTCTGTCATAATTAGGAAATAGAACTTGATTTCATGGAAGAAGAAAACAAGGACAGTGAAACAACAAAATGCAAGGCTCCAATAAGAGCTAAGTTCAGGAAGTTCTGGTTTCTTTTTTTCAGAAAACAGGTTACATTGTGGGAAAAAAGCATGTCAATCTGTCTCAATTTAGTTTTTTGAAAAAAGGCAAACTTGAATTGGTATATTTACCTCTGACCTGAGAAGTTAATGGTACTTTTGGTCTTATTTTACCTTAATTCAGTTATCTATGCATCTTTTTCTCTATGTGATTATGACAGAAAAGAACCCCACATTCTCCAATTTGGAACCAATATTTTCCACCCTTTTCAGATGCATTCTGTTATTCCAAAAATAAAAAATAATGTTAAACCAGGTCTTCAGAGTAGTATCACACATGAAATATTTTTTTTAAAAATGTATTCATCCATGATAAAATTCCAAAACATGTTTATAAAAGAGACTTGCAGGCCTGAATTGTTTGAATGGTATTCCTTTTATTCCCAAGAGCCTTATCAGTAGCACACACAAACAAGCTTTTACCAGGGTGTACTTCCATCACTTTCCTTCAAAAGGTGGAAACATATTTTCCTGTTTGTTTTGTCTGTTTGAACGTTTTTTCCTTTTTCCTTCTGTCTCTTAACACTCATACAGAACTTTAAATAGCAATAGGTTCTACTTTTTAAAATTCGCCTGATGGGAAGCATGGTATTAATTAAAACACAGGAACAATCAGTTGTCAGGGGGATGGGAGAGAACTCGAGCACACATATAAACACTTGAAACTCGAGTTTTCTGTTGGGAGGAGGATAAGAGTTCTCAACCTGAACCTGGGGGAAAGGACATGCTGTTCCTCCAGATGTTCAATTAAACATCACACACTGAGGCAGGAAAATTAGATAGAAGGTGATCTCTCTCTAAGCAAATGAGTTCAGATGATGAGACCTTTGCTTCTCTTGATAGATTGGAAGAATTCCTAAGAGATGCTTTCGAAACGTTTTTAGGAATTTCCATGTGCTCCAGATTACAGAAGCAAAGATAAACTGACAGCCAAGAAAGAAAAAATATTACCACAGTTATTTCTGCCTTTTTGTCAAAAGAAAGGGCCTAATACCCCAGTTCCTTCTGGGGCTGGACTATTGAGTAGATCATTAAAACATCTAGGATAAAATAAGCCCCATAAAATAATACACTCTTTCATGTGCTGGGTTGCAGGATAAGTTATAAAAGTATTGAGAACTTCCAAATCAGACGATTTCAGTGAGACTGGTGTCTGAACAGCATCCACAGATACTTTACAAATACAAACAAACCCCATATCCAGTCTCAAAAATAACTGTGGTTTCATTATTAAAAACAAAGAAAAAAAAGCCAAACCAAAAACAAATCCTACACCAAGACAAACCAAAAACCAACCCCTCTAAAACTTCACTAAGCAAACAAAACCAAAATTTCAACATTGTAACAGTTAATGTCATTCTAAAAACAGAATACAAGTGCAATAGCTGCCAAAACCATGTGTCTTATAATTGCATCTTAAGTTTCCTAGGAACTCCAAATAAACAACAAAACGTCTCTGAAAAATGTTATTGCAGAGGGCAGTTAGACACTTGACAGACTTCAGCTGAAATGTAGTCTTGTTTAGCAAATAAAAAAGAAGCATTAAAAACTAAAAGATAAAGAGATCAAGCAATGGCACCTTCTCAGTTTTAATTTCTTTAAACTGAATCTGCAGGGTTTCTCTCCACTTTCCCTGTGAATCAGGATTAAGGTGCTTTTCAGATATGATTGCAATAAACTGAATGTGCGTTACCAACATCTGCTGGGAGAGACTGTCACACTCATAATCTCAGTATGGGTAAAAGTGAGCGCACTACACATGTGGAGCCAAGAATTTGTTATCAGCCTAGTGAAAGTTTTGACATTCAGTTGAGCCAAATAATCAAACACAGAAAATTTGCAGTGGTTAAAATGTCACATGTATACTTATATATGACTGTATTAAAGAAGACATTCTCAGTCCTTCCTTTCTCTGGCACGCCCGTGTTCCCAGAGTCTGTGTGGGTCCAATGGTGTTCCCCAAGCAGAGAGCTGGGGAATGTCACGTGTCACAGACATATTTTCTGAAAAATCCTATGCTAGGATTTTTTCTCCTGAGAAGCTGAGAACCCTCAGAGGAAAAGAAAAACAATAATTACCTGTTGCTGTGGAATGCAACAAGTGCATCTCTGATTGGTGTCATGTGGTTATTTTTTTATTAATGGCCAATCACAGTCCAGTTGTATCGGACTCTCTGGCCAGTCACAAGATTCTATTATCATTCCATTTCCTTCCTTGCTTTGCTAGCCTTCTGATGAAATCCTTTCTTCTATTCTTTTAGCATAGTTTTAGTGCATAATTTTATTTTAATATATTTCATAAAATAATAAATCAGCCTTCTGAAATATGGAGTCAGATCCTCATCTCTTCTCTCGTCCTGGGACCCCTGTGAACACCCCCACAGTCATGGACACATCAGCGTTCTCAGTGCTCTCTCTCTGGGGCAGATGGAATGCTGGTGGTGGCATCCTTCCCTTGTCAGAGCCAGCTCAGGATCCTTTGCATACATTTGCATACTGTGGCCTGCTCCCTTCCACCAGGGCAGAGGTGAAATCTCCCCTGCAGCCACCCAGCATCCCTGGGGCTGTCAGCCCTTCCCCAGGGGCATTCCCAGAGCTGGACTAAGGCACTCTGGGCATTGGGAACCCAGCTCAGCCCCCTCAGGGCAAGGGCAGCCCAGTCACCCCTGGGACCCAGCACAGCCCAATTCCTGCCCTGACAGCATGTACATGTGAACATGATTTTGCTCTTCCCAGGTACATGTAGCTACCTGCTTTAATAGATTTATTCTCCAGCTGTTCTCCAGCATGATTCACCTGCTAAATAAAGAGATTGGCACCATTTGGAATTTGTGCTAGACATGGCTAGCTGGGGAGCTGTAATTCATATTTCATTTTCTGAATTAATTTCAGTGCCTGCTTGCCAGACTTTTAAAGTTACTCAGGATTATCTGTCTCTCACTTTCACCCAGTTCAGTAAGAGTCTTAATCAGGATAAGACTCATTTGCTTCAATAGGATTTACTGCTTAAATTAGGCAGATGCTTAAGACTCTAATTCAGCAAGGTGTTTAATCATTACAGCCTGCCTGTCAAAACAGTAATCCCAATGGGAACAGTGATTTAACACTTATTTAAACTCTTAAATATATATTTAATTATTTTTTTTAGAACTGTTCAGAATACAAAAGAACATAAGCACATGCTTAAACTCATATACTACATGCTTTGATGCATGGATTTCATATTATTTGAAATACCACATTAACAAGTTAGGAAAAGGATTTACAAACTCATCTATCCTTTTTTCCTGATAGTCTCACCACAAAATCCATTATACATGTATACAAAAGCTTCAGTTAGAGGGGAGAAAATCCTACATTTTTTATTAATAATAGAAGAGTTGTTTGACTAGCATTTTGGCAAAGAATATGAGCCCTTTACGATGTTATGCAGGTGTTCATAAAATAGGTGAAAATGAAAACTTGGGAAGGCTATAAAATGCTATTACCATGATGAACTTACTTGAACAGAGATGAAAGTCAGCTCAAAGTTATCACAACTTTTAAGAACTGCACAACTATACCAATATCTCCTTTTAATTAAAGTATTTATAAGGGGAGAAAAATTACCACTCAATCAGTATCTATCATAGCCCTCATGATAAAAGTTTTAACTCTTTTTCTCACTCAAAACACTTTTATTTAGTGTTAGTATGTGGGGGAAAGGACTGATCAGCAGGCTTCTAGGCATTCATTCTTCCTTCTGCTTTGTTTGCTAGTATGAATGCTCAACTGCTGCTGGACATCTCACTGACATTACTGCATGCAAACTCCAGGTCCAATAAGTTTGTATATAAAATTTATTAATTTTATGAGGTAACAGAATCATTCCAACCTAGGGATAGGGTACAGGAATATTCTTAGTCATGTTTTGCATGCCTTTCTGAGTAGTGACTTGAGCAGTTTCCTAAATGGAGATCATCTCCCAAACTGGACGTGAGGCCAGCAGGGCTTGCTTCAATAAACAAGCCCTAGCAGTCTAACAAGCCTAACAAGGGAACAGTCCCTCCAGGTAATAACATAATTATCTGGAACCCAAAAACCTGAGATTTCGTTTACTTTTTTAGAGATACTGCCACACTGAGATCAAGGAATACGAAGTAGCTGCTTTCAAAGTAAACAAGATACAAGGCTGGAACAGTCTCTGGGGAACCTTAGTTAAGTAGAACAATGTCCAGTGAAACCTCCTTTTATACACACATTTTTACCTAACTTTATTAAAACTGCTGAGTAGCACATAGTCTGCAGTAGCAAAGTTTGGGGATTTTTTTCCATTTATATCCTCCAATAAATATGACTGAAGATATGATTTGAAAATGAGGACTACTTTTCAAAGTTACCTAAGCAGGAATTTACACAGATTAGGTTTTTGAGAAGAAAACGATCAGAAGAGCAGCAATAAAGATAAACTCTCTCCTTAATGGCAGGTCTGAAGATGTGTATTTACTGTAATGACACAAGATAAGTATATATATTTATCAGAATACAACATGACAGCAATAGTACCTATTACCTTGCACTGTGGAATTACTACACTTGCCAATAAAATTCCTGCTGGGATGTCATACCTCAATAGTATCTAGACTTGTATCAACTACTTTCTTAAAGAAAAAATGAAGATTTCTTTTTTCCTTAAGGAAAAGAGATTCCTTTCCTTGTAAAACCATGCGCAACTTAAAATTTCATAAGTATTCAGCTCACAGAATTTTTTACTTGAATCCCAAACAATAAGAATGAATGGATGGAGACATGCTAAGTAAATGCAGAATTTTGTATTGTGAAAACTGGTCTCTTAATAAGTAGACTTTTTTTTAATCATTTTTTTGAGACGTGTGAGCAATACCTACTGAAATGGGGTTGAGTAATACAGCTTCCCAAGCCTTCATGCACTAAATGAGCACAGGAAAATGATAATAACAAAGTTATTTGGTTTTGACTCCAAAGACTTGAATTAAAGCAGCAGGTTTGAAACTACCACCTTAAACTCAAGAGGTAAGGGAAGAATTCTTCTAAATTGATTTACATCTCAGTTTTTTATTGAAAAAGAATGCTGAATCCTGTCAGGAAAAGCCCAAATTTATTTTTGTTTATGCATGCCAATGAATTCTGACAGGTATAATTCATAGTCAGTTTGTAATTTATGCCTCCACCTGTAGACAGTGGTCGATTTAAAGTTTTAATATTAAGTCAGCAAAGAAGGAGATAAAACACATATTATTAAGTATGTGCAGATGTTTTATACTGTGATACTTAGCCAATAAATTTCACAAGTAGCAAATCCATGAACAGATGGAGACAAATCAAAAAATATACGGAATTTCTTCTAGTGAAAACTGGGCTCTTAATAAGCAGATTTTTTCAAAATAATTTTTGAGGCATGTGTAAGCAATATCTAATACAATTTATTTTTAATCTTTGGGAATACACACATTTGCTACTCCTCTCCATCAAAACCAAAGTAGAGAGTAGTAGGACTAAAGACATAATCTGTGAAGTAGTTTTCTTCAGGGTTCCATTTTATCTGCAGATGCAGAATTGCAATAAATCATCCCATGTACAACAACCAAGATGATCCCAAAAAGCTGTGCCTGAATTATTCTGAGAAGTTCAGCACTGAGATTTGAATGGCCCAGAATAATTTGGAAGTAACTACTCTTCACTTTCCCTTCAGATAGTGCAATTTTATCTTATTTTCAGATAATTTTCTGAGAAATGTTAAAATATCTCCATTAAATTTCTGAATTTTAAACAGCAAAGGTATAGAACATTTTTCATGTTTATGTCATCTCTAGGGTTTTTTTTAAAACCACATGAAATTTTCTTGTACTTTGAACATTTTACATTGACATCCTGTAATTTTATTGAAATAATACACCTCATATTTAGGTACAAGCTTTCAGTCCATTTCCTTTAAGAGTGATTCACAGAGGTGTGAGGTTCAGTCGCTGCACACTTTCAGAAGAAATCTGTTTCTCTCAGATGTCCTGCTTCGAGCCCAAGCCTTGTTGTGCTGTCTTATTTTCAGCCTTGCCAGACATTTAACTTTCACTCCTACTTTTAGTTGAACAAACTATTGCTTATCCAAGAAGACGTAGAGGGAAGAGGAAAGAAAGGGAGAAGAAGACATCCAAATTTGTATTTTAAATGAGACTGTGATAGTCAGCCCATCCATGGTACACGACTCGTCTTCCCTAATCAGCATTCCTCAGCTTGACACTAATGTGCCCTAACAAGGACAGCCAGAAGTTGTGTAAAAACAAAGAAGAGATTTGGCAAAGAGCTGAAGTTGTCAATAAAACCTTACAAGTGACTCAAGGTCACTGTGTCAAATAACTCACTTCAGCTTGTGCAGAACTGCAAATTGACACGGGGAGACAAACAGTTTTTCAGGGCCCTGTCCCTGCCTGCTGCAAGACAGATTCCAGGCAGATTTCAAATTGGGTGTTTTGAAATCCAAACACTGAAGTATCACAGTTTCATCAGCTCTAGCATTTCTGCCTATGGGCAAAGTAAATTGAAGGCTTCCAAGAAATGTTTCATTCAAAGCTAACATAAGGAGGATTTGGAAAGGTATATCTGCTACACCACTATGAAACATAAATGAAAAAGGCAGATTAAAAGTATAGAAAAGTGATGCTGAATGTCAGGGACAAAACAACAATGTCATTTTAGTCTGAAGACATAAGAAATATACAAGTGGTAGAAATATCAGATATACATTACTTTTAATTACACAAAAGCATAAGGTGCTCCAGCTGGAACTTGGGTGTGGTCATTCATGAGGGAGAACTGGATATAATATGATTTATATTAGATTTAACATTAAAGGAAACTAGGTAACTAAAATAAACTACAGATAGAGGAAAGAACGAGATAAGAAAATAAAAAATGAAAATCAAAACTTTAGCATAGAGCATCACAGGAAACTTGTGTATAAACTGAGTAAAGCCTCTCAGTATAGGAATTAAATATTATGTTAAAGTCAAAAGTATTTATAAGGATATATACTCTATTAAACTAGCATAATTAAGAGTAATTTCTAAAAGTTATTCTGGACATTATGGCCATACAGAAAGTTTTGACCTTAAACATAGAGAGTTTTATTACTGCAATGATATTCCTGTCCATACTTTGGTCTAAGCTGTATATATATTATATATATTTCACTATTTCTTTTATTTATTTTTTGTAGTCAAAATATGAAAAGATGCAATATTTCTAAAAAATGCCAGGTGAATGACTCTGAGAAGGGAATGGTGGTTCACACCAATATACTGTTGATTTTGCCACTGGAAATTCTTCTGTGTATATTGACAGCTTCAAACACAGAAAAAAACTGCAAACATCTAAGAAAAAAAAAAAAAAGGGAGTTTTGGATTATGCATTTTGCATTATGTTAAAAGTGAAGAGCCCAGGCTGTCACTATTCCATTAAAGAACAATATCATCCACATTTTACAGGAAAAAGTTCTGTATCTCTGTGCCTTATAGATGAAAACATGTTACTGGATTCAGGAAATTGGGACCTCCTGGGGCATTTGATGGAGTTAATAGCAGCTGTTTGATTGAAACAAACATTTTGGAATGTAAAAAATCCTACCATATTATAACTAGTATTTGTAGCTATTTTGCAACATAATAATAAATGAAGCAATGAACAAAGTTGGTTTTAAATACAAAAATAATTTGTAAAGAGATATTTTAAATAATCTGTGTTATTTTTCTTTCTAAAAAGCTGTTATTTCTAATTACAGAAAGGAAAAAAGGCCAACAAAGCCAACCTGCTCTTATTTTGGATAAAGGAAAGAAACCAAACTCACAGCTAAAAAAGACCATTCAAAGTAATTTTTTTCTGCTTCTTGTTTTATATATCATTTTTGGTATACTTTCCAAAATGTCTTCTAGTTAAGGAAGAAAACATTTTTATGTTACAAGTCGTCTTTAATCTTATGCTCTGTTTGTACAATCCAGCCCAGCTCATCTAGTACATGTAATTTGCTGAAACTCACTTGCTTACAGTGCAAGGTATATTAGCAAAGGCCATTAATCTAATATTTTTTAACAATGAATAGGTATTCTTTTATATTGTTACCTTGATAAAGTCAAAAGGAAAAAGGTAAAACATTCATCAAATAAATAATTCTTTAGAAATTAGCCACCAAGTAGAGGGCTGATATTTGGATGTTTATGGTGAATTTCTAAGTGCACTGAAACTGAAAGTATCTCTGGAGACTCGAACTTAAAACATGAGTTTATGAATTTAGTAAACTGATGGGGGACTTTAAGCCACAAAACTGGAGATACTTGGCTTAGAGTAACTTACATATGTGTGTATTTTGCTTTTAGCATTGTTTTCCTTCTAGTATTTTTCTTTTTGAAAGATTAAGTTAGCCTGTTAAAAAAAGTTGTAAAGCAAGTCACGCAAAAGCTCCTTTCTGCATTCTTTGATTTCAATGACATTTAAATTAGGAAAAGGGAATAGAAAATCTAGACTGCAGACAGCATTTGCATTGAATTTCAGACTATAGATTAAATACCTGGAATGATCTTACACCAAACCCAGAGAGGAAAGCTTTGCCATTAAAGTGCTGTATAAACATACATTTTCATTAAATCTTCCTCATACTGCAGATTAAAATTTATAGAAGTTGATTAGTAGCTGGTAAACACTTAGACTGTGCCAAAATGTTGCTGTGTGACCTCTGTGATGTGACTACCAATCAGGAGTTGTAAGAGAGAGCAAGCAGAAGAAGCATAAATAGCGCACAGAGAGAGCATGCTTGTGTTTATTTATGCAATCAGAGCTTCTCAAGTCTTTCTTCCTGATGAACTACTACTCAGCTGAGGGAAAAAAGGAAAAAACAGGTTATAGAGACAGTGCAGATTGCCTGCTGGAGTGATTACACATGAGGACCAAAGTTGCATGAGTAAAACATTAAACATAAGACAGCTTCAAAATTATGTTTTGAAAGAGTTCACAGCACAATTATGAAACCTAGAAAATTAATTGAGGATACAATCTTGTCAACATGTATTATGAATGAGTAGTGATAATTTTTTCTCTTTTATATTCTTGGAGGACTCATTTCTGTCTGTTAGATCGAAATAATTTTGTTAAAAAACCCCATCCACCTCCATATGTATTAAGACACTGATGTCTCCTCATGGATCCCTCTACTTAAAGAGAAAATAGTTTGATATTTCAAAATTCAAGTTGTATTCAAGAAAATTAACTGTATCTTAGCCCACACTAGCACAAGAGGGTCCATTTAAAAATGTTTTAAATTGTTTGTATAAGACATCAGAAGATATTAGTAAGAGATCCTTTATTTCATATGCAGATGACAATTAAAGCCCTGGTATCTTAGCAAGATCATTGATTTCAAAATATCTTTATATTTAGGGTCAATATTTTGGTCTGAAAGCTTCCTAAATTGGCAGCAGCCTGTGAGTGTGCCTGTTACAAAAATATTTTATTAAATAGGAGACAAGGGTCAGTCAATTAAATTTAAGAACAGCAGGAATAAACAGTGCCTCTTAAAATCAGATGGAATATTCTTCAGCTCAAACTTGACTATCAGATCCAGGGAGGTATTTAAGGGGCAAGCATAATACAAAAAATAAGTTATAATATTTAACAATTTTAATGGCATTATTATTAATGAGGATTTTCTGTACTAATTGAAACTGTGTTCTTATGGCTGGACTATTATTCATATTGTGATTACGTTTTATAATTTTCTGTTAGGTTAACAATAAATTCTTGGTACTCCTTCTTCTGTATGTGATGTCTTTCTCTGTAGCAACTGGTGATTTTGTACATCTCAGTTTATTTTCTTGAACTGTATCCCAGAAGCTCAAATAAACTGCATGTGCAATTGTTTTAAGTTCTGTGCATAGACATCAGAAAAGCTGGCAGTCCAAAGCTGCAGTCCTGTTAAATATGATATGACAAGCCAGGAAAAAAAAACATTAAGAAAACAAACAACTGTGTTGTATCTAGCAAAGTGAGGGGAAAAAAGAAAAAGAGAGATTAAAATAACTGCCTTGAAAGCATGTAATAAAACAAAACTGTAAGTTCATCCTTATGCAGAGCTGTGTTTTTTCCCCCTTGTACTTTAAGATGATAGAGTCAAAATGTGACTTGGTGATGCTTTCTCACCTGTATCTTTTAATCCTTATTAAATATATGATTACTGTCCTTTTTGGATACAAGGCCAGCTTAAGAAGTTTTTTCTTCATTACCATTACATCTAGTTTTTCATACATCACGGCATGAAAAGCCACAATTACATTTTCCACAACCAAAAAAACAGGAGGACTAAGTTAGGTATGAAATTCGGGGTGCAAGGAGCAGAAGGCTTGCAAAATGTAAGTGCAGTTGTCTGGATCTGGTTTGGCTGTGGTAGGACTTTGTCAGCACACACCAGCAGCTTGATCTGCTTAGGGCACAAACCAGACCTCTTTATCCACCCATTTAAGTGTCTTTTCAAGGGCTGACATCAAAAATCGGGATGGAGGAAAGCCTTGCCTCCAGACAGGCTGAGAACAAGCACCTGGGACACTGGTTTTGCAGAGCTGCAGCCTTAAATGTACCCAATGTGAAGAGGAACAATCACCTGAAATGCCCAACGTGGGGAAACAACTGTTCCAGCTTCAGCATGTGCAGTTCTGAGCAGACATTTCAGAGGCTGCATCTCTCCTACCTGCAGGATGTGTGGAGCCATTAACAACCACGTTCCCTGCAGTGTGAGCAAAGCCAAAGAACTTATCCTGGTACTCTCTAGAATTCCTGCAGCAAATGTGTCAAAGAAAAAGGTGAGAAGATAAGGAATTTCTGTTGATTAACTCACAGCTCAGGGAGAGCTAGACATGGACAATCCTGATACCAACTAAATCTAGAGTCCCTTTATCCATACAAAGATCAATCTAATGGCTGTGGCATCTTATCATCCTCTCTTCCTTAACATTAAATCACACACCAAGTCATCAAGCACTAATTTGGATCACAGAAGAAGAGGTTGTTTTCTAACTGTGAGAAAAGAGAATTAATACAAACCCTAAAATGAAGTTCCTTCTTATGAGAAGCAGCTCGCTATCCAGCTTTTCCTTCTGCCTTCCTGCTCCATGGTTTTCCTTCTTCATTTCCTTACATAAACAGAATACATATGGAATATAAATTTTTTTGTGTCTCTGGCTAACATTTTGTATACAATGAATTGCTATTTAAGCCATCAGGAATGTAATTAGGATAATAACTAACTAGGCAATAAAAACTTTTCTTCTTCCTCTATTCAGCCTCGTCTCCCTCCCCCATGTTTCTGCACAACTGGAGGATGTTAATTATCTTTAACAAAAGGTAAAAAATTGCTCTAGTGAATGTTAAAAAAAACCCCAAACTACATGGTGTTGAATTAGCTGCTATGTTAACTCTTGCATATCAGTAAATTAATTTTAGCTTAGCAAATATAGCAGACCTAGCTCAAAATATGTGTACATAGAAGTCTTAGGCAAGAGCTGCACTGAAAGACAGATGTATTTATAAGCCATGGATTAATACAGAGCACGAGTTGTGGGGTATCAGCACTTCAGTTTCTGCACCAGCTTTATGGCTCCAAGTGTGAGAGGAAGCTCAGACAGAGTGCAATACTTGGGAATGGGTTATACCTGTACAAACACAGGTCTGCTGATGTTAAATGGAAGATATAAGAGAAAATCTGCATTGTGAATCACTATTAATAGTGAAGATTATCCATTATACTTTCTATTTCTGTAGAGTAAAGCATAACAAAAAACCTACTTCTAGGGTCCTTAAATGGGTTGGGTTCCACCCCAAAAGCAAAGCTTTGAGAAAATTGCCATTGCAGTCAATTTGCCTCCCTTTGCTCTCTGTGGATTCCCCAGCATATCTGACATAGTCTTTCTAATTTTGGGTTTAATTGTAGGTGGCAAATTCTGTGATGGCTATTTAACCATACCAGGGACTGACTTAATTTATGTATATCATGTTAGGTCTTGTAACAACCTAGCTGGGATTTTTCTATTCCTATTTTCATCCCCATGCAACACTGAAAACCTCAGCACAGATGGTTCAGCTTTATAATACGGTAATTTAAAGTGTATTATCTCAGATGTTTTGGCAGTTCTGGACGGTCTGAGGAGGTTTTCTGGCAAAAGAAGTCAAGCTGGTACAATATTGTGATGAAAAGGAAGCAATTATGATGTTTATTTCTGATATATTTTGTAGCAAATGATGACTCAATCTTAATTCAGATGCAGATAGATATTTATCTCACTGAAGAAATTAAACTTCTAAGAAAAAAAAGCAAAGTAAACAATCTATAGCTATCTGCCTGTATCTAAAAAGTGTAAACCTTTGCTTTGAGAAAATGCTACCTCTTCATGCTATGGCAGAGTAACATGTGGTGGACCATAAAAATCAGGAAGAGAAGCTGTGCATGGAGGCTGCAAGTCATCTGCATCTACCCCAACTCAGATCTAATAAAACCTTAAATTATACTGCTACTATATTTTGAGCCTAGCAAAATAACTGATAAAATCCAGATGGATGGTATATCTTGACAAACTTTTATTTTTCTTTTACATTTCTTTTAAAGTCTGTTATTACTCCTTGCAGAACTAAAAGCAGCACTGTGTGATGGCAGTTTGTGTACAGTGACTCAAAGGGAGTAAAGAGAAGAGACTGCAGCTGAAACTGAAACTTTCTAGATTGAAAATTTCTAGATTTGAACACATTTATGTTTGCACATGCTAGCACTCAGACAAGAGATTGACAACCTTGTGTCACAGACTCTTTGTAAAAGGCAAATAAAGAGTGATCAATTTGGCTATGAAGAAAACACAGGACAGAAATCCATTTTAACATGATTTTGAGCTAATTTTTAGAGAATCTTGTATTACTAAATACAATGGACAAAAATACAATTTTTTTTGGCTACGGGAAGGCAGTCCATTTTCCTTCTAGAAAATCCCAGCTTGGTCTCAACTAATTGGACGGGATATGAGTGAGATTTAACAAAAGGAAGTATACAAATATTCAAATTAGCTATTCATAATAGAGTCCTGTGGTTTTTTTTAATTGTAGTAAAGAGTTTTTGAAACACGTGCTGTATAGTCATTCTGTAAACACGTTGAGTAAGAGCCAAATAAATGGAAATCAATTTAAAAAGAAATCAACCCTATTCCAACAGATAACTTTGTTCAAACACTCAATTTGAGTAAAACTCTACAAAGCCTGCCAGTCCACCCAGTCCATTCCCAGCTGATCTGCCCAAGAGGGCACTTCTGGATTGGGGAATAGTTGCTAAGAAAAAGCCAAAACCTTCTAAAGCTGGATATACTTCATTATCCAGAATGTTGTTGCCACCTGCCTGCTTGCTCAGCTAAATGAGTGAAGTAATCAACAACAATTCTAACACAACCTGTCTGCCTGACCCTTCTTTGAAGTTGAAGCAATGGAGTCGTGACCACAAGTGCAGGAAGAACAGGAGGTCATGCCACAGGCTCATCAGTCAAGAGATCCATAAGTGGTTCAAAGAAAATGTCTGTGCACAGAGAAGGGAACAAGGAAAACACAGAATTCTTCTCATGTTTGTATTTTTTTATTCAATCTTAACAGCAAAAAAATTACATAGTAGAATAAATGTTCAATTATGTAAATCGAGCTTAATCCATCCTTAAGGCTACTCTAAAATAATCCATAAAAAGAAAAGATGCAGGGAATATAATTTATCTGGGCTAAGCAAAAATTCCACGTCAGAAGTGCTCTGGAGCACACCTAGGTGCTGTGCAGCTTTCAGAAGAGATAGTGAAAGGGAGCCTGAAAGCAATGTATTGTTAGCAGAAAAGAAAAGTTTGGGTTTTGTGCTCAGCACTTTAGGAATAGGTGATGTTACACAGGTCAGAATGCTGAAGGTGTAACAACATGTACTTACTTCTGGGAAAGAGCCAAGTTACATGTACCAGCCAGCTGCAAAATAGTCACACCACACTTGCATTTGTTTAACCCCTTAAAAGATGCCCTCAAAAGGCATAGTAAAGAAAAAAAAATCCTTGAATATGTTAATTCTGCTACTACAGATAGCAAAGATTTTTAAAATAGGTTAGCTAGGATAAGTTCATGTTTTTTTTGTTGTCTGTTAAGTTGCTTGAGCACTTCCAGGGAAATTTGGTTGGTGTGGTATAGGAAGACGTTGTCTGTATTCTCTGAACAATAATTTAATTCATGGCTGCCCTTTCACATAGAAGTAACTGCCAACACTTCAGAGGAATATGTCTCAACAGGCAGCATTACATGTTGATACAGCAGAGGTCTGGGAAGCTAAGCACAGACATTCAGTTTCTCATAATTTGATAAAGAATTCATAACTCTTTGGGGTGCAATTAACAACAGCACCATTATTGATAACATTCTACTTTGTCCAGCTTGCCACTTAAATATCTTACAGAGCACATATTCTCATCTCAGGATTTGGTTATTGCTCTCATGCTCAGACAGTGGTTCCAAGTCAGCTGTTAAATGTGTGTTCAGTAACACAGGTATTGCAAGAGCTGAATGCTCCAATATGTTCAAACACAAGCACACTCACACTCCATGAAGCAGCAGGAGAAGGATTTCTCACAAAACACAGCAAAACCCTCTTTTAATCTAAGGTGTAAATCTGGCAAACTGTTTATGCTTCTTCTTATATTTATTGAGAGTGGTCTCACTGAAATCAGTAGGATAAATGGGTCCATAAATCTTCAGCGAAAAATAGCCAAGGAGAGGAAAAGAAACATTACACTTTCCTTTCAATTGATTTGCTCAATCTAAGCAACTGTCACCCAAAATGGAAATCAGACCCTCTGACCCCTAATCCAGTGCTACAGCCTTTCTCATTGCTTTCCCAGCTCAGACAAATTACAAACTACAAGGACCTTATCTCCCAGGAATCTCATACAGAATAAAAGCAATCGGCAAAGGGTATGATCAGTCTGCTTGTTGCACTATATTTTCCTCAGCTGAGAATTGTGTTTAACCTGAAACACC
Source organism: Arremon brunneinucha (assembly GCA_035583215.1). Lineage (NCBI taxonomy): Eukaryota > Metazoa > Chordata > Aves > Passeriformes > Passerellidae > Arremon > Arremon brunneinucha. The sequence continues at coordinate 12,963,625 of JAWWEX010000001.1, read as the reverse complement.
TCAATAATCAATATCTTATTGCTTTAACATGTTGGCAATGGGCACTTACCCAATAGCTATCTCCAAAGCCTTTTTTTGTTTGTTTGTTTGTTTGTTTCCTCCTCAACATCTAACCCAATCTGAGAATAGATTAAATTCTTTGTGAAGTTTTTCTCTAACTTTTCAGGCTCTGGGAGCCCTGACTGAGCCTGGAGTTCCCCCCACCTTATCCACAACCCAAAACTCATATCAACCTCCCAGGGCCATCAACCCCTGTCCCATCTCAGCTTCACTCACACGCCAGGGGATCCTGGCTTGATTTTAACCCTGAGATCACTGGGGCTGAGGCTGCCTCACCTACTGCTCCCTTTGTCCTGGCTGTCTTGTTCCTGGGATAAGGATGGGGTGAGAGATTCTGGCTGCCAAAGCCTCCCAGATCCCTCATGGGTCCCCCAGCACCCCAGTGCCAAGGAGCTCCCAGACATCACAGCACCTCAACACTGAAATTTCAACGTCAGAGAAATCTAATACTAGCTTCTAATTGCTGCATGGAGTTTTATGGATATTTTAGTTAACAGAGTTAACAGCAAATTCATCAGTAGTTGATGGAGTGGCTTTTATGCCTCTATATTACTGCTTCTTTCTTATTACCACATCCAGCAAGTAGAAAGTGATATCTTCAGAATTCCTAGTCTGATGCTGGAATCGAACTCCCAGAAAACAACCAGTCATTTTCTATGATCAAATTTGCAGCATGTTTGCAGCATGCAAATACAAAAAACATGGATACTGTAGCATAAGACAAGACCATAGATCCTTCAGCTAGCAATAGGATGTTTCAGATTTGGGAGTTAATGTTGACTTGAAGAACACAAATGGCCATGTGCATGGCAGTGATAATAATATCTGAGTGCTGTAACACCAGAATATACAAGCGATTTTTGTCTGTTTTCCTTTATGCAAAGAAAAAAAATCATATTTTCCAGAGTAAATGCCTTTAATTTTTCAAAAGATTCCACTTTCTACTGAGTATATACTTCACAGAAAGGAGGATAGGAGAAAATGCTGCAGATGGTATGTCATGAATTCCAAGAAGGGCAGAACCACGGCTTCAGTGCGACAATTGACACATCCCATTAGGGAATGACCTCATTGCAAAACTTGTCTGTAATTAAAAGTTTTGCATAGGAAAACTCTAAAATACTTCACCAGTTTTATTCTGTGCTACTTATCACACAGCAGTTTGAATTTCAGTGCAAGTGCCTTGTCAATTAAATTTACAGTACGCTGTGTGCAAGTGTAATTGCTTTCTCCAAATTCTTTTTTTCTTAAAGAGATCTGTAACTCATAAAAAAATTTGAAAACAATTTAAAAATAATCCTGATGTTTATTTCTGATGGTTTTGAAGAATGTATAGCAGTACATAACAACTTTCTATTTCTTGTGATTAAAGATTATTTAGGCCTTCAGATACAAGTTAATGATGAAGTGTTACTTCTGTGATCTGTGATAAAAATAAGTGTCAAAGTAAAATTCATTCATCATTATGTGGTCTATGACAATGAAACTTCTACTTAAATTTTAAAATAAGATATAATTTCTCAATTCCCAGTTGAACCCTAAAAGATGGCATTTGCTTAGTAGAATAAGGTTTTATTTTTCATTCCAAAATTTTGTTCTCTTTATCATCAGATTGCCTGAGAGAATTCTACAAATTTGTGGCTGACCTGATCACTCTCCTGCCAGATGTGATTCATTCTGCTTTCTCAGCAACACCACTGGCATTGCTTTAGATTGGCACTGAGTGTGAATGAGCTTCAGTGCTTTGTTTAATCAAAGACAGTTTTATCTTTTTGCTGCATAAAGGATTTTTACAGAAATTAAAGTCTGACACTATGCTCAGTCTAGAGGTTTGGGTTTTTCTAGAAAGTGCTGAACAAATCAACAAAGAAATTTTAACCATGCCCCCAAAAATAAGCATTTTCCACGTGGGAATGAGCTTACAAATGCGACTTGTTTTTCAGGATCTGCTAGGGCTCCAATAAGAGAGTTAGTCATCTTTTGCCAAGAATCGAAGTGTGACTTTTTTTTCATTTTGTTTGGGTTTTCTTGGTGCAGTGCTAGCTGTGTCTAATTTAGGAATGGCACAGATAAACAAACTATCATTATCAAGGTACCTGACTATAATTTATCTTGCGTTTTGAGTAGCACGTCTGAAGCTTGTGAGAGCATGATATATTTTGACAAGGTTAAATTTTAAAAAGTTGAATCTGTTTCTGAACATGTCTTACATTACAGTTTTGTTAGCAGCAATTTGCAATAATTGTATTAATACTCACCTGTAAATTAAAGGAGCAACCTCTCTTGTGGCCAGTGAACTGTACTGATTGGCTTTCAAGAGATCTGAACTAAATTTGTGCATCATTTTAGGACATCTGGGGTTTTCTATGATCAATAAACATGATTATATGAAAAGCTTTGAGTGACAAGCTGATGTTGAGAGGACACTGAAGCAGTTCCCTCATGTTCAGTTTTTCAATAGAAAGAGATATTTTTGCTCATTGTTAATGCTGCCACTGGCACTTAGAGAAGTACATGCCTAAAACATCTGCAGTGGCAGAGCTTAAGGATCTGTGGAAGGAAGAAAATTAGGCTGTGAAGACTTTGTTGGGTGAAAAAA
>JAWWEX010000001.1:12945233-12960866 GCA_035583215.1 Arremon brunneinucha | reverse complement strand
AACATCTGCAGTGGCAGAGCTTAAGGATCTGTGGAAGGAAGAAAATTAGGCTGTGAAGACTTTGTTGGGTGAAAAAACATATTTCTCCTATGTACTGCCCCTCCATTCTTAGGCTGGTGTGGTTTTTTAAGAGCTTAGGTTACACTCAGAAAACTGATCCTCAGGCATGAATACACAATCTAGCAAATTTCTCTTAGGTCACTTAATTTTATTGGCGGTAATATGGATGCCACAGACACCCCTCTGCCATTTCAGGGACATGGCTGAGCTATATTCTCTGGGCTGCTCTTTGTCCATTTTCCATCTTCAGTGGAATAAAATCCAGCACTTCAGCAAAAACCCATTTAATTGCAGACCATGCCTGACCTGTTTTCATCATCTCCTGGTGGTGCTAACACAGTTACAAGACTTTTGGAAGGTTCTAGGTTTGGCAAAATAAGGTGGCTTCTGTCGATAAAAACTTTTCTCTGGCATGAACTAAATACCTCTAAAATGTCATGCTTGCATGTCACCCTGGTTTTTTAAGATTTTCTAAGCCTTCTGATGTTGATATTCTTGTAGTGAACTTTCTCACACACTTTCTGTAAATAACTCATTGTTTTGCATTCCTTTATGGAGGAGGAGAAATTTGATGGACTGTTGGTTTGACCAGTGTCATTGGAGAGGTGGCACTGTCACCCTCCAATCTGCTGTCACTTTTGGAAAACTATAAATGTTGGAGTCAGAAAATAAACTTCCCTTTTATCTTCACCTTGAGAACAGCGGTGTGTGCGCTTGTGTTGTTTCGTGTCCTATAGTGACACTTGCATTGCTTGGAAAAAAAATAATATTATCTATCAGCACATTCTCTGTTGGGGATGATCATAATGGGCCTCAAGCTCAGCTGGATACTCAGGATGCTAACAATAGATGTATTTTGACAGAAAAGAGAATAATAAATTGCAGGTCTGTGTGAGCATTATTCAGTAATTCTATAACAGGGGTAATATAAGGGTTATGTTTCTTTTTGGAAATGAGACTCCCAATGAATCACACATCTTGACAGAAAGACACTTAGCAAAAATAAATGTAACTACAACACTTCATTAAAGTAAAAGTATCTTTACTATTAATATACAAATGGTGAAGAGTGACAAATAATTGATATACTTTAAGCCATACTTTCAATGTCTTTCATAAATACAAAACCAGCATCTGCGATATTACTTCTTTTTACAGTATAGAGATATATATATATACACACAGCATTTCATAGGGACATAAGATTCTGAAACAATAAACAAACTAGCTCCAGTGGTAGCTAACTTATCAATATATAGTTCAGGTGGCAGATATCGCAAGTGGGCTGTTGACAACGTGTGGAATAACAAAAACAATAGATGGTATGCTTTAGCTCATACTGTACACAGCATACAAATATGTACCGACTGCTCAGTGCAGCAGGAAAGCCTTTTTTTTATTTTTTTCTCCTTTTAAAACCTTGTCTAAGTAGTTAAAAACTCTTAGTGAGAACTCTACACCATGAGCAATAAAATTATCTTCTGCCGGAATCTGACTCCTCTATGTATTTGTCATTGATCTGTAGAGACTCTGAGGGTTTGTTTTGCCTTCCTTCAACCCTGCATTTTACATCTGAAAAACCACAGCCTAATTACATGGGGGAGTTAAAGGATGTGTCAGGGTTAATTCCTCCTCTTCCCTGGTTTTCAGAGCTCTCATCACCCTGCCTTTTGGCAGTGCCCTTCAGCAGCCTCCCTCGCTTCGGTTGCTCCCCTTTTCCCTTGTCAATGGTAAGGAGAGATGCTCCCAGCCCTGTCCTGGCTCACTCTTTGGCACCTGTTCTCCCTGGCTTTCCTGAGCTCTGTCGGCACCGTGTCTGGTCGCCTCGCCCGCTCCCCATCTCACCTGTCACCTAAAAGCTGCCAATACAAATTTGGCAATAAATATTTATCTCATTTCTCTGGGCTAAAAATGGCCAATATTCAAGTTTGAAAGTCAAACATTACGAGGATCTCAATGTCTCTTAAGAGAAAAGATAGACTGCTAAACTGAGAATTCTCAGAACCTGATCCAAAGCCAAATTTGTAAGGCTTATTTTGGCTCAGGTCCAAGCAAATTGATATAAGAACACATATGAGCAGTCGAAATACTGAAGATCACTTAAAACTTACAGAACTGCTGTCAAGTGGACAGGGTATTTCAGGAACTTGAAAAAATCTGAAAAAATCTGGAAAAGGGGTGAAGAGTTTTTTAAAATGATTTATTTAACCATGGTAGCTTTTCATCTATCAGAAAGATTATCTGAAGCTAAACAAGGAGATTTAAGAAGTATCATTATTTACTTACAACGTTTTCATCTTCACCTAAAGAAATATTGCAACCACAATGAGTTATTTAAAGAGATGTTTTCTTTCTGGACATAGTAATGTATGGGATAAAACTGTCATTGGATATTCTATCATAATTTCCTGATCGGTGAAAACACCTGATAGAAAAACCTCCTCTGCGCAAAATGTGAGTAGGAGTCTGGCAGGACATTTGAGTTCCACTTACACCTGGAAATCTGGTTCACAAAAAACAACTCCATTAGTTGAGGACATGCAGAGCCTCGGGGAGATGGATGAATAAAACCCAGGTCCTGCTGGAATCAGTTTTTGTCTTAAATCCCGGGGGCCTGGATTGAGACCTGGATTCCTGCACTGTGACTCCTTGCGCATCGCTCTTAGTATCTCTCCATAGATCAAAGAGGTCTTGAGCTTTCTCAGGAAATGGTCTTTTTGGAGGTCCTTTAATCAGGAGTGAATATCCAACAGACACAACTATTCTGCAAAGAGGTTTCTTCCTACAGCAGCTTACATAGCGATGGTGAGGCTGCAAATGATTGCAAAACAAACATTCTCTCCAGTTTATCTCCAGAGGTAAAGTGCTGGGAAGATGCTCCATAGCATCTTTCAGATTGGAGGATTTAATGTTTCAGATTTAATGTTTTAGGTCTAAGCACTTAAATAGAACTAAGGAGACTTTCTATCTGACTCTTGAACTTGAGAAATTGGTCAAAACACCCCTACACATCCACTACATTCTTCATCTATTTGAAACTTTTCAGCAGTAAGACATCCACCATGACCCTCACTGGAATCGGGATCTCAAAATTTTTTGCAAATTTGTGTTCCAAATATTTATGTTATTTGAAAATAATACCTTCAGTTTGATTTAGATGAATATTTGAGAATATTTGAGCAGAAAAGTATGTGACAGTAAAGCTTTCAATTATTTTAAACAGGCTTTGTAGACAAATTATTGAAGATTTTTCTTTAATAAAGCAGAGTGGCATGCTATCAAAAGGCACAAATACATTTCCATTATCTGGTCTAGGAAACAGAAAAGAAATGGCATGATGATTATACTACAGTTTGATGACTGGCACTTAAATAAATAATCAAACTAATTACCATCATAAAAAGAAAGCCACTTTTGTTTGGATGAACATCGATGCAGAGGCTGAAGACAGCAGTTGGGATTTACTGCACCAGGGGCTGGTGTCAAACAGCCTTTGGAGATGATGGCCACGGTGTAACTACGTTGTAGATATCTATGAAGAGATAGAAAGTTGGCCCAATCCTGCAAGGTTTCTTATGAAAGTACATCCATCTTCCTGCTCACATCCACCCCAATAATGTCAGTGTGGTGCCATATAAGGGGTGGGTTCAGCCACACAAAATTTCTTGCAAGACCGAGGCCTGAATAAATTAATCTTTGTCACATTAGGCATTAGCATCACCAGAATAGCAAATATTTCTGCAACCACAAAAAAAATCTTATAAGTCAAAAAAGGCAAATAAACAAACAAAACCAGGAAAAATCTCTCCAGGGTACGTTTGATTACTAAATTGTAAAATATTAATTAAAAATTTGTTGTTATTGTGGAAAATCAGAACTCAAGTCCACTAAAAAACTAAAAAAAATACCAAGGAGCTTTAAGTAATTTTACTTAATTGTACTCCTTTTTTTTTTTTTTTTGAAAAGAGATTGTCACTGCCACATTTTGTTCAGTACTAATTTCAATGGCTCCCTCCCACCTTGGTCCCTGGAGTATGTTAGTGTAACAACTCAGATTACTTTTACAAATAGTTATAATTTGTCAACTCTTCTGACATTTCATACTAACACTTAAAATTACTTTAGACAGTAAAAGTGACATTTATACAGATACCTGTTTTTGTTTGTTTTGTTTTTTTAATCTAGAATAGGAAAAGAAAATAAACAAATGTTGTTATTCCAGTTCTACATATATCTTACAAATTACTATGCGCAAATTATTTCCTCACTTGGAAATATTTGGAACTATTTTGAAATATCAGTGTTCTTCAGCACTCTTTCATAGTGAGAGTTTGGTTTTCTCCTGCACAGCACAGAGTTAAAGCACAAGAGATAACCTCTTAATCCATAGACCAAAAAGGTGTGCTTGGACAGTCCATCAGAAATTTAGAGCTGTTTCATTCTCAGCCCTCACACAGATCAACTGCCAAGAGACATAACAGCAAGAAGAAATTAAATACTCCTGGAAACAGCTTTTGATTTGTAATGCAGCATAGTGGGAAATGCTTTTGCTTCCAATATTGAAATAATACTGCAATATATTTTGCTTGTAAAGAGTAGCACAGGTGTATTAGCAATAAATGTGCTGACAAGACCTCTTAAATCTTCTAATCCCTTCACACTCTAATTAGAGGCCGTATCAGGAACAAAAAGAAGAAAAAAAAAAAAACAAAACAGAAAAAAACCACCAATATAGAACTGTTAGGCAAATTTTTGGGGGTTTTCTTTGTGTAAGTTCAACTAAAAAGTACTAAAATTTGAAATGCATCTGCAGTTGAGCCTAGACGCTGTTAGTTCTGCTACATTGTGTAGTCATCTTCTTTTGGAAATGATCAGGCTAGCTTCAGAAAAAACACCATTTGTGTAGCGAAGATTGAATGGTACCATCCACATTTGTCACAGCAGGTGAAGAGGAAACTATGTCTACCATCTTCATCCTCATCCTGGTAAAAATAATGTTTGAGAGGAGGTTCAAGCCACACCAACCACATTATTCCCAGTTGCTGGAGTTGTCCAGGTTCCTTCTTTGCATTTTGATAGAAGAAGAAAGGCCAGCTGCAAATACACACTTTCTGGAAAGACTACAAGTCCATATAGATTAAAAAAACAACTGTTCTCCTAATTATATATTATGAGCAGGCCTGCTTGCTGTGTGCTTAGAAAGAACCAGGAAACCTGATTAAAAATTATCAGAAATCTGATAATTTCAAGCAGTTATTTAGTAGTACTGCCTGCCCATTATGTGGGAGCAACATTGAGTATTCATAAATGAATATCTTCGTCTTTCCTTCATCCAGAATTAGTGTCTCAGCATTTAGAGATACTTCTTTTCAGCAGTTTTCAATTGTAATCTTCCATGACTTTCATTCCATATTGCCATCTCCTTTTACCCATTTTTTTTTCACTTTGGTACTGATTTTGTGGGAACTTGGCCTCCTATCCTAGCCACGACAGCAGTATGCCTCTGTCCTCAACTCCTTGGTTCATTTTAGCTATTTCTCAAAGTGAGGAAAAGTTGTAAAAATCTCATAAAATAACTTGGTTTTGAAAAATAAGAAATATCTAAGAAGTAAATATAAATATATTTTTATATATATATATTCTTCTCAGCTCTTTCAAATGCACTTCAACTTGGGTTGACAAGAAGGTTATTATGATATATTCCTCAAATTTAAGGAGATCCTTTTACATTTCACTTTCAATTTTACTGCACAAAATTCAAAATGTACAAAGACTTCAAATATGATAAAAATTTAGATGGAGAAAACACAATTTGATGAGTAAAAGTACATTTAAACCTCATGCATGACTTAGATGTGGAAAATTCACAACTTACTCTACCAATTACTTCTGACAAGTAGAATTTTCCAGTCTAGTTTTCTATATGGTTTATCTACTTCTTTCAAAGCAAGGCTTTGAAGAGTTTGGTAGGTGTGGATACACTATGCTGGAATGGAAACAAATTATATTGCTCCAGTTAGTGACACCACTAAATGAATTATTAATTCATATGAATGAATTTCAGATCAAATAAATCAGTCAGATTTCCTGGTGGGGAGTGTTGATCGGAATAATAAAAAGGAATATCTTAAAGAAAGCTTGACATGGAAAACATGAATTTGGTTGAATATAAGATTGAATTAGTCAATAATTTAAAATTGTTCCAAATTGCTTAGACAAAATCGCCTTTCCTTCTGTTCTCACATTGTACTTAAGACAAAGGGTATGAAATCATAAAGGGAAAAGTCCTGATTCAAAAAGGCCAAGTTTAATATTTTATATATTGATTTGGGGAGAAAAGGTATTTACTTCATTAAACTACAGTTTTATCCCTTAGCTAAATGGTTTGAACTAAGACAAAAATGAAAACCCTGTATGTATAAATATGTTGGGACAAATTTTGTAAGTTTTCATTTGAAGTGAAGATTATGATTAAAAACAGATTTTTTTTTACGCCTTGGCTGCATTTTAGTTCACATGTAACTTTCAAACTTTCATACAGAAAACCTGAATCACTGAAAATCCTGGAGCCTTTCAGAGTCACACTCTTGTAGTTAGGATGAGGCCAATAGACTGTTGTGAAATATTTAGCCAATTTTTGGGTTTGTATATTGTGAGTACTAGCTTTTTTAAAATGTATTTGTTGAAGAACCCAGGAGAAACTGCAGTGGGACCTGGCTCTGTGTTGAAGCGTTTTCTTTTTTTGATTGCCTGAAGTGATAATCACAGCTGGAATGGCTATGGAGTGTCAGCCAGAGCCAAGGTCTTAAACATTATACTGAGACTGGTTTAGTTGTTTTTTTTTCTAAAGGCAACCTAAAATTTCATTTTATTATAAATGGAAATAAATACATTATCATATTTATGCACTTTATGTATGTAGCTTACATTGTAAGATCTGGAGAGACCTGATGTGATTGTTTGTGGTCAGGGGTGCTTCAGAATTTTTCTTTTAAGTAGACACTCTTTTTCATATAATAAATTACAGTTCTTATTCTGCAGATTTTCCAGATTTACAGCATGGGACTTGGTGTCAGCAAAATTGCATACTAAAACCATTAACAACCAAACGAAAAAAAAATATAGAAAAGAACTGTAGACAGGAACTGTTTCATCGTATGTACACATGTACTAACTATTCCAAGCTTATGTTTCCCAAGAAATTAAGGTCAGCTGTAAAGTTTTGGTCACAGGATTACTTCAATCCAAATGCATTATCCAGACAGCTGTAGTTTATCTTATTATGCTTTGCTATCATCTTCTTTTGACTGGATGATGTCATTAGCAACTTTGATTTCTATGGTTTCTGGATTTAAAGCTTCTTTGCCATTTTCCTCCTTTAGTGGCAGCTTCCTATCGAAAAAAAAGAGGAATCATGGTAACACAAAAATAAAACAATCTGTAATCTAAGTCTATAACATATATACAGTTCATATAGGTCACAGTGTAGAACAACAGTTTTTTTTAAAGTAATGTGTAGTTATTTTTCTTATAGCGCTGAGGTTCTTTACTTTTAAAACAGTTCATATTAACTCTTTCCATTTCTATAAAGCCACAAAAATCACGTGGTAAGAACATGGGTGCTTCTCAAAATGCAGTTCTTCAATAAGATAAAAAAAAAAAAAAAGTCTAATTACCTGACCCAAGAGAGTACAGAGGTATGTGTTGCCTGTGAATACTGTGAAACACAGTCAAGCTTTTTGCTTGACTTTTAAACTCTTTTTAATGCCTTTTCTAATTGTAAATTCAGTTGTATGCAAAAGAACACAGCTATTATTGGAGATTATGGATTATGCCAAGACATAGGTAAAGAATTTCTTATAGTGCAGGAGGTAATGGAAGTTATCATTAGAAAGTTCTACAGTTTAATTTTCATGGATCACACATGCAGCATCGTTAATAACTTACAGCTCTTTTAAGACTTGTAAAAACTCTGAGGATCTGGCAAGAGTTCCCACCCTCTTGAATGTGATGTCATTGAAAAAGGTCTTTAAAAATCATTGATTCCCTTCTGCCAGTAATTAGCTGTGAAAAAATATAGCTGCCAAAAAGATGTATGGTTTACTGAGATGTTCCTGTAATCATGTGTCCTGGGCATAATAGCTCTTAATCATGATTCCACTTTGGGTTTGCTTTCTGTTTTTTTTTACTAGGGAATAGCATGCATATGCCTTTTTTATTCATAATAACTGTTAAATGTTTCAGTAAATTTCTCCTTTGCTTGATTCAATGTCCCTAAAAACAATACAATGTTCAAAACCCGTCTGAGGAATCTTGTAGGAATGTCTTATTACAAGGCAGCGCTTAATTACAGAAAATAAAACAAAACAGAACCTGAATTCCCAGTCTTATGAAATTTAAGTTGTCTGAAATTAACTAAGAAAGATGCTGTCTATCCAGAAGTTAAACAATGAGCACAACATGTATCTGAGAGAAATCAAAGATTAACTTGTTCTACTACAGTAAAATGCATGGGATATATCATCAGATCTCTGGCTCTGAGCACAGAGGGAGGTATCTGCTAATTGTCTGTTTCTCATGGCAAACCCAAAGGAAAGAGATTTAAAGCCACAGCAAGGTGCCTGAAAGAATGGAAACAACAGAATCAACATAAATCTATTTTTAACAGAAGGTAAAACACTGGGGCAGAGGAACGGCAGCTCATGAGATGCATTTTTGGTAGGCAGGCATGTGTGTCAAAAATCTGATTAGGCAAAACACTAAAATAAGTTCTAAAAAACCCCCAAAACCTAATTTAATGTATTTTTAAGAAAAGCAGAGTGATTTCTCAAACGATGGTGCTGGAAAGAAGGAAATATTTAGTCAAAGTTAAAACTGGGAAATTGACAAAATATACTGTGCAAAAATTTAAGAAATTGGTTTAAGCGGATTAAGAGCATGTTACAAAATATTTGAAATACGAAGATCTGCTAGAACCCTGTTGAGGGATATTTGACCTCATTGAAATCCATTCTCATGCAAACAGTGAGATAAAATTAGCCTTGCCTTTACACGCAAGCAGAGAAGAACAACTCAACAAAAGCTATACACAAGTAAAAAGTTTTATGCACCAAAACTTTCCTCATCACAAAGTCCATGCACCATTCTTAAACCTTATTGTATTTTAAAACTTGTGGGCTTGAGTTTCCTTTAATGGGGTGTGAGTTATGAATGCATGTTATCATTAGACATTGTTCTTTTTCCCTATGACAACATTTTGGTTATTTTGGAATTTTTGTTTCCATTTGCTTTAAATACATATTTAATCTCTATTAATAGATTAAATATATTTCCTCATTCAATTAATTAATTCAAGTTTAAGTATTCTAATTATATCAATTTTTCTACACCAAATTTTTCTTCAGTGACATATTAGAAAGAATTTTATATTTTTCAGCTGAGCAGACTAATCCTTTCAAATGTTTATTCACTTTATAATGAAAAGATTTTTTTAAAAAATCCCACAAAAACCAACAAAAAATTTTCTCACTTTAATCAGATGTTGGCTGCTATCAATTATTAAGAATATTGACTTCTCTAGCACCGCATGTGGCCTATCATCAACAGTCTGCTGATACCCCTACAAAACTTTAGCTTCAATATTTACTTTCTTATTTTATACAAAAATGACTCCTAGCCATTTTGATACTGGAATTCACCCAACTGCATTAATACTAAGAAAAACTCAACCAATATTAGAAACATATTAATGTCAGACTAGGAATATAATTATTGTACCACATTGGATGTGGTATTTTATTCATATTACAAAAGTGGGATATGAAATGCACAGCTTAAACTGATTTCCTGCCAGTATGATTAAAACTTGTTGACTTGCAGATAAAGTGCTTTGAGATAATCTGTCATACGTGGATTCCAAACATGGCTTTGATAGGGATCATCTGAGATAAGGTAAAAAATAGTTTGCCAAATAATATACTGAGCAATATAATAAAGAATATTGTTGTAAGAAGAAGTAATCTCTTCACTGATTAGTTCCCACAACTTAAACTGCATTTGAAATTCTGAGTGCAATTTTCTATTATTCAACATAATTCAATAATTGTTAAAATATTTTATCTAATTTAACCGCAAGGCTTATCTTGTATACCTTTAAAACAGCCAGAATTAGTCATCATGAACCCCACCTTGTTTCACTCTCTGCCTGAAATGCCCTTGAAATTTTCTTTCCTGCAAGCTAAGCTCTCCCCTCCAAGATCCCTTCTGGTCGTCCTCACCCTGCCCAGCATGTGTTTTTCAGGCTGTTGTTGACCAAGTATTTTTGTGTTATTCCTACTGAGAGGCTGAGTTCTCCTCTACTGCATCTTCCCTTTGTGTGTCTCATTTGTGCTTTGTATTGCTCCTCTGTTTCATTGGGTATGACCTGTGGCTGAGTCAAAGGTCTTTCCATATTCCCCTGGTATCAGTGGCCCTTCAGGTGTCCCCATTGCACCATCTCTTTTCATCTTCAGTTTCCCAAATGATGCTGTCCCAGATCTTTAGCTGACTTCTGTACAGCTGTGGTTTGGGCTGCTGATGTCTTTTGCCATTGGTTGTGAGGGAAGGAATTACCAAGAAGGAAGCTGTCATCATTATTAATATCTCTTAGCAGTCCTATTTTTGCAAGGACATAATGTTCATCAAATACTTATCAGTTGTTCCTGGGATTTAGTTTTTCAGGGGTTTTGTTGGTTCTTTTTTTGTTTTGTTTTGTTTTGTTTTGTTTTGGTTTTTTCTGTCATGACAGTGGGGACTGATTCTTTCCCCCTCCCCTAAAATAACAAAATATTTTTGATTTTAACTTTCTCATATTTCACTCCTTTCAGCTGATCTAATGATTGTGACAAGCAGAAAGAAGTGAACTGGATCTTTCCTGGTATCGTGTTTCCTGCAAGATGCATCTGATTTGCAAACTCTAGTGCTAAAAATAGTCTTGAATCATGAACAAACATGGACCTGGTGCTTTACCCACTAACATATCCAAGGCTTGCTGGACTTGTACAATGTTTACACCTACATTCCTCTGACTCTTTAGATAACTGTGGGCTTTCCACTGTGCCCCTGATTATAAATTCTAATATGAAGAGCAAACATATCAGTAGTCACTCAACAGATTGCATAATTATTTCATTAACACAAGTTCAAACTCTCTGTGCACAGCTTCTTCAAAGAGCTATACAGCTTAATGTGCTGCTACTTAAATTCCTATTTACTAAAAATATCAATGGCAGCTGGTAGCAAACCTTTTTTTTTAATTAAAGGTTCTGGCTCCTACAGTTTTACATAATGGCAAAAAATGAAATTTCTTCATATTTTCAGAAAATAAAAAGACTGTTTTGAAGGAACACCCTCTCGTTTTAAAGAACTATGATTTCATCAAATTATCAATGGGTGACTTTCTGTATTTACTACATAATCATCTTCATAATCATCTTCATAAGCTTGATGCCTTGAAGATGTCATGAGATAAGAGATTTTCCCAACATGGGGAAAGTGTTGGGCTCAAAGCAAAGAAAACGTAGAGGTTTCTTCAGGAATTTCATCCCTGGGTACAAGGCTGGAAGGCAGCTAGAGCCTGTGAGCATGGCTGCAAACTGTAAACTGGTTTCTGTGCTGAGAGAAGGTTGTAGGAACAGGAAGGGGGGATGAGGAAATGGAGCAGAGGCTGCCCTTCAGCACAATTAATCCAAATCCACTGTGTGGACTTAAATACCAAATTAAGTTCTCGGTTACATGTATGAAAGCAGGAAGGGACCACTCCAGGGAGGAGCTGGGTTTCTGGAGCACAGTATCCTGGTGCCCCATCTTCAGGATATGTGTGAAGATGCATGAGAGATTCAATTTAAGGTCATTCCTGAGAGCTAGGAGATTGTTCCCACAGGGCAGTTAAAAATTGCTGGGTAGGTGGTAAAGACAAGGTGCAACCAAGTAAAAAATCCTTGTACTGCCGTGCTCAGCCAGTATTGGTGAAGTACCATGATTTAAACTGGTTATTGTGCAAACCACACCAATCAAACAAACCCTACACTCCCACACCGCCTTGCCACAGCAGACCCCTCTGGTGATGCTGTGTACCTCCCCTCAGAGTGTGGCAAGTCCAGTCTGTCCACAGAGCCAAGATCAGCTCGTGTGAAACTCCAGGGAATATCAGGCTACTTACTCTGGTTCTGTGAGGGGAGTTGTCTCATTTGGCTCATTTACTGGACTCCCATCTTCATGGCTGGTGATTCTTTCATCCTCTGTTCTCATTTCCACTATTGGCTCTTTTGATCCATCTTTCCTAAAAATTATTAAAAGAGTTTTAGTCTCTTATCATCACATTAACTACGTACATTGCACATAAAGAATTGCTAAGATCCTTTCTCTCAAAAGTTGGCAAAGAAAAGGCAGAACTAATTATCAGTGACTAACACCACCAAGACACATTTAACAGCGTGTTCCCAATTCCTTGAAGTCTTCAAAGCATCCTGTATCCATGGTTACTTCCCTAACTCTGTAAACATGATGAATTAGCATCTCAAAAGAGCATTTTGTTTATGACTAATAATAAGGTGACAGCTTCTTCATGGGAATGGATGTAAACTTCCCTAACCTAGTAAAATAACGATTGGATTTGATGCCTAGTTATATTTGAACTTTTCTGGCAGTGTTAAAGAGCTGTTACGTGAATATACACACCGCAAAAGTGTGCTTTAATCTCCTGGATTGTTACAACCCCAGCTGCTGTTAATGCAAAAAGCCCTTGTGTGGTAAAAATTGAAGCCTTTCTGCTTTTGCTGGTGGAAAAAACTGTTTCTACATCATATTTCCCCCATTTAAGGAACTACTAGTCTCTCAAGTAAGTAAATGTACAAATATTGTGCTAATTAAACAATTAATTATAAGGAGATGGAGCAGTGAGTGCTGTCATTATGATTTTATTGGTAAATAGGGAATCATAGAATAGATTGGGTTGGAAAGGACATTTATAGGTCATCTAGTCCAATGCCCCTGCAGCTGGCAAATCAGGTTCTTCAGAGCTTCATTCAGCTCTGATTTTGAGTGTTTCAAGCAATGGAATATCTACAGGTTGTCTCTGGGCAGCCTGTTCAAATGTTTCACCATCCTCATTGTAAAACAGATTTTCCTCATGTCCAGTCTAAATCTACCCACTTTCACTTGACAACCATCATCCCCTGAGTTTGTAAAAAGTCTGTCCCCATCTTTGTTCATAAATTCCCTTTCAAAGGGACTCAGAAAAATCTTTGTCTCAGCCTGACCTCACAGAGAGTGCTTCATGCCTCTGATCATCTTTGTACCCTTCTCTGGATTTGATCCAACAAATCCATGTCTTTTCTTTACCAAGGACAGCTGAGCTGGATGCAGCACTCAGGTGAGTTCTCACCAGAGCAGAGGGGCAGAATCACCTCTCCTGAATTTCTGGTCATGCTGCTTCTGATGCAGCCTGGGACACCTTTGGATTTCTGGGATGTGAGCTCATATCCAACTTTTCATGAACCAGAATCCCCAAGTCCTTCTCTGCAGGGCTGCTCTCAGAAATACAGATGTGATCTGGAAATATCTGTTCACTGCCACAAAGTATTAACAATACATATGAATTAACAATACTTATTTAAAGTAATAATTAACTCTTATACAGTTTTGCTCTCAAAAAGATCAGATGATACCTGATATATATATATATATGTATATGTATGTATGTATGTATATACATATACATACATATATACATATATATGTATATATACACATATATATACATATATATGCATTTATATACTTTTTTTTTCAAAAAAAACTCTTTTGATGAAAATATTTTCTTCCTATATCCTGGAAGAGGATAAGCTGCAGTCCAGAAACAGAGGGTAACTGAGTTACAATTACTTTTATATTTAACAGATTCTTTTCTGGACTGGCATGTTGTAGGGAGCTGTTAGACTGCTACAGGCCACACCAAAGACCTGGCTAAATTCTGCTCTAATTCATGTCTCACATTTTCATACTGTTTCTTCAAGATAATGGACAAAACAGGCTTTTGCAACAGGAAGTATCAAGAAAACTCTACCATACTCTGACAGGTATCCTTAAGGAATATCTTTGTAGGTTAATCAGAATGTAGCCCAGATAGAGAAATAGTGTGAATAAGAATTAATAGGTAAAAATCTGAAATATTTCTGTTTATTAAAAAACCCCAAAATTGCATGTGCTTATTTATCTCTGCAAGTGACACTTAAGATACCCAAATGGATACAAAGCTCATTTTGATAGATGATGCACTTAACATTTATGGCTACCTCATATCAGGGAAAAGATGAGGGATCTAAGTTGGACTGGTGGATGGATTGGTGAGTTCTTCTTGCTTTGTTGATAAATCTACAGCCTTACAAACAGTATTGCATGACAAAAGGACTAAAAAAATGCTACTTGTGACCAGCAGTCATGTATATTTACAGAAGGTAGAAACTGTAGCATTTCAAATTTTAAAGAAGGGAAAGTGATTTGTAGGAAGTCCATTATGTCATGGATGTCTCTGTGTGTTACATGGATTGTATAATCATCATTCATTATGTATAGAACATTATCATTTACTATATATATATATATATATTGCCTACAAAATGTAACCAAGAACCATATCATAAACCACCCAAAAATCCAGAATGCAAACTAGCATATTTAAAACAGAAAAATGTCAGTGTATTTTAGGCAATATCAGTTACCATTATATATATTTAAATGTTGACTCTTCAGGTCTCTCCTGGGAGTTTAGTCTGACAGTTTATTATTGCAGAAAATAGGCTAAAATAAGAACTGTCCTAAATATTTTAAGCTCTGACTGACTGAAGACCATTCTGACAAGGAAAGAAATATGATTAAACAACATAGTTGTTCTTGCAGAAGAAGTGCAACAGAAGAATTAATATCAAGAGACGAGCTCAGTGCTTTTTTTGGGACAGCCTGGAATGGCATTTGATAATAAGATGTTGATAGCAAGGTATAAACTGCTGTCAAGTGACATTTCCAACTTTATCTCCCTAAGGTCTTCCCATTTAGGAGAGTCTGTACACCAATTTATAGTTGGCCACTCCTTGAATGGGAAACTTCAGCATAAACTGAAGTGCTGTGCTCAATAGGAAAGGACAGCTGGGTCAGGGCCAGAAGCTTCACATCTTGATTCTATCAATCTGGACAGGCTGGCTTCACAGGATGGCAAAAACACTGCTAGTCTTCCTCTCACTGTCAGATGTGGAGAATTAGGAAATAGCTAGTTTGTGTAATTTCTTCTATTTAGAAGCATTATAAATACATCTGTGCTCTCTGATAACTGGTTTTGTCCTGTGGAGTTGTTTCTGAAATGGCACCTCTTTCAAGAAGAACCCAACAAAGATATGTAGCCAAGTGACCCAAGAAGGACACAGCCTGAAACCAAATAGCCAGAATTAAACCCCAAAAAGACAATTACACCTCTGCTACTGGCAATGGAGACACCTGCTCAGCTATGAATTATGAGGGCTGCAAAATCTAGTGTGCTCT
>JAWWEX010000001.1:12920785-12942352 GCA_035583215.1 Arremon brunneinucha | reverse complement strand
TTTTTTCCACTGCTGTGAACAGCACTTTCAGTGTCCTTGGAACATTGTGAAATGTCAAGGATCTCATTCTAAGTGATCCAGGGGCAGAGATGACTACAAGGTATCTTCACAGGAGAGTGAAGGGAATATTTAGTCACAATATTCCTCCTTTGTTTTGTCATAGTTGCCATTATGGAACACTGTTTTTTCACTTTTAGTTTTCCTTGTATGGGTGCTGCATAATTCTCCATCTCTTCATGGCTGATGATTTCCTTTGCATTCAGTATTCCCCATCCTTGCTACTGCTCTACCAGTCCTGAGTCATGTTTTTCCTACTTGAAACCCTTTTGTTCCTGCAGGTTTCTGTTTCATAAATCTGATTTCTTAAAATTGTCAACACTTTTCCAACATTTCTCTCCTTTATTTTCTGTGCCCCAAAAGGTGAGAGTAACGTGGCCAAATCCAGAGGTGAGGTGAGGAGCACGGCTGTGATGAGCCTTCTCACCTGTCTGAGGATCTGATGTACTTCTGAAAACAGATAGAAACTGGACAGCCTTGTTCTTTAAATCTACCTGTGTTATGGTTTATCTTTAATCTTAATGAAAACATATAAAACTAATTTTTTAGAAGTTTATCTGTGGCTTGATTCCTTTCTTTCTTGAATAGCTTTGATTTTGTTCTTGCCTATCTGCTTCCACCAAAATCAGCTGTAAAACTAATCCAAATAACCTTTAAAGCAGATTAAGGCCTCTCCTCACTGGTTTCAAAAATCATATCCTAATATTTATGTAATTTCAAAACAATGTGAAATTTTTCTTTATAAGTTATGACATCAACAGAAGTTCTAATTCTGTGACAGGATGAAATACTAATGTCATACTACAAAAAGCATTCCCACCAACTTTGACAAGCAATGCTGCTATCAAAAAAAGTGTTACCTTAAATTAAATTAAACTATTATGTTGTTATTATAGTTGTATTACAGAAGCTATTTTAAATATTTCGTGGTTTTACAGCTTCCCAGTATGTACCAAACAAATTCAAAATAATAGTTCTACTTTGTGCTCTAAAATAACAAAGTATTTGTGCATTATATACTTTTTTATTTTCCTCGTTGAACAAAACCACTTCAAATCATAAAAATTCAATGTTAATGTGAAAGAATCAGTTCTTAGGAACTTTTTGAAAATGTTTATTGCATACCTGTCTTAGTTATCTAACTAGAGAGGGCCTTCTAAAACACTTCTTGTTAAAAAGAAAAAAACAGGAAGTATAAGTTCCATAGTTCTGAATGAGTTTTATTGTAATTTCTTAAAAATATGCTAAATTGAAAAGGATATGTTGTTTTCATAAAGAATGTGGCATAAGTAATGTAATACCTTGACATGATGATGAAGGAAACTGACAATTTTAAAGACACTTTTTTCACCCACTTCTTCAAAGAAATGATCATCAATGAATGGAAATAAGATTTAAAAACTTCCAGAAATGTAAAAAACAAACAAAAAAAAAAAGCCAAAAGCAAGTTTCTACAAATGTCATTGAAAGTTTTGGCAATATTTAAGTTCTTATTGAGTAAGTTGTGTTTCTAATGATTTTTAATGAGATAATTGAACATTTTTTCAGGAATCATTAGTTGATGAGAATGAGGAATGAAGAGCTTTGGTAAGTAAAATGAAATTTTCCAGTGAAAAGAACTAAATGAAAAAATAAAATTTCTGGACTCTCAAATGTAAGTTCGCACTAAATTCCTGTAAATGTTCTGCACCAGATACTCTACAGGAAAAAAGGGAGAATCTCCATCTGGTAAGTGTGTACAGAATCAGAGAATGGTTTGTGTTGGAAGGGATGTTAAAGCTCATCTCATTACAACTCCCTTGCCATGGGCACCTCCCTCTAGACCAGTTTACCCAGAGCCCCATCCAACCTGGCCTTGAACACTTCCAGGGTTGGGGCACCCAGAGCTTCCCTGGGCAGCCTGTGCCAGTGTACAAATCTGCTTTACATATGGCAAAATAAAGGATTTGCTTCTGCACAGGAACAAAACATGCAACATCAATATAATCAAACTGATGTTAAATGAACCTCTGTCCTTTGAGGTGACAGAATTTCTCTGTGTGCTTACAGAATCACATTGTATATATTTAATTACTGCTACAATAAAATAGTAATGGCAAGCTTTAGAACAAGCACTCTGTGTGATCTTGGGGGTCGGATAAGGTGACATCCAGACATGCTTTTCACACCTTCAGTGATATTAAGTTTTGTCGGGGAGAAAAAAACATGTTAGCAACTTCTTGTGCATTATTCCCTTCCCTCCTCCTTGGAAGGCATGGATTGAAGTTAAGATAAAAGATAGATGATTACCCAAACCTCCCTTTTACAGTAATTTGAGTTTTTAGGGGAAAAAAAAAGGCAAGACTGTAAAATACTTTCCTAGCTTACAGGGCAACACGTGGCTGCTTCAAATACACGGTGTAGAGTTATAATACATGATTTTCCTTTCTTTCAAGGCAGTCAGAAGATAAAGTAAACTGCTCTCAATCTAAAGTAAAAATTTGAAAATTATGATCTAACTAGAGGGTGAAATTGAAATACTGCATTAGGTCATGTCAGGAAAAAACCACTCTTGTTTATGAAGCTGAACTACACTTCTGTATTGACCCCTAAAAATGTGCCCAACAATGATGGTTACTTCTGCACAGCCTCTGATTATTGTCTTTAATTTTATATCTGATCTGGAACCTTTCTTACACTCAAAGTCTTACAAAATGTGTATGCTTACTCAAAACCTCTAAAAGACAGAAAATACAGGTCTTAAATTTTTTTATCCATTGATAAGCGCCAAAAAAATCATAATGCAGTACCAAAAAGTTAAACAGCTCTATAAAATTTTCTACCAGTTAACAGTAAAACAGTGGAAGTCCATGACCAAAAGAAGTAATGAACCAGTAATCCCTCCTCACTACCCCAAGAAGCTCCAATACTTTGACTTCCACATCCAGAGCTGCATGACCTGTTTTTAGCAATTTATATCAATAAAGCTTTTCTTTTGAGCCAGGTAAATGCCCAGAAGCAAAATGTCTTCCTTCAAATGAAATAAACAAATCATTACATTTGCAACATCAGCTTGCAAGAAATCATTAGGATTCTGCACAACATTTACTGGGGGACTGTTTGATGCAGAAGAGAATGTGACAGCAAGGTGCATTCTTTTCTATCCCATTCCTTAATGCAAAAAGATGCTAACAAGGCTAGAATCGACATTAATTGTAATGCTTTTTTCTTCCTGAGTGGTTTTTCCTACAACTCTGTGCTAGGACAGATTCTGCTGAAGGGCAGCGGACAAACACATGGATGTGTGCTCTGAGCTGCCGCACTGAGTGATGTGTTCTGACAGATACACTTGACACACAACTTTGAAAAATAAGGGGACAGTACTATTGGCTTCCTCTACCTTTCTTCTGCTCATCAGTGACAGATCTCCATTGTGTCCCCATCTCAGATGAAGTCTGAGCTGCAGTGAGTCAGGGGAGCCTGTGGCGCCACCGGGACTATCAGCTACAGAGATGTGAGCTACTAAAATAAGTATCTCTAAAAGGTTGCACTTTTCTGATGCTTATCTAAGTGAAGGAGTTTTTCTTCATTATGGCTGAGGTCCTCTTGCCAACAAGTTTTCTGAAATGGATTTTTGCCTTTAAATTTTACAGGAAAATGTCTTGTATTATGAGTCTCTCAGGATACTGAGTAACTAGGACTTGAATTCACATCTCCTCTAATGGCCCTTAACAACATTTTTCATAGGAAGGTGTCTTAATAGACATAAATGCAATAGCTAAGTGTAAGAAATGTAATGTAAATAGCAGCTTGAGTATTTCTGGCAACAGTATCTTGTCTGTGGTCATTGAGGGATAGCAAGGGAAAGGATACTAAAAAAACCTTTCTTTACTACAAAAAGGATTCTGTGTTGTGAAAATGTTTTCTGGTGTCGTCATTTACTATTTTTTAAAGCAAAGTTTTAAAAAAAGAGATCCTTTGCATGATCAAACTATCCCTAAGCAGACTTCGGGAGCATTTCTAATATGCCTAAAAAGTTATCCAGTTACAACAACAGCAGCTTTTTCCTTGTATTTACTCAGTCATCATAGTAAAGGGTATTTTTTAGCATTGTCTCCTTCCATGGGAAGCCCCAGAAAAATGCAGGCAGAGAGATCCCAGTCCTCCTGTGCCTTGAGAGGGAAAGGCTGCACTGTGGGTTCATAGAATCAGCACTGCTCCCGGTTTTGGTTCTCAGTAGATTTGGGAAAATAAGTTTCTGTGTCCCAGTTTCCTCCACTCAAACTGACAGCAGATTTACTGAGCGCGTCTCTTGCAGGAGTTCCTAAGAACCTCTGCAGATTAATTAAGATTGATGTGAGTATTGAGAACATACACTTATGCGTGGTTTCAGTACTGCTATTACATAAAAGGATAAATTATTTTAATTGCTTCATTTAGGAGAATTCAAAACCATGCTGTGCATATACCACAGAGACATGGGAAATTTTTGCATCTTTATAGTGGATGACAACCCTAAGTAGAGTATTGCAGCCAGGAGAACTGAAAAAGATCAAACTATCTCAGGATTTTATTTAAATTAAGAAAATATTTCAAGTTTGACAGCATTTTCTATAAAACCTATGTAAATTCAAGCACAACAGTTTTAAGAAGGTATACTCGGAATATTATGTTAAATACATAATTATTTTATAGCATTAGCTACAAAAAGAGCAGTTTAATATTATAAATGCTGCCATTATATGGTGCATGTTTTTACTTTAAAAGGTTCAATTGCTACAACTGCAACTGCAGCAGAGTCCTGCTTGGTAGGGCAGCTTTTCCCAGTATTAAAGCTTCCTTTGGGGATACAACTTCAATCAGGCAGATTAAATCAGAATGGATAAGGCTCAGGTTGCATATTTATACAGACAATGCACAAACTTGCTTCTCTAGTGAGAGGCATGGCAGCCACCTAATCTGAGCAAAACTTAAAATTCATGAATTCTAATTTTAGGGACTTTAATGTTTGTGGTGGGGTGGGGTTTTTTTTGTTTGTTGGTTTGTTTGGTTTTGGTTTTTTGGATTTTTTTTTTTTTAATTTTGTTAGTTTGGGTTTTTAAAAATATTCACTCTTGGATAAAACCCTATAGCTAAAATGCAGATACAATGCTAAAAATTGTCTCTGCAGACACAAAATACATCATGTAGATAGTACAAGAAAAAAAAGAGCATTTATCAGCAATAAAGAAAATACAGATAGTAATGCTTTAAGTCAGTTTTCTTTATTACAAAAAATGAAGACAGAAGTTGCATGAACTAAAATGAACTTTGAACAACAGATGAAAGCCACACTAAGTTACATATATTTCTTGACATTGTGTTTGGAAAGGTGCTGAGGGACATCACAGTTACACCATGCACACGTTCTTCAGGGAAAAAGCAGAGATGACAACAAGTGCTGCATGCATGACAAACTCAGTGGAGCAAAATGGTAGTGAATTATGAATAAGATAAAAATAAGCAATGTTTCACAAATTAAAATTAACTACTTTAAATCCAGATTTTTTCCTTGCCTTTCACACTGTTTTTGAAAGCAAAAACTTACAGATGTTGCAGTGTATTCAATATTTTTCACAAAATTAGTTTTCAGTACATTGTATGTATTTTCATTTATAATTCTGTTGGATACATACACTGAGAAAGATTTACTTTGCTTCTATTATGAACATTTAATACATGCATTAAAATTAAAACTTTACGTAAATAAAATATGTGCTGGAAATTGCCTCTACAAAAATATTAAATGTGTAAAATAAATATACAGAACTGTTAATAAGAATATAACATAATGGTAGTATGGTGACAAGCATTAGTACCACAGCTTCTTGGCACTTCAGACCCAATAATAAATGAACAAAAATGGATATTCCTACCTCAGTTTCTTGCTTTTGTTGTAAGATATCTAAACTTAGCACAGCACTCAAGTGCACAGCTTACATTCAGCTACTGTTTCTAAATAGGCAAAGTTGGTTCAGCTCTACACCTGGTATTTGATGCCATCAGCTTTATATTAAGATGTCAATGACATTAAAGGGAAAAGGTGATTTTCCATCACTTATACATTATGTCTGATAAATATATAGCAATGGAAAACTGAACATTCCTTACATGCCTGAAGAAAATGAATGGATAAAGTAGATGTGATAAGCATAAAGGAGCCCTACACATAGGAAAGATTTCAGTGATGTCATTATACACCTCAGATGCTACATTTCTCTATATATTACTCAACTTGCATCCTAAAAGTAACATTTTCTTTTTTTTCCTTTGCTCCTAAAATTCCTGAAAAAATGAACAATCAGAAATCATCAACATACTGGACAGCAGATAGAGAATTGACAACTATTAGCACAATCACAAATCGTATACAATCTCCATTATGTCTTTAAAAAAACCCCAAAAAACAAACAAAAAAACCCAAAAAACAAACAAACAAAAAAACCAACAAACAAACAAACAAAAAAAAACCTAACAAAAAAAAAAACCCAAAAAAAATAAAAAAAGAAAAATCAGCAACTGCTTTTTTAGGCTTCATTATTTCACTTTACATTTGCAGACCCATTTGAGTGGTGCCTATGCAGGTTTCCATGGTGGAGAGAGAGTACATGGTAAGACCATGAAAACTGACTGAGAATTGGTCATAAGGTTATGTGTATAATTAAATCACCATATCTGTTTATCTTTTAAATGCATATAATATTTTTTACATCAGTTCTTGGCCTTATATTTTCACCAAAAATAATTGAAAGTTATTTTGTTATTTGGTAATAGTATGTTTTTCACACCTCCAAAAACCATTCAGAAGTTATATTTTATACCTAATATATGCAATATGTGTGTCTATTTCTGGGCAATATTTTTCCTATTTAGAGGGACAGCAATTTATATCCTTATAACCCTACAGTAGTAAAAAAAGGATGGCATTTGAAGTTGCATTATGTAAATACTTTGATTTGTGAACAATTTGTTAATGTTAGGAACTTGTCAAAACTCTGGAAAGAAGAAAAACAACAAATAAAATCTGATTAGGAAAGAAGCCAGCCTTAGACTCTAAAGGTTGTAAATCAGAACATTTTAAAAATACTGTTCCTTAGAGATATACTGCTATATCACAGACTAATCATTACCCTTTTAAGTTTCTGTGCCACCAATTTGGATTTAAGGCACAAGCTCAGCATAGCATATTTTAGGGCTTCAGCGTTACAGACAGTTTAATATTAGCATTTCAAAATATGTGACAATGTTAAAAAAATTGTAACATTTTACACTGTCAGTCATAAGACCTAAAATCTGTTTTAAAATTACAACATTTAAAGGAACAAATTTACTTATCTAACATTTAAATACTAATGTCATAAGTAAATTGAATTCAATTTGTAAAGACATATTTATCATTTTAATAGAGTTTAAATTACAATTTTAAGCTGTTCAGTCTATACCTATGAATTATAATTTAATTTGAAAATGTCTCTGCTCATTTTTTCTTCATTCTTGTCTGTATGAAGCCAAGATTTCAAAATCTTCAGAATATTCACACAGATTGCACAAAATACTGTGAAATAATCTCGCTCTCATTGTTTTTAAAGATACAATTATGAAATGCTCATAAAGAGAACTACAAACAAAGCTGTACTAGTCATTCATCTGAGGAGATATATGACAACCCAAGGACATTATTCTCTTCCACTTTTTCTTTCTCATTACAGAGGTTTTGGGTCACTGCCCAGAACTGCCTGGCTCTGCAGTCACATAATCCCCACAATATTGGTTTAAGTCATTCTCTTTGGAATTTGATGGGAAGATGAGGGCCAGAAGAAAAGGATCACATTCAAACTACTTGATAACCTCAAAATACAAAGCACAGAAAAATTTAAATTGGAGCAGACGGAAAATTTCTCTCACTTAACAGAAGAAATTTATCTAGTTCCCAGCTGAAGCTACTATCAGTTGGAAAAAAAAGATAAGTGATCCAAATTTGTCTCTTTATCCCACTGGCATTGTGACACTGAGGATAAAAGACAACTTGCCATTCATAATGTATATTTAGCTTCTAAAATTTCTCAAGGCTTTTCATTATCTCCTTCACAGTATGTTTGGAGAGCTCACAGTCAATCAGTCTCTGTGCCCTAATTCCTATCTTGTCTCCTTATATACTTATCTGCAATGTTAGAATGACTTGCTAAGATAATAAATTTATAGCCTGTAAAGAGCTCTTCAAATGTCTTACTGGAGTAGAAAAATGATATGGGAACTTTCATTTTTCTGCTTTTCTGCATACCTGCAGGTGCCCAGTCTTGCTTTATTAAAAAAAATTAAGAACAGTGACATGTATGCAGAAGGTGAAAATATACTAGACAACATTTAGTAGAATAGCATCTAGGTTTCAAATTTCAGAAAATTAGGAAAAATCTACAAAATAAGGAAATGCTGGGATCAGACTGTCTGTGCAACCTTAGAAGATCCTATTTTATTTTTCAGTTTATGAAACAATCTAAGTGTTACTCAGGACTCTTTAAACCAGTGGTAGGTACACATTAGTTTTGATTGGATCTACAGTTTTATTTTCTTTTCTGTTCAGGACAGCAACTGTGTGTCCACAAGAGAAGATTCTGTTCCCTCACGTGCATGCTGTGCCTGTCTCAAAGTGGGATCAGAATGCAAAAGGGATGGGACTGCAAAGAGGAGCCCCCAGAAAGAATTTGCTGCTCCCCTGGACCAAAAGGGAGTCCCAGTGTTTGTGCACCACTGAGCTCCTGCAGACTGAGAAAGATCTCCCAGTATTGGTTTTTAGTGTGCTTAAACTGTGGGTTTCTTCCCCCTGAACAACTACTACTACAATATTTACTTAGTAAATATTGGCCAATCATCAGTTCTTGGATGGTAAGTAGAGATATCTTTGCCATTTTGTTATCACAAAAGGCAATAGCGGCAATAATGACAGTAGTGACAACAACAAATAATTTCACTCTCTGAATTTTTGAAATGGTAAGAGAAAAAAAAAAAGAAAATCTCTTGCAAATGTTCCTGCCCAATGTGATTCTTTCACTAAAAACAAATTTAGCATTAGCAACAACATTTGTCCAAGTTATACGCAACTGAAAATATGTTCTCAGATCTGAAAGTTTTTGGCAACTTATGCGTAGCTAGCAATTCCAAATCTGCTGTAACATGGTTAAGATTAAAGGTTTCATTAAAAATATTATCTAGCCTTCATTAGTTACATCTCTTGGTTCAATAAGAACTTAATCATTTAAAAAAAATAAATAGTATATATTGGAAGAACACCTATACAACTAAATTACAAAGTCATATATATATTAACATTATTTGTGCATGGAAAAATGGGCTTTCACCTGGGTGGCCCTAAATAGGAACCCAAAGTTTCAATTCCTACAAAATTAGAAGAGAAAATGTCTTTCTTTACCACCCTATGTCAGGCACTCATCAATGTAATTAATTTCAAAGTAATATCATGACATTAAATCAAAGTGACAGAACACACTGGCAAGGGCCATGGATGGAACAGTGGCTTGACTTTAAGTGAGAGCTTATCTGCAGATCACAATGAAATTAATGTTTTCTAGATAGCAATCTTTTCAATTCCAGCCACTTCATTACACTAAATATGGGAACTATTTAAAAAAGTATTTCTGTCAATAAATTATTCCATAGAATTACACACTGAAGACACCTTACTTGTGACATAGTCCAGTTTTCTAAAATGATTGTTAGCTGGTTTAGATGAGGATAGTTTTTCTTTTTATGTCCTAAAGGAAAGACTTCCAAAAATATTTCAAAACTGGCAAAAATCATCATTATCAATATTTCTTAGAAATAAGAAAATTCTTTAACTGAGTGAAGATATATAGATACTTAAATTTGACCAATTGATTTCCAATTTGTAAGATAACTTCTTTTAGGTCCCAAAAGGTATGAACTATAAGGAGGAAAAAATCATCATGTACAGGTAATTCATCATGTTTGTTATATTAAGTAACAATTTGAAGGGAGCTGTCTTAAAATAAATATTTAACTCTGCCTTAGTTTTAAAGTGCATTGCTTTCTTGGGTTATTCTGTATGTAACAGAGAAATGAACCATAAACCTAGACAACTACATAAATTTTAAAATCAAATATATGTAATAAAATATATATATGGACTATTGTTAAATGAAATCTTTTTCCTGAGGTTTTGCACACACTGCTGCAGAGCTCATAAGCCACGCTTTTAATATATAAAACAGGAAAAAATGCTTTTTCCATTTTTACTACAGGTCAAAATTGAACCCCTTGAGCTTCCAAGTCCTACCAGATGCCATGAAATGAAATGTGGCACCTTTGCAGCCACAAGAAGTGACTTTGGTGGGAAGGGACCTGTTTTATGTGCTGAGGCATGTCAGTGGTGAGTCACAGAAAAAGTATTTTAAATTAAACACTGTGAAGTAAAACAATTCATAAATAATTGGTTAGAGAAGACATGCTTGTTAAAATCCATTAGCAAGTACAAAACATGTCTGTATTCACAGAACCACAGAATGGCCTGGGTTTTGAGGGACCTTAAAGATCATCCAACCCTCTGCTGTGGGCAGGGACACCTTCCACTAGACCAGGTTTCTCAGAGCTCCATCCAGCCTGGACTTAAACCATTTTTATTAAGCATAAAGTTTTAAGTACCTTGTGTCAGGAACCAGTGAAAGGAAAATTTTTTGCAAAGCATTAGTACAAAATGAAAATACTCTCCTGGAAGATGAATTGGTGGCGTAGCTGGAAAGCCATATGACTGACAATGGTAAGGTCTCTGCATGAATTTCTTATAATCAAAATCTAGTTGAGAAAATAGAACCAAACCACCTTGATCAAATTCAGTAAGTCAGATTCTCCATGCTCTGTCTGACCAGAGTGTCAAGCATCATCTTTTGAATTTGTCACAAAACTCATCAGGCTTCCAAAAAGCCCCATGAATAATTTTGCATGCACAGACTGAAGTAATTACTCTACTTAGGATCTTGACTAGGAATGGAAATTTTGGAAGAGCTATAGAAAAGTACAAATTTTGTAAGGTCTGTGTTTATTTTCCAGCAAATAAAAAATTAGGGGAGAGAGGAAGAATACATATTGCTTGTCTTATCATCAACAGTACAAAAACATGCACCAGAAACTTATGACTACAGTGAGAGAGAAAACAGCAGCATTCAGCTGCAGGGACTGGCCTCCATTTTCACGTCTAGTAGCTTCACAGCATCTGTCTGTGTGGATAAGAATAGTTATAGAAAATCAAGAGTGTGAAAAAGAAGTAAATTTTAGGAAAAAAAAAAGTGGAAAAGTTGAGACAGCATGAAAAACAAGGCATCAAAAGGAAACAAAAGTGACAGTGGGAAAGAAAAAAGAAAAAAAATAATATTTACATTGTGCCAAAGATAGTCACTTGAAAGACATTATTCTAATGAAAACATCAAATTATGAATAAAACATAAATGCAATGGCAACAATTGAAGTATCCCAGCCAAATCTATATAATCTAATACTAAAATTGTGGAAAATGTATACCTCCATAGCAGCAATGTGGTCCTCCTCAGTAATCAAAGCAGCAAACTGTTTGGTCTAATTTTAAAACAATTTAATTAAGTGCTTAACCTGAAGCAAGTTTCTTGCTTCCCCCTGAGACCATTCAGCCAAGCCCAACCTGAATACAATTTTGACTTTTATGGTGGAGGCACTTGGAATTCACAAAACTGCCATGTAACACTGTGCTGTAACTATCAGAAATAGCGACTACTGACTGTTTAAAGCAAGGAGAAACACCAGCCTGCAGGCTGAAAGGTGAAACTAGAACTGTGTCAATAATTACACAAAAAGAAGGTTTCAGTCATACACAAGAAGAGACAAACTTATCTGTTTCTCCTTGCTAATGGCTTTATCTTGCCCCTGAACTATTGTAGGAGATCACAATGGGCCACCAGGAAAACTGGCTTCAATAATATGGACACAGGTCCAATTAAATTATGAATGACCTGCGCAATTAACACATGCAGCTCAGTAATTAGATATTGACTTTGGCACTAAAGTGGGAACAAAGAAGCTTCTTAGATATTCACACCCTCACAGTATGTCTGGTTCCATTACAAAGTTTGAATATATTTTTTCTACAAATATTTATATTGAAGGTTCATTTTTTTGGCACATAATAGAGTCAAATTTATTCAATATATAATGTATTGACTAGATTTTTTTCCCAGCTACAGTGACACAATAATTATGTTGGTAGTGATTAATACCATTGTTAAACTAATATTTTGAAAAAGACTTCAAAAGAAATGAAAATGTATAAAACCTTGTATTGCAGTATAAGCAACAACCTTGGTTAAATCTTTACTTTAAAACTGATTTAAGAAATTGCAATGGAAGAAACTATAAAGCAAATGGAAGCAAACTATAAAGCCATATATAGTCTTATATGCATAATATTTAACCAATGCATTACCTTATCACAGAAATGCCCCTGTTGCACAAATACATGCATAACTATCTCATGTAGATAAGTACCAAGTAGAAAAGGCAGCAATATAAATAAACTAAGAACAATTGGACAACTAAGAACAATGGACATTATTCCATCCTCACCCATATCTCTACTGTGATGTTTCCAGTGATACATATTGTGTTCAAGCCACTCAAAATTCACAACCAATTCTTTTTCTTAAGACTTAAATAGTTTGGTCCAAATACTCATACAAAAAAAACACCA
This sequence comes from Arremon brunneinucha, assembly GCA_035583215.1. Taxonomy (NCBI): domain Eukaryota; kingdom Metazoa; phylum Chordata; class Aves; order Passeriformes; family Passerellidae; genus Arremon; species Arremon brunneinucha. The sequence goes on along the minus strand of JAWWEX010000001.1, from coordinate 12,929,529 downwards.
AAACACAAAAACCCACAAACTTTGAGCACATTAAACTTCCACATTTACTTCAATAAATCAGCTTTTAAATATTTTTAGAGGATATACTTAAACATCTTTAATTGGCACTCAGATATTTTTAATCAGGGATATTTTAATTAGAAAGCATCATAATGCTAACAATTACTGCAACAAATAATAAGGATTAGAGTACCACAAATGTAAAATGTGGCCTTGCACTTCAACATTCAACATCTAGAGTGATTTTCTTTTTTCTTCATAGCATTCAAAAAGATAAGCAAACTAAAATTCATATGATAAAAAAAAAAATTAAATTCCTTTTGAAGCAGAAATTCTGAGAATACACAATAGCTCTTTGATTGCTTCTCCACTGCTATTCAGTGGTAGTTAATATCTGTGATAGCTGTACCATAAGAATTACATTTTATTTTTTTTTTTCTGTTAACATTTTTGATGGTGCAAGCCTTTTTGTCTCTCTCTCTGATTCATATCAAATAAGTTCTATCAGTTTTAGTGAGGGATTTCTATCCCTTTTCATGCAATAACTTTATTCTTTGCAGGGAATGGAGCAAACAGCTGGTTTGAGCCCAGAGCAAGAACATGCCCTATCACTTCCAACAATGATCATCTCCAGGATTTGATGAGAAATGGCTCTTACTCAGCAAATTCTACTACTGGTTTGAAAAACAAAGCCAAATAGGTTTTGTAGGGGCTGTTATCTTTCTGAAGTTTTAGATACTAATTAATCTGATTGGTGTGAGTCCTACCAACTTTTTTCCTCAAAGCAGGAGACCTCAAAGATACATTTCATCTCTCTATTCTTTTCAGAAAATAACAAAATTATTCTTTCATCACAGCAATATCGGCTGAAGAATTTAATTTACACTTTTGGCTCAGGATTAAGATCTGAACAAAAGTCAGACAAAAGCCTTCATTTTCAAACTCTTATTATGGAATTACAATATCCTTTAGCCTATGAGAAAATGAGTCAGGTAACTTCACAAGGATAATGCTGCAGCTCTTCCTTGCCTTGGGAATATGATCAGAGCTCCAAGGGGACTGACATGCCACAGGCTTTCCTTTTTCACTCCTGCATTTTGTTCTTCATTTTAGATTTAGCTAAAACCCTAACTAGTAAGATCTGTAGAGACAGACTGAGAAATCCTGTAATGCACAAAATCGTACAAAAGAGACACTAATTACCAACTTAAAATTTCAGATCTGTGGGATGGAAATTTTACCTGTGAAAATCCTCCAAACTTCTTCTCTGCTTTTAAGTTTTCTTTTGTGGTTTACATTTAAGGTGGCTGTCAAGGTTGGTTTAAGGATCAAAAGTCAGAAAATTCAAACTAGTCTTTTCCAAATCATTCCAATTGTTAGAAATATGTGAGGGTTTAATACAATATTTTGCCTATTGCACTACAGAGAATTTTACTTCTATTTTCAGATAAGATTTTATAAGGAAATTACAGGAATGTTTTAATTTTGAAGTCTCCATTCTCTGAAAAATTTAGTGAAATTGTCAGCTATATCCAAAAGTTTTCAGAAGCCACAAACTGATGGATGCTTGTGCATGTACACACAAACACACACACACACACACACACAGAAAGTCACAAACCATAGGCTTAAAATCAGGCCAACCCTAAAAGATTCTACAGTCTTTTTATGGAGATTTAAACAGGCAATATGTAAGCCACAAGTGATGACATTCAATCCTGGCTCAAGTACCTACTGACAGCCTTTATAGCTTTTTCTATGGAAAGAGAATACAAAAGAAGACTAAAAGTCCCCATAATTCCTCTAATTTAACTTTTAATGATGAAATCTCCTAGAATTGAGAATAGGCACCAAGAGCCAAATTGGGGGTCAATATGGGTTTTAATACTGCTCAACATCATTAATGATTTGAGTGATAGGGCAGTAAGTACACTCAGCAACTTTTCTGATGGCACACAGAGGAGTGGCTGAGGAACCAGGCAGTTGTGCTGCCTCACAGAGGGACCTTGGCAGGCCCGAGAAATGGGCTCACAGGAACATTGGGAAGTTCAACAAGAGGAAATACAAACCTGTCCCAGGAAAAAGCAATCCTGGTCCCCAGTTCCCAACTAAGGGCACCCAGCTGAAAATCACCTTTGCAGAAAAGGTCCTGAGGATACCAAGCTCAACAAGAGGCAGCAATGTGCTCTCCAGGCACGAAAGGTTAATGGAAACCACAGCAGAGACCTTGGGCATGCAAGCCTGCTCTCATGGGATACACTGACCTTGAGGCTTGGTTGTAAGCACATAAAATCCAATTTCAAACAGATATGAAATGATTTAAAATCTAGGAAAAGTGCTTCAAAGGACACAAGAGCTGCTCAGTTTGGAAGTCCGCCCATAGAAATGGTCAGTCAACAAATGTTACATTTTTGTGGTGGAGAGCAGAACATGAGTGAGGAAGGTGGCTTTTTGGCTTCTCTTAGTGGATATATGGTCAGGGGTAAGTCCACATTTTAGAGAAGGGGTAAATGCCCTTCAGAGCTTGGGAAACTGCCAGGGCATCCACATAGCCCACAGGCTGAAAGGGTATGATAGGGTGCAAAAAGGGAATATGCTCTTGGATTGTAAGAGGTGGCAGAAAAAAAAAAATCCAACCCAGCTACACAGCTGGGATCATACAGCATTTATTTCTGCCCTCAAAAGGTCACCTGATTGCTTGACTGAGAGAAATATTTAAGGAACATACTCGCCCTGAAAGAAAACTGTGAGAATCAGGGAAACTTGCTTCTGTTTTGCTGTAATTAGTAATTTCGAGTTTCTGGCTGAAAAACCTTATCCTAGCTTCCATTCTAACAAAACACCGTCCATATAGCTCAAAAGCCCTAGTAATACATCATAAAAGGTATATACATAAATGCAACCCCAAATATATACACACAAACTTGAAGCAATGAAAAGAGCTGCTTTTGTTTTTCATTCATGTCAAGACCACTGCAGATCCCATTGTATTTTTGGAAAAACTACTGATAAAAATCAAATGTTACATGGTAATTATCATCTTTGCCATTGGTAGTGATGAGAGAAAATACTATGTATTTTTGTCCCTCTTTTGCCTCCCAGTATATTATTTAAAGTGTAGTGATACACATGAACAGAAAAAAATAAATGAGATGTTCAAGGGATTAAAACATTTTCAGACAACAAAAAATTACACTCACAGTTGATGCAGTATTGGAAAAAAACAACCAACTAACAAAAAAAATCTCAAACAACCAATATCACAAAGTAAGAAAAATAGATCTAAGAGGTTCTTGTTATATCCAAATATTTTTTCATTTTCCCACTATTGCACCAAGTTATTAACTTTTAGTGAAGAAGAAAAAAAAACATGATAAAACACAACTTGCAACCATTTTAATATGTCTACTGGCCTTTCAAAGTAACAGCACTGACTGGATAAGAGCCTTTGGAAAATGGCACTTTCATAAATCTGCTGGTAATTCCTGAAAATATACTTAACACTTGCAGAAAGGACCTTTTTTAGCACCTTCCATTCCATCTTCTTTTGAGATTCAGTATTAACCTGCACATGTGTTTTTAGGTTGCCACTGTAATGGATGACAGCAGATTTGGACACTTTTGTACCAAGACAGGGGTACAAAGACAGGATCTCTGTTTTCTCACTGTAGAGAAAGAGTGAAAGGGCCCAAAAAATGGTCTGTAGAGTCAGCTCTGGGAGCTAATGGACTTGGGCTGCTCCCAGGGGCTTTTATGGCTGCAGAGGTTAGTGCATGCTCTCCTAATATGGATGAAAAACTAAAGCACACTGCTCCTTCGAGAATCCCACAGAGCTAGAAGCTTAGCAGTATAGATAAGCCAGAAGCAAATTTTATAAAACATTACAACTCAGCACTAAAAGTGTGAAAAATACTTCACTCAGAGGCAAACACACTGAGGTTAGAGTTGTACCTGCCTGCAAGCGTTGCCAACTGACATCCCTAGTGAGATTTTGGAACGCATAAAATACTACTTCTAAGACTGTGTCACTCTTTCTCCAAGCATGAGTCTAAAATACATGTCCATATATCTAAGTGAAATGTGAAATTCAGATGTAGAATTGTGACCACAAAAAATAACTCAGAAAAGTAGGAAGGAAAATGGTGTAATGGTGTGTGTATATATATATATATATATATGTAAATATATATATATGCACACATGAATAGATATGTTTTAAGAAGGTTTTTTGCTGGCATTTCTCAAAGTCAGTGCAAGTTTCCATTGATGAACTGTTTAGAAAACCAGGACACTTTTATTAAAAGGATTACAAATTGTAAGGAACTAAGCACAAATATGAGTGGCTCAGTGGATGGATACTGTGTCACAGGCCTAGGAAGATACATTATGAAATAAGTAGATCTACATTTGGAGACTGCTGAGGCCAACCATATGAAAATTTAAGGGAATGTCTGTCTCATTTATGCACCTCCCTGATGCCAGAGAGCAATTTGCAGCCTCAAGCTCCTTCCCAGACCTAAGACTGCTACTGGAAGATCATCATTTTGTGCTGCCATGGGATTTGACTTGCAGCCAGGAGCTGGTACTTGCACACTTCACTAGGAAGCAGAAGCTGTGGATTCAGTGCCCACAGGAGTTGTATATTCACATAAGTGGAGTTTTGGCTCCCAGTTCCTGTCCCCAGGGATTGCTACTTCTGCCTGATATCCAATGGCTTTTGAAAGCACAAACAAGCTCCTTCTGCAGAATTTAGAAGCAGGGTTTTACTTCTTGTGACTACTCCTATTCCCCTATTAAGTGCACACTGAAGGACAGCCAACATGTCCTTGCTTCCATCTCCCTTCAGTCTTGCTTCAACCTCCCTGATTTATTGCATTAGCTTGCTACACTTCACCAGGGTATTTTTTATATGTAGTTAACCAACAAGATGCTTGGGATAAGTAATAGCCATGAGACTGCATACATAGGGTCTGCAGATTTATTTCTGTTTAAATTTAGGACCAGACATAAACACACAGTTCAGCTGAAGTGCCACAAATTTGGGCAAATACAGATGAACATCTTCAGGAGTCTTAGAGGCTTTTCTAACAATTGCATTAATAATATGAAAGGAAATGTCAGTTACTGTAGCTACTGAGAGAGCACAGGACAAATGACGAAGATTTCATCGAGAAGTCTACCCAGTTTCATCCTTATTGCCTATGTCTTGCTTAAAATTTATCAGTAGACACCTAGCTGTTAATACCAAAGCCTCAAACAAATAGTGCATCATTGGTGTTAACTGGCATCAGAAAGAATATTTCTGCTCAAACTTAAGCATTTTATACATAAACTCTATTGTGTTTTAATAGATTACACTCATATTTTTGCAGCATTATGTATATATGTATATAATGTTATATCATAGTTATAATATTATGTCATTTCAAAACAAGATAATCATGCTGACTCATGAATATGAAGACTAATGTTCCGCTGATTCAAAATGTCTTCTGACATACTTTAAAAAATTGCCTACAGAATGTTCTTGTGATGGGAATTTCACACTATTTTTCAGTCTTTGAAAAAACAGTTGTCAAGGAAACTAATTAGTTCCAGAATCATAATTGCAGTAATGATTCATATAAAGAAGACTTGAAGTTAAATAGTGTAACAGAGTTCTTACAACTACTTAGAGGTTATGGGAGTGCATTGAAAGGAAAAAAGCCCCTAAGCACCTATAAAACTCTTTTTAGAGAGAAATGCTCTATCTTCCTTCTGAAATTAAATTAACTAAGCCACTTTTTACTTGAATGTCTAGAGACCACCTATGGTATCATTTACTGAGGAGAATTAAGTTTCTCTGCTACAGCAGCTATGGCAATAGTACAGAATAGTTTACATAATTATAAAAGGCTAAAGTTGGAATTCATTGCAAAAGAAGTAATATTTTTGTTTCACATATGCAAAATTGAAAAGTGGCTTATTCCTTCCCTCAGTAAGTTTTTACTTATTTTTCTACTTGACAGATATCTTTATTTCCTCAGGACAATGAGTTTCCTTACATTTTTTTCTCCCTTTTCTTTTTCAATCACAGGGAATTTTATTTCTGAATGATAGCAATCACAAGGCCCTGCCTGTTTAAAAACAAGTACACAGAACCTATTGAGACCCTAAATTTCAATCAAGATGCAAATCAACTTTATTTCAATTCAAGTGCATAAACAAATATTTGTACTAGAACTGGATCTGAGTCTGTGAATGAATTACAAATCTCTTTTCTATACAATAAATAAAAGGTAAGGATGCTTCCAATATTAAAAAGATTTCTATGGAATATTCAAACATGTTGCAGAGATCTTGGGATAAATTTCCTGAAAATATATTGGAAGGAAACTTATAATAAACAAGGAAAAAAACCCCAGTTTTTTCAAAATTTTTATGACTCATTCCAGCTCATTGGCACTGTATCAGTGCTAGTCAAGTATTCAGATTGAAATACAGGTATAAATAAGGTTTACATTTTAATATATTTGCCATCGTATTTATTTGGCAAGTTCTTTGTTGATTCTAATACACTAACAATTTGAAAAATGGCAGTCAGAAAATACCACGTTAGAGGAGTTAGAACTTGATTTTTCAAGTGGTAATGATGATACTGATCTAATTTGGAAATAATCATAAAGATGTTTCTCATAATTTTAATTAAAAGTTTAAAATCTTTTCCTCATAGCATTTTCTTAATAAAAATTAAAGTTACTCATAATACTCCAGAAAATACCTTATTTTAGGTTTATTTTTAACTCAAGAATTTTTCATTGTTGTATTAAAAAAAAAAAACCTTTTATTGGGAATCATTAAAACTCATACACTCACTCTTAACTAAAATGCAGTTTTCTTAAATGGAATTTCAAACCTTTCTATTTACAGATTTAAAAATAAGACCAAAGTTTCTATAGATTTCAAACGTTGTAAATCAGCCTCATACAAGACTGCTTGGTCACTCTGTTAGGGTGAATCATCCAGTCAGTATCTAAACAAGACTATTGGAAGTCTTAACCTCATCAGACACTAAAGTAAATCTTTTATTGCATGTATAGCTCAAAGTACATGTAGAGATGGAAATTAAATAAAGAATTCTAGAAAATATCTGGCTGAACCAGACAACAGGCAGTACAAGGCAACTGGAAAAGCAGGTGTATCTTAAGTATGGTACTTTTTGTTGAGTGTCATCAAGAGGGTTGAAGAATCAATGTTTCTTATATACTTAAGAATTACTTTATTACTAAGAGAAAAGTGAGAGACAGGGTCCCATTTAAGAGTCTTAGATCAATTTTTTTGCTGATAACAAAATTTGGGGCCTCATGTTTTTCCAGTCCAAGACTTCAGTTACATTATGCTCAACTATACACAGTGTACTATGAGTTGGAAATAATTAATAGAGAGAAAACACAATGAAATTAACTTACCTGTAATAATGTTGGGCTTTGGTGGCATGCTGAATTCATACAATGTTGGCTCAGAATAACCCAGTCTGTTGGCAGCTGTAATTTGTACTTCGTAGCCCATGGTCCACTGAAGATGCTCTAAGATGATGTGGTCTCTACTACCCTGTACTTTTTTCTCTAGCCACTGGTCTTCCTTATCTTTCTGTAAAGATGAAAATATTTGTTTAAATTCTCCCAGACTCTTGCTTTATTTGTCTAAAGTCTGTATGAACATGATGCACAAAGATATGGAGCTGCCTTCAGAGATGTCATGAACACTAATCTAATTTTGGAGTTCTGAGTACTTCGGCTTTTTGTAATTTTGATTACTCATTATCAAGTTTCCACAATGTGGATTTAGAGAATTTTGTGTTCAATACTTTTAAAATTTTTGGCTTCAATTTATTCTTTGCTCAAATACTGGGTTTTATTTTATAGGACAGCAGGCTAATAACTTATATAATAAAATGCTAAAAATAAATTATGTAAGAAGTTCATTTTATACAGACATTTCAATTACATTTTGATCAATATTCATTCAAATAAACTTGCCATTAAACCCATTCTTGAATTGTTCGTGAGTCCAGCTGTGTTTATATCACACATTAGTTATTTAACAAAATATACACTAATTGTAGCAATTTGGAAACACTTCACAAACCAGGTTGTATGCAAGAATATAAACATCATTGAGAATATATGAAGTACTATGTCTGCACTTGTGAGAGGATACATGCAAATCTTTAGGATGGTGTTCTAGATGAAAAAGGATTCTTGTAATTTCTCATAGTTCAGGTAATTAAGACATCTATAAATAGAGAACAAATGGGGACTTAAATTGCAAACTAAATTCTGGCATTTCATAAATCTGGAGTTCTTACCTTTGCAATCACTACTTTGAGTGCATAATACATTTATTTTTTTATACAAATAGAAATTACACAATTATTAATAAGTAGAAGGACAAAACAATATATATTGCCAAACAAAAAATCATCTTGTTCGAAGGACAACCAATAACAGTCCTTTGGTTGACAATCCATGCAGTCCTACCCTTACAAGACACTGAGGTACATTAGCATGGCTCAAATATCTCTTGAGAGCCAGATCCTGGCCACCCAACCCCTACAGAAACATAGACCCAATCAGTGGGTTTATGTTTTTTCCCATAAAACCATATGGAAAAATTTAAAGCCAGACAAACTTATAATACCTGCAAGTAGAACTTCTTAGCTGCACAATACTCAGCAACTTATATTTAGGCTCTTTGCTGAAGCA
>JAWWEX010000001.1:12892350-12913008 GCA_035583215.1 Arremon brunneinucha | reverse complement strand
CTACATCTACATCTACATCTACATCTACATCTACATCTACATCTACATCTACATCTACATCTACATCTACATCTACACCTATATCTATATCTATATCTATATCTATCTATCTATATCTAACGTAAAAGACAAAATGGAATGAACTTTTTTTAAATTTACTGGAAAATTGAATTACCTTTTTTTTTAAAATTTACATAAATTTTGGGGTTTTTTTTACTAAGAACCTTTATTGTGAGTTGCCTACATCATCAATGCCTTCTCATTGGTATAGCCAATTCAAAACTAAATAGCACAATTGAGAGGGAGAGGACTCCAAGTTTTGATTGCTTCATCAATATGGGCATGTACATAACTTCCTCTAACTTTAAGGACATTTGTAGTCAAAGGAGCAGCAGTACCAGGCAGAACACACAGCACAGCAATTTAAGAACATGTCTTGGGTAAGAGAAAACACTTATCTTCTATAATTCACCTTAAAACCCAGTTAAATGTATGTAAATAAAATAGTAGAGATAGGAATTGGTTTGAAAAAAAAACACTCATTTCACAAACAAACTGCTAAATATGGAATTTCCATCCACAGAGACATTAGTAACTCAGAGCAAAGCCCTAGCAAAACTTTGAATTTGGGCCTGATGCAGTCTGAGGGAGTTGGAGCTGATGATGACAATGATGCTTTTGGGACCTTTAGGAATTCAGGAAGCTAAATTAATCTAGAATTTCATGAAGTACATGAAATTTAGAGTACTCAGATGAAAAAGGAAGTTAACAGAACCTGCTGAGATTTGAATGTGAAATTACAAAGAATTAGTTATTTCAGATTTGAGCTTTAAGTTGTTAAAACCCAGAGAGAAAAAAGTAAAGTTATATTCTAAGCAAGTATTTGCATTCGTGCTTGTAAATGGATAACTCCTTATTAGCTGAAACTAAAACCTTAAATTTATTTTTCTTCAATTTTCATATATTAACATGCTGTACAAGCTCAGATGTTTTCCTTATGCTGTGTTTATTTTTCAGAAAAGTAATATAATGCAACTTGTTCCCCTGTCAAGGGTTTTATTCCAGAAATAAATATGTCAACATTTCTTAGCTAGAAATATTTTTCATGCTTTCATTTTGCCTTAAAATGGAAAATTGTCAAAAACATATTTCACTTCTTCTTGCCCATAGTCTGATTATGCTATCACAAGGCTTCTGAAATTATTGTCTCCTTCAATGAAATATTCACTAAAGAAATATAAACATATGTTGATAAATTATCTTTGGTATATTTTGATATCACTGCATGAAATATATTTACAAGTAACACTTTTACCATTGAATACTATTATACTTTGCACATTATTTGTAAAGTTTCTGCTTTCTGCCATCCAAAGAAGAATCTCTAATATAAAAAAAAATAAACCATTCTTGACCATTGAAACAGAAAACATAGATATAGATTCAAAAAAGCATCTTGCAAAACATGTTGATTTTCTATACCTTTCTTTTTTCTATCCCAAAGTTTGGAAATGTATGTATAGCTTTAGCTTATGTAATTTGTGCATTGTAGAAATTATTTTATGATAGTATCGTATAAGAGCTAAACTATAATTCCAGGGATAAATTCACCAAAAGGGTTGAAACTCAACAGAATATCTCATGAAAAAATGCTAAGACATAGATGCCAGTAAAGTTGAGAGACTTTGAGCTTGTGGGGTTTTTGGGTTTGTGGGTTGGTTGGCTTAGTTTGCATTTTTTAGGGGTCTGTGTTTTGTTGATTTGGTTTGGGGGTTTTGCTGTTGTTTCTATTTGGGTTTTTGTTTCCCAGAAAAATAAATGAGATGAGACATTTCTGAGTTTTAAGATCTAGTCATTTCATGCTGATATAACTGTTCCTCATATAAGAAATTCTAAATTATCTACGCATTATACATTAGCAACTTCCCTAGAAACTCAGGAAAACTAGAACCTTCCTCAAATGTCTCTAAACTCACTGAATGAGAAGTCTCACTTTAAGAAGCCTTCCAAATTTATTAAGTTTTTATATGAAACACAAATAATTGAATTTTAAAAATTAAAATTTAATTAAATTTTTGCCTAAAAAATTCACAGGATCAATACTTAGAAATAGGAAAATGAAACTCTGATCTGGAATCTGAAAATTTCTAAACACAAGTAGTTTAAAGAAAGCAAAGGTGGGGTGTGTGGGTATGTGTGTGTGTGCATTGGCTCCACAAATTCCCAAATGTGTATCCCTCTTCTCTGACTGCCAGCCATCCACCTATGCCAGAGGTGAATTTCCACAGTAATCTGAATATGGGACTGCATTTAATGTATTCCTTGTGTTCTATCACCAGCAAATTGAGTAGCACAAGAAATGCAGAGACTGCTTTTTCTTGGTATTTCACTCAGAAACATATAATGCTCTGGAAAAAAAAAATATCTGTCTACCTGTAAATTGAGGAACAAAAGAAATAAAGTGTTTTGTATTCCTGTAGAAGACACTCAAATGTTTTCAGAGAGTGCACATTTTTCAGGTTTCAAACAACTTCCACAATGTTTTGGATTTGTGTAAAAGCTAATTTTTACAAATGCATTATGTGCTGCCTGTAAACAAGAATTACTCATGTCTATAATGCTATCAAGACAAAACAAGGCCTTGATGGCTTCTCTTTTAGAGTTAAATCAGTGGTGCTTTGTGAGGGACTGAATGTGAAGAACTGAATTTCAGAGACTCTATCTTGTTTCTTCCTTGGAAGTAAATATTGCACAAAATGGAATAATAAAGGAGGCTTTCTCTTACAAATTCTTTGTTGATTAGACAGAAACAGATCAGTTAACATCCTTTCTTTAAAAACAAAATTGCACAGAGGATTGTGGTAAGGTGATTTAAGCACAGGTATCTCTTACAGCTTGTCACTGGTTTCTTTGTGCCTACAGAAGAAAGCCTGGCAAATGCTCTTCACCCTTGGTTCTCCACTTGCTGATGGTGGATGGGCACCTTCCCACACTCAGGGATTTTCCAGCTGTCTGGGTGAAAGATGCAAACTCTCCTTGGAGAATTAATCTTCTTACAACTATCTGTATTTCTCCTACTGCAGGATTAGTGGGTTTCTTTTCACTTCACCTCCCCTTGGGACTCTGGTCCACAGAGAACTCCACTGTAAAGTTGGATTTGCTGGGCAGCCTTCAACAAAACTATTTTCGTATTCAGAGGAGCACCTAAAAAGCGCAGAAAAATCTCACTGCCATTTGCTCCCTGATCTCTTGCTGAATTATGAGAGTGTTGATTATGATTTTAAATCCCTTAATAGACTGAAATTGGTGTATCAGATGATTGCTTCACTTTCTGTGCTCTGCTTCAATGGCTGCAATCAGCACAGACTTTCAAATGAAATCTTCTTCATTATAAAAGACAAAGGGGAGAGAACAGGGAAATAGATATTCCTGGTTATAGCTCCAAGACTAGAATTTTCTCCTTACCTGAAAACAGCTCAAAGTAGTAAAGTTTGAGACAAAAGTCACCTTTAGAGGGATTTTTTGAAGAAAAGGGAAAATGAAGAGAATTGCAGACTGGATTTGCATAGAATCCACTTCATACTTCTTAATCATCCTGATTAAACTTCTTTGCATTTACTGCATGATTGATTACAGAATACCTAACAACTTTGATAAGCATCTATTGTGGTTTTCATACAAATAAAACGACTATAATCTTAGTTGTAAAAGGTTTTATGCATAGCTATTGGGTCATGACCAAATGAAAATTAATGACTTGCTAGCATTAGGAGCAATTATTCTCAAAAAGTTTTTGAAACACCTATTAATGCTTTATTTATAAACTTGCTTCTGTAGCCACATTTCTGTGAGGCTTGTTTAATTTTAAAATGCATTTTTCATTAATTTTATCACTTTATGGTTGTTCTTTGTTACTGTGTGAGGACAGCTACATTATTTCTTTAAGTCACAGTAGAGAGAGAGCAGAAGACAGTTTAGCCTTGAAAATCCCTGTATTGGAATTCTGAGTCTTCCAGGTACATCATCTTCCTTCATGTAAGTTTTTCTGTCTCTTTCCCTTGATGGTGTTTTTGGAACTGGCATATTTTGTACATTGTGGCAAGAAAGGTCTGCAGTTTTACCCCTCCTGAATTAAATCTGACTGATAAATAACCATCCTGTAAAATTTCAGAATATTTTGTCACTTACTATTGGGAAAAAAATCATGGCCCATGCATTATGTATGCACCACCACTTGAGATGTGCAAGCCGTTATCTGTCCCTGTGTAAACAGCATTTATATCTGAATCTTAGCCATAAACCATCCCTCAACGGTGAACAGATGGAAAAAGTGGTTTTGTTTCCATTAAGGAGTATTGAATGAGTGTGAAAATTATGATGATCCAACTACAAATGGTAATACAGAAAACTGACTGCATTCTAAACATTCTCCTCTTAGCTGAGACGATGTTAAAGAATGCTAGGAAAGTGGTTCTTCATTACTTAAGCACAATCAGAAACTGTCCCAAGGCCATGTATTTGCTATTATCCTTTAACAAAGTACCCTAAATGTCTCAAGAAGCTGAAAGAAAAAAAGCAAAAGAAAACAAAACAAAATAGCACCTTGACACTAATAGAGCTTCACACAAAGAAGCTTTTGCTTCATTGAAAAATATTTTAGAAATTGAAAATAGGGATTTTGGAGAGGGTATCTCAAGGTTATCTTAACATGACACTGAAAGTAGGGTGAAATATAAATGGAGAGAATTTTAAATGGATGTTTTAGAAAAATTGGTGAAACTTTCTGAATGCCCAAGAAACATGCAAAGGCTCAATATTCCAGAAGAATTCCATTTAAATTTATCAGCATTTCCTTTTTAAAAAAGGACACTAATTTTGTTTTTTGACATCTCCATTTGCAAAAGCTTTTTCTGTTCTGGATTGTTATCTTTGTGCTTTGGTAACAAGTTCTGGTTTTCTGGTTTGGCCCTATAGTACTTCACAAATAGAATAAGTTTTCAACTTATTATAGAATATCTGCAGGGACTTATGATCAATGAAACCAGGTCACTTTTGATTTCCCTATACAACTACATAATGTAGCTTCAATAAGATTTATGAAAACAAGATGTCTTCTTTTTAGTAAATGTTTGACAATCTGAAGTAGTTATTGATTTCTAAAATAGTTCAGAGAGCAATTCAGAGAAATATACGATATATAGTCTCAATCCTTTACACAGGGGTATATCAGTAGAGATTTCAGAAAACATCATGAATTAATTATGAATGTAGTATTAATTTTTAATATTTCCCACTGTCCTTTCAATATTTATGTATTTACTATGGGACTCTTTGTAGACAAAGATGGCTTTTCAGGTTGTATTCATATTTACTAGTTTTTGTCATCACTTGGAGTAATCTTTGGTAACATATGCTATTAAGAGGTATCTTTAATTGTCCAAATTGTCCAAAATTGTGTGACCTATTTTGTTTTCTCAACAAAACCTTTTAGCATACAATTAGGAGACAATGAAATGAAGAGGAAAACACATGCTTGCAACATGGTATACCCCCTGAAATTGTCCATGACAAAAAGGAAAGTAAAGGAAAGCATACAAAGGAGGATGTGGGGAAATATGACAGTATGCAGGAAGTAATACAGCTCCCTGCCAAAAAAATGTTTAACATGAATAGGAGTGACAGCAGAGATCCCAAATTCTCCAATCTCCTTCATGGTCGTAACATTTGCATCAGGACTGCAGGTATTTGTACCTGTCATTCTACTCCACTTTTAGAACCACAGAATTCAAACAAGTCTTGGAACAAAATGATTCCAAGATCAATTCACATTATACAGAAATCTCCAAAGTGAGCAACAACACTCAATGCTGAAAGAATGTTTCAAAAGGAAAGTGAATTTTTGAAGAAGGCAGGTCCAGCCAACTCAAGTAACAAGGATCTGTGAAATTACACATCTTTCCTACTGTAATAAAAAAATTTAATAAACTTCCCAACAACAGAAATAATATGAAAGAAAGTTTTATAGGGAGTAAGGTGAATATGTTTCTTGCAAATTTAACACTGAAGACATGTGTTTGTTCTGGTTTTACAATGAAATCAGTCATCTGTGTGATTGACTGACTGACTGTAGTCACTGAGTTTTTATTCATTTGAGCACCTTGCACCCTACAATGCAGACTGGTCACTTCAGGTTTTACTCATTTGATATAGTTCATATCAGAAAACAACTATTGCAAATTAATTGAAGGAAGTAGCTATGAGAATAAAAGTCTCTAACTTGATCTGCAACATTGCATGAAGAAAATGGAAGCACACCAATATCCATTAATGTGCCTGCACTACAAATAGAGGGCATGCATATTGTTCTTTAGATCTTCTAGTATTGAGAGAAATTCAAGCTTTACTGGAATGAAATGAATGTTGCTATGATTTACATTATTACATTTATACATACAGTTACTGTGTTAAGCTAAGAAAAACAAAAGATAAGGAGTTATAAACCTTTTTTTCGAGCACGTTAACTAAATGTTCATTATATGTTTCTTTGAAATAATTCTGTAATTTTGAACATGTTTAGTTTAGTGCAGAATTTTTGTATTACAGTATGTGAAAGGGAAAGAGACACACACTTTAGATTTGTAAGATTTTGTCTCCCATGACTCTGCTGATCGCTGCAAAACCATTTACCTGCTGAAGTATTAATCAGAAAACTGCTGAGGCTGCCTTCAGTAGCACTGGAAATACCAAAAGGCATATTTGGATACAAGAGTTAACGTTACTCTGTATGAACTCCCCAACTCATCAGGGGCCTAAAGAACTCCTGTCTATTTGGTGAGGCTTATGCTCTTTTCTGCCAAGAGACATGCTAGTAAATACCCTTTTAGAGGGCATTTAACGTTCATTGAACAAACATGATATGCTTTTGAAACAGGTATCTTGAATATTAACAGGTATGTATAAAGTTACTAAGTAGCTCACAATCAGTAATTAATGCCCAGGATTAAATATTATATAACAGCTTACTTAAAATTATTCATTTAGCTGCATACATAAGGCACATTCTCAAATGTGGTGTCATTTCTACTCTCTGAAATATATAGCCTCAAAAGCTGGCTTTTGGCTGGACATGAGAAATGGATAATAATTGTAAATATTTTTAATATAAAAATGAACAGTTACAAAGTTGAAGGACTATTTCTAACTGGTGTTAGCAACTCTGCACTAATACAGAGATGCAGCTACTGGACAAAGACAAATAAAGAAACAGCTGAGAAATACTTACAGTATTTTCCTTGGACATTCTTCTCAGCTAAAATGCTTCCATTTATTTGTTGTATACTTACTTTGAACTCCATGGGAGCGAACTATTCTCCAGGTTTCCGAGGCTACCTCTTTCACATCCACTTGGTAGTGGTGAATGGGCACACCTCCATGGGAGTCTGGCTTATTGAAGGAAACCTTGGCAGTGGTTTGGGACAGCTCTAAAACTCGTACCCCGTACGGATTTGATGGCACATCTGCAAAAGCACAAGCACAGTTTAAAAACCAGCAACAACCAGGCAGACCTAAGCAGCTGATAATCTGCCCACAAAAGTCTCCTTAGAGTCTTCCAAAAATAATATTGAATATGGTGCTAGATAAACAACTTAATATTTGTGTTAGATAAACAACTTAAGCTTTCTATTACAGAGCTGTAAGAAAACCACATTAATTTCCTTGTGTGCTAAATTACTGCAAAAACATTTTCCATTTTTTGCCTTTCTTTTATAATATGATCTTTCTTAATAGCTACTTTCATGATATAGAAATGTAAGAGATCAGACTGTTGACAGTATAATTATGCAAAAGAGAATAACAAACCTTCAAAACAAACAGTTACAGCTAATTAGATCATTCAGAGTCTAAATTCTTTTAAATAAGCTTATGACAAAGAATCTTATAAATAATTTAGCCATTTAATGGAATTCTGAAACATAGCTTATATATGTGCATCTCTTTTTCTTTTTTTTTTTTTTAAAGACTAGATTTCAAGCTACTAAGAAAATACATTAATGGAAGGTTTCTTATCCTCTGCTCAGCTTGAAAACTAATTTACAAATTAGGTTGAAAGAAATATTTTCTCTGAAATCAAAAGCAATAGTATATCTTTTAAAGTAGAAATGATCTATGAAAATAAAGCAGGTGTTTGTAGGTGTTGAAATTCTACATATGAAACAAAAGCAAAAAAATAATATTGGAGTCAGTACATCTTTAAGAATAGGAATATTATATTATATTTATCATTTGTGATCAAACACATAGAAGTCAAAAGACTAGCTTTTCTAATTGTTCTAAATTTTAAAAAGTTATAATTATAAAAAGTGGTATTGAAAATGATAGGAAGAATTTTAATTCTGTGGACAGAATACCAGGGTTTTGAAACACCATTAAAAATTTGTTTTCTGATCCATTTGAAAATTATTTGCATACCTTATTTGACATTGCTTTTGTCTCCATGTTATGAAAGATATTTTTGTAAGGACATGCCAGAATTTGAGCCAAAGCCTGTAATTCAGTTAGTGGGTAATGAACCATTTACATAAAATATTGTCTGTATTCAAAGGCTGTCAGACAGTGGTGAATAAAAAGAAATCAATCTGAGCTTCACCCAGCATTGGTACTTGAATGAAAATGAGACA
This sequence comes from Arremon brunneinucha, assembly GCA_035583215.1. Taxonomy (NCBI): domain Eukaryota; kingdom Metazoa; phylum Chordata; class Aves; order Passeriformes; family Passerellidae; genus Arremon; species Arremon brunneinucha. The sequence continues at coordinate 12,904,330 of JAWWEX010000001.1, read as the reverse complement.
AAAATTTGTACAAAATATTAAAGAACAGATTTAATGACATATTCAGTCACAAATTCTCAGGAAAAGGACACAGCCAAATCTGGTCTAAAGGCCCTGATTTATATAACCTTTTAATTATCAGAAACTTAAACTTTTTCTCAGAAGAACATCTCTGTCAGTTGTCAGACTTGAGTGTTTTCATGCAAATATCACACCTCTTACAGCTGCCATTTCTGATTCCAGGTCTCCTGAAACCTCCAGCACTTGCTGTTCACTGGGTTAAATCCAGCGTAGATTTTTTTTTTATATGGATAAGAAAGTTGTAACATCTCTTACTTAAAGACACAACTATGTGAATCCATTACATTACAGATTTTAGTAGAATTCAAGTCTCAGCTTGAGGGATTCAAATCCTTTCCTATTCCAGAGAACAATTATCAGGATATGGGATTTTGCAAGGAAATGTCACATTTCTTAGAAAGAAGATCTGTGATCAGATAGAACATGACCAAATGTAACCAGTCTGCTACGAATCCATGAAAACACAGACCTGGTTTTTGGATCTCTTTCTAAATGGGTCAAAAAGTTGGGGGTCTTTAGAAAAAAGAAATTATGTTCAAAAAAACATACAGACTGTTTTTTTCTGTGACCACATAGAAGAAGAATGTGAGTTGGTTGTTATGTCAGTATTCACCCCAAAATCAAAAGAGGATGAGGATTATAACCAAATTGTGGCCAATCCTTCAGATTCTCCTTAGAGGTGAGAGAAATACTTATTTTTTTCTTCCTATATAGTCATTAAGTACATAAGCATCACCCTGTGTACAGATCCCCTCTCTCCTGAGCTCAAATGGAAGTTCTGAGAAAAGTGGAGAAAATACAGTGTAAGAATCCCAGCCAAGCAATCCAGGACAGCCACACCTAAGCAGAATGGCACTGTATGAGCCATGTGGACACCATCACTTGGGAGGATGAATATCAATACTCAGTACTAAAGATTAATGCTCTTTGGATTCAATTACAAGCTAAAAGCTGCTGTGGATATCTACAGTATTAAAACAGCTTCTAAACTTCTTTAAATTCTTTTTCTCTCATTAAAAGTTTTCAAAATAAACAAAACCAGGGGATGAACGAATACCTAATTTCATTCATACTACTTTTATGTTAGTTTTTGGATTATATTTTTAATAAGCCAATTCCCTGGTGATTCTGTCTGCATCAAAACAATTATTTATAGTCTATAGTATGAATCAAAAATATTATTCACATATCCATTCTGTTCTTGGCCTTCTAAATGTTAAGGAGACCTCTCTTCCTTGTGTGTTAATGTCTGTATGTGTTTAACTATAATAAGCATGGCACAGGGAAGATGAAATCCTTCAGGAAGAACCTTATGCTTGCTACTGCAGATGCTGGTATAATTTCTGCCAGAGGAAGATATGATTCCAGTTGATAATAAGCATGAAATGAAGTTCCTTTGAAAACCCAGTGCAATATTTTGTGTAACTAGCACAATGCAATGTGTTTGGAACTCACTGAAGTGTAAAATATATCCACAATACTACTTTAAATATGCATCTCACATTCCAAGCCACCCACACATGCAGGTAAATTGTATGCAGTTTTCAAAGTTGAACTATATCAGTTGTAAGGACGAGAGTGAATCACCTGAAGAAAATATAGATGAGACACATTCCTGGTGAAAACCAAAACCAAATACTAGAAATACCATCAAGATATATCAAAATACCTACTATCTATTTGCAGCAAGGTAGATCTGGAATTTTTTTCCCCAATGAAGATCAATAACAGCATAATGAATTGAATCGAATTCTGTGGTTCTCTAATGAGTATGGATTTGATCATGCAAGGTATACAGCTTTCTGGTCCTCATCCGGCTAAACATTCCTGCATTTGAGCTGTCCCCTGTCAGTTCTAATTACTTGGAGCATTGCTGTGATTTTCATGTTAGAATTGCAAGGCTTTTGGATCAATGTTTAGCAGGAGTGAAGAATAATTTGCAATACTGTGTACTCTGAAGTCTGTGCCTGGAAGGATAGAGCTTTGGATTTTTCTTGTTCTTTTTCATTCTGAAACCAACCAACAAAATGAATCTCAGAGGAGGTTAGCTACAGTCAGCGATCACTAATTCATATACTCTTGTAGATATAAGCTGAAGGACTAAAAAGTGGAAAAAGGAGGGGATTTACTTTCTGTGATTTAAAGATCACTTAGTGATAGCAAAGATTCCAGAATCGTTCCTTGGAAGATCCGCTGCTATATTTTTTTGTCATTATACTGCTGTCAAAAAAAGAGAAAATTCATCACAAACTCAGTCTTTAAATTAAAGGCATCAAACGTCACAACAAATGCCAGACATTTTGTCAACTTCATCTTTCCACAACATTTATTTCTCTGTCCAAAATGTGATTATATTTATGAATGATATTATGGATGATATTAAAGAACTGTGAGGAGCAAATTAACTTTTGATTTCTGTCTCAATACTGGTTGTCAGAGGTGTTTGGGGCAGGGGTGCACATGTGCCACTTGCTGGAGGCAGCCAGGAGAAGATGGAGGAAAGGCTCTCCTTGTCTCTGGGGAGGCTTTGCCTGGTCACCATTTCGCACCTCACATGGGACAGGCAGTCAGCAGGAGACCACCAAGGACGCTGCTCTCCCCAGAGAGGTTTCTCCAATCAATGGTGAAAGGTCTCCAGCAATAGACTGCAGTGCAAGGTTGGATGGGCCAGTGGTCTCCTGCCAGCAGGAGAGACTTTGGGAGGAGACAGGGTGTATGAAAGTGACTCCTCAACAAGCTCCTGGGGGCTTTTAGGGACTTGTCTTTTGGCTGGGGGCTTTTTAGCTTTGAGCTTGGTAACTAAAGCTGTTTGTGCCTTGTTGTTTGGCATTTTTGAGTCTGGGGGCCTTTGGGTCTTGTTTTTTTGGTTTGGCTCCAGTCTTTTGATGTGTTCTTCTTGCCCTGGCCTCAGCCTGCCTTTTGGCTCTCCTGCCCTTGTTGGCTCTTTGTCACCCTCATGTCTGTCCTGCCTCCCTGTGCCCCTGACCAGAGCCCTGCCTGCTTTGCCCCCACGTTCCTGCCTCTGGTGCTAATGCCTGCTTCGTGTCTCTGTCTCCTCTCTCTCTCTTCCCACTGCCTCACCTTCATCCTTCTCCATTTCCATTCATCCTTTTCCATCCATCCATTTCCATTCCTTCCTTCTGTCTTTTCTAGCCCTCTTTAGTACACCAGTTCTGTATTTTGTTTGTTTGTTGGTACCAACAAACCGTTCCCAGGTACAATGTTGTCTTGGTTGACTTAACTTCATTCTAGACCATCTATTTTTAAAAGAACTCCTTGCAGTTCCCCACATTGGAACACGACAAGAATCAAATAAAACCACATAGTATCTCCTCCAAACAATAGGTGTAAAATTGCACCTCATCTATTGTGTACTCAGCACACAACGCTGGTTTGCACAAATGGAATTTGTGATACAATGGCCTAAATAGAATTGGTTTGGTTCCAAAAACAGTATGATAGAGCTGATAGAGAAGTACACACAGAATTATGAGTTCATATTTGCCTCCACTGATGTGTAAAGTCCCCTACAATTATGACCAAACTTGTTCAATAAATGACCACTTTTTATCACTGGGGATTTTCTTTTCAAGCTATTTTTTGATAGCTTTATGGAAGAACATAACTCCCTCTCAGAGTTTAGCAGCCTTGGTATAAACAGAGAAAAGGAAGTGATTCTGTGAGAGTGGGTAGTGGGCTCAGGGACTGATCTTCCAGTCAGCTCTTGTCTCCTGTCAGCGTGTTTCTACTGCAGTTCTCCAGCTTTTCCTCTTTCTGTACATCTGGCATGTATATTGACTGAAAATAACCATGTCTAAATGTTGAATCTAAATAGCACCAGGACCTTGGCAAGGAAAGAGATGAGCTTTGGCAAAGAAAGAGATGAGCCGGGAAGTCTAGTCCCCAGATGAGCTTCTGGAGTCAAAAATCTCTATGAAATAGCTTGTGCTTGTACATCCTTAGAATGGGAAAAAAACCCCTCAATATTGGATCTACATATATTTCTTTTGTCAAATCTCTGTGAGTTCTGGAAAAATAAGCATTCGGTTATTAAACCAAATTCTGTTAGTAAGACCACAGCTAGAAAATAAACACATAAATAATAAATTAAATTAAGACACATGCACACAAAGCAAAACACTGCTGCTATGTTAATAGTTTCATACCTATTCTAATTGAAAATATGTTGCTGTTTGGTTAATTTTTCAATAAAAATCCTTTAGCTGATGCTGCTATTATGTGAATGGCAAGTTTTAGAACAGCAAGCTAGATTTTAGGTCTTTTTGGAGACAAATGGGCTTTTGGCAGAACATGATTTTTTTTTTCATTATACTATTCTCCATGGAAAATTAAGTCCTATGACTTTGATTTTATTTTATCTGCATGGAAATGCAAATACTTGGTCAAATAAGGAACATCCATTAACCAGCAGCAAAGTGCCAGCTGGTTAATGGATGAATTTACAGACAAGTAAATTTCTAAATATGATTTGGTAGCCTTTGCCAGTTGTCAATCAGCCTTTTCATATTTTGGGCATGACTTTATTCCATAAAAGAGGTTACAGGGTGCATTTTCTGTGAAGCTCAGTTATGGTCTTTGCCTTTTGCTTTTGTTGTCATTACTCCCCATATCCACTGACTTTCTGTGTGCACAGGATGCTTAAAGAATATCTAATTCAATAAAGTGGTGTAGGAGTTCTGAGTATCTAATGGCATCATTGACTTTTTGTTTTTTAATTCCCTGTAATATTCCTGTAGAAAGGAAAAAGATAAATCATACATCTCTAGCAGATGTAGCATCATCTCCCGTTTGCTCAGGGGAGCTGTCGATGCCCCCATCACTGCAAGTTCTCAAGGCCAGGTTGGGCAGGACATTGAGCACCCTGGTGTAGTGAAAACTGCTCCTAACCACAGCAGAACTTTTAAACCCTATGTCATCCCAGAATACAAGGAAGAAGGGGAAAGAAAAGTCTAGGAAGAGTAAGGCTATGAGATCCATAGAGGTGAATCATAGTTGACTTTTTAGGGCTCTATATTCAGTCCAGCTATACATCCAGCTATGCAAAAAATCTACATTAATATTTAAGAAAAGAGAAACCTTCAAAATTCTCATTTAGGTCTCTGTAACAACTTTAAAATTTACCATTTTAAGGTATTAAATTACCTATTCCAATAACATAATCCCAAATTACTGATGGCCATGTGTCTTTCTACTAACATACACAAAATATTTGAAATAATTATACTGAGATCTCAAAGAAACATAAGAATGCTTTTCTAGTTCATACTGACTCCCTGCATAGTGATATTTCACACAAACTATGCATAAACTAGATTTGGACAAATCTTAGAAATATCTGTGCTCCCCTCAGCCTCTGAGAACATTGGGGCAACCTGCCAAGCTGACCTTGCCAAAATGTAAGCCTGACTTAGATTAAAACCAGAGTGCAAGTTCTAAAATACAAATTGTGGTTGTTGTGCTGACATAAAAAACCTAATTTGCAGTGGCAACAAGTGGCTGTGGTTCTTTTCACATTCTATATGTTACACACATAACATTTTAAAAGCTTGGGTAATGAGAAAGGAGGTCACCCATGTGTTATTTTTAAAAGTTCATCACCAGAACAATCAGGTCATGGGAACACCTCATTAAGCTTTCAACAAAACTCTGAAGTTTCTAAGCAGGCCATCACCTTCCAGAATGAAACCTCAAATACTCTGCAGCTTCTCAGTTGTTTTGAAAGGTTTAAATGGAATTCAGTCTGATTCAGTTGCTCTGTGTAATCCAAGGGAACAGTCATGCTTTTCTCTGTCATACAAATATGGCTGTAAATTGCACATCAATTCTGAAATAAATCTTCCTTTCTAAAATCATCAATAAGTAATTTCTTAAGGAAGGGAACACGAATAAAGATAATGGAATTTTGACAGCATGATAACTTTCTAAGTAGCATTAAATTAATAAAAAAAGGTAGTTTGATTGTGCTGAAATCCAGCAAATCAGAAAATTGAATGAAACATGAAGGAACAAGTATTCCTGCAGAACTTTAAGAGAAATCTATTTAGCAAAATGATCATTATTGGTGATCAAATTTAACTTAGCACCATACTTTACTTAATACTGTCTCCCAGCTAGGAATTGTATTTTTTTTTCCTTGACAGAGCCTTTGTAAAAATATTCTATGCCCCAGCATTTGTATTTACAATCAAAGCCAGGAGGCAATGCATGCTGCATTGAAATGCATGAAATGATTTTACAGGCTTTAATATGGGAAATATCAATCATTAGGCCGTCCTAATTAACCAGAGTTAAGCAACCAAGGTAATAAAACTAGGGAGAAAACTGCATTTGACATCTTATATCTGTATCTATTATAGTGGTTTTATCCTTTGTATCCCTGATCATTTTCCATTTCTAGCTGATGCCAGTTTAAGTGCAAAACTTGTAACAGTAAATTACATGTTTGGGGTTTTATTAAAAAAAAAAGTCTATTTAGAGGCAAATATTAAAAATATCAATCTTTCAGGGTAGTGAATATTATGCATTACACAATATTATGGTAAGAAGTGCATAGTAGGTAGTGCATAGCAGTGCACAGTGACACCCCAAATCCGGTTTTTCCAGCCTTGTTCATTATCACTACTAATAAACCTGCTTTTCTTTTTTTTTTCTATTTTCTGCATTTAATATCATTATCTAGAATATCCCCAGATAGCTCATGCTTTACATGATCTCTTCCCATAACTCTATTTATCCTCATTCTCCTTTTTATGTTTATAACTACCATACATATTTTTTCAGTCTTCATTGAGTTTCCTGAAGAATTGCCTGGAAAAAACATAAACAAAGCATTGCAAAAGTAGAAAATATTAATCTGTTTAAAGCACTGGCATCGGTAAAATTTCAGATACAGTTGTATTAAAAAGCAAAAAAAAAAAGTATTGTGGCCTATTTGTTTTCCTTGCATTTCCAGGGGTGCTCATGTGTGAATTTTCTGAAGTAAAATGACAAAATATCCCGTGCTTTTTCAATTAACTTTTCAATGCTAATATTCTTTATTATAATTGATTAATTAATAAATGATAAAAGCAGAGGATATATACATAGCTAAAATAGTCATCATGTAGTATCATTTGTTGTGATGTTGTTGAGATGTTGTTCTGCAAATCTAAGAAAAAAAAACATTCTGGAGAATATCTGTTGAAATGCTCTCCCAAGTGTATACACATTTATGAAAAAACAGCACACAGTGGCAGCCACAACATTTTCTCATCATTTTCTCTCCTAAGAGGCAAAACCCCAGAGGGATGCAAGTGGGGATTTTCCTTCCTTTCCTGGGATTTATGTTCATGGCTTCAAGAAAAGCTTTTTTTGTCAGTGGTCAAATGTAGCTGTCGAAGGAAGGTAAGATCACACCACAGCTAACACCCCAAAAAAGTTGTAAAATGAAGGGTAAGGGATCTTCTAAGTGATGAAAAATTGTGTGTCAGAAATTTGAACCCCTCATTTTCCTATTTTAGGAAGCTCAGCACTTTTCATGGTTCTTCAAAACCAAAAGATATATTATAATATTATAGAAATGTGTGCTAGAATCCTACAGAGATGATGGGAAAAACTTTTTATACTGTGTACAAAGTCCAAGGAGAATATTAATAAATAATAGGGTTTTATGACTCCTGAGACATCAAAAGAAAATAATTGCCCTGTGGAGCAAAAATTCTCAAATAATAGCAGCAGGCCAAGTCAGAGACCTTCCCTGTGACTGGATGTGCATGCTTCAGCAGTATTCCCTTAAAAGTCTTCCTGGAGTAGGAGTCTAATTTGGTTTTTTATTCCAAAAAAGACTCCAAACAAACAAACAAAACCCAAAGAAAACAAACAAACAAAGTCCCAAAGGAAAACAAAACAAAGCTCCGAAAACCAAACAAAACCAAAACAACTGAACCCAAAAACAAACACAAACAAACAAAACACAAAACAAAAACAAACAAACAAAACAAAAAAAATCTTAGACCAAAACTTACAACTAAAACATTAAGCATCACTTGGAATATGTGTCCTAATGAGAAAGGAAAAAAAAAAAATCATATATAGCATTAATCCATTCCACAAGAAAACATAATGGAAAACACTTCTAAGAAAGTCTCATTTGGTCTCAGTTAATAGTTGTTTCTGCCAAAGAACAAACATACAGTCAGATTTTTCTATGTGCTAAACAGCAATAGAAGGACATAAAAATTTTCAGACATTCTGCAACAATAGGGTGTAGAATATCTCAGAGTTTAAATTATTTCAATCTAGCACTTCAGTCAAATTCTACTTTTAAATAAGTAAAAGTGCAAATGGAGATAGAAATTCTTTGCTGATGTTTTTCAGTCTCTTGCCATTGTTGTTTTATCAAGAAAATATGAGGGGGAAAAAGGAAAAAAATAATTTTCTAATTCCTTCTTACTTTTTACTGCCTGCAAGCCATATGTCTCTCTGCTGAAGTAATAAAAATACATTGTTATAAATGTAGGATATAGTAAGAACAAAGGAAAAAAGGTTAGACTGATTTTTTTCAAGCTTCAGAAGGCCTTGAAATTAAATCAAAAGAAGATTCATATTCTGTGGGAACTGGTTTATTTTACTTCATAGTGCAGCTCAGCCCTTAGACAATTAAATTATCTGCAAACAGTCCATGGAAAAAAATAAACAGAGGATAGTGTGCCTGAACTTAATGTTGATTAAATTTGGAAAAAATATTTAAAGAAAAGGAAGCAACATTTAAACTTACCAGCTTGACCAAGTGTATACTCTTGATATCTTGTTCCTATTCTGTTTGTGGCTGTACAATTATATCGTCCAAAATCACTGTCAGATGTGGGAGCAATCTTTAAAATGAATACACTTTGTAAATATTAGTTGCTTATTAAATATATATCTATATATACATATTTTAAATTAGAAATTCAAGTATGTTCTCCTTAACCAATCTGCAGGTGTGTTCTTACTTCAACATATCTAGTATATTCTCCAAACATGCACCTAAATACACATTTTTTCATGTTTGACTTCCCCTTCTCAACTTCAAATGAAGAAATCTGATAATGGAAAATAGTGACATTGTTCATCTTTAAATTTCACCTTTAAACAATAATTTTAAAAAACCCAAACAAGTAAAAAACCCCAAAAAAATAAAAAACCTTTTTTGTAGACACCAAGCACCTACGAGACAGTCACTTTAATTTTCAGTTTTAGCTTGATATTTTAGTTTTATATCTATTTGTTTTTTTTTACTTCCAATAAATGCAAATTTTACTTTTGTTGGGTATAGTTGGAAAACTGAGCATAAGCCATTCAAATAAGATGTATTTTCTAATTACTCATAAGAAATGTGTAGATAGATCAGTTCATATATAGTTGTTTGTTGTTTTGTTCCTATTTTAGGAGTGTTTCTTCTTAAATTGCAGGTTTTAGCCTCAAATACACTCCACACTACTCACAGTGCTGCCAAACTGAGGACAAAATTATGTTCTGCCACCACACTGATTTTAATTTGAAATCTTACCTCCAGAATCAGCTTTCTTCCTGTACTGTAGGTCTTCAAATGAGTTGTATTTTTTACAGGTAAAACTAATTTTCCTCTTTTCCACTGAACTGAGGCAGATGGATTTGCCAGCACTTCACAGCTTATATTGATGGGATTGCCTTCCCAAGAGTAATACATGGTTTGATTGGACAGGAATGTTGGAGCATCTGGACGAAAGAAGTAATGCACAAGTTTATTAACTGGTTTAGTAAAACATGCTGTATAGCCATATCCAAACCTTCATGTTCAATGAAAAATTTCAATTGATTCTTGTGTAAGTTTACTACAGAACATGGGAGTTTCAGTATTTAATCATGAATTATCTTGGTAAGTTTCTCCTCTCCTAAATGGTTTCAGCTGAACTTCTTGGGAAAGAGAATACCTGTCAAATATATTTAACTTCAGGCAATCACTTGCCCTTTAAAGACACTCTCTCAGAAATGAGGAAGAGTTTCCTCTTGAGGATGACAAAGTCTTCAGCCAGACCCTCATATGAAAAAAGGAGGTGACCTAAAAACAGGCATTGTCTGTTCATGTGCTGATTTTATAGTGTCTTCTTTTGCTATGGAGAAATTATATTCACTCCTCAAATTTTCTTGTGCTCTGGCTTCACCCATTTCTGGCTGGAACTTTATTATACTTCATGAAATATTATTAAAGAGACATGTTTATTTGTGGAAATAAAACTTTAAAAACAGCAAAAGAATACACAAAAATGTTACAATGTATTCTGCCTACTGCAGAAAATATGTTGTGTGTACATTATTTAGGACACTTTTTATATTAGTTCCTTTTGAAATTATCAAGCTATAGCCAAGGAAAAAGTTGGTGTGTTTTCTTAAAAACCTGACTGGTTAAGAAAGAAATGTCTGCATTTAACATATACCAAACACTGAGTCTGACACAGAGGAAATTTTTGGTTTGCAAACTGTGATCTTCAGACCACAGTGCCATGAAGTGACAAGACTTATTTCTTTACTCACTGTTTCTCTGGAGAGTAGGAAGTTTAGTGATCTCTATAAAATGAGAGGGAGTAGCTTTTCCCCTCTTCTTCTTATGTCTTGGGTGAATAGTGGGGTTTTTCTATCAAATATTGATTTGTGTTATTTCCTCATTTTATCGTTACTTCATCTTTTTACAGTATTTAAAAAAAAAAATCTTTATTCCCCGAAACTTCCTTCATGCTTTAATTCCAAAAGAGAATTATCAGTTACAGGTGCTGCAATGGTATCTCTTTTTAATGTCTAAGATACTTGTACATACATATATACATATATATATATATGTTTTGATGAATAGCTCTTAAATGTTTTCATATATGTCTCTGGAAAATCTACTCTAGTCCTCTCACATATAGCTTAGTTTTAGGCATGAAAGTTCCTAATAGGTGTATCAGAGACCAAAACTGAGCATCTTTAGTATGAAGCAAAATTTAGCTTCAGGAATGGTTAAAAACAACTGGGTTTTTTCATATTTTTTCTTCCCTGAAGTGCACGTTTTAAACTTCTTCCTGTTTGCCTCTGTCAAAAAGCATAACTTTTTGATGACATATGCTGCTGCTGCATCTAGGCATACAGACTCTGAGCAAAAAGAATTGTTATCAATAGAGGTTTTAAAGCACAGATCAAAGCTGCTACATTGCTCAAGGCCAGCAGCATTTCCTTTAATAACTGTTCTGCCCTTATTTTTGTAGAAAAACAAGCATTTTCATCTAAATAAGTAAAGCTTGCCTGGCTATGAATTTATTTACGAGACAAAGGAGTTCATCTTTCTGCTCCAAGAGTTTTAATAAGTAATTCTAGCGATCCTGTTTTTCACAGACCTTTAAACACCCCATATTTCAGCAGCTAAACAGTTTAATGCAAAGAACAGACTATCAAAGAGTCTTCAGAGTGTGACGTCTTACACTACTGGAGAATATGAAGAAAAAAGCAAACTGCATAAGTTTGTTTTATGGTTAGCTGTGGTCAAGAATCTCAGAATACCAAGGCTCAGAGCCTTGGCTTTTCCTCTGGAAATTAAGTTCATGGTGGGAATCACTGGTAGGAAAACTGTACAAACTCATTTTTGCATGTTCAATAGGTGGATCAATAGCATGTTCAACAAATAGATTGGAAATCTCATTAGAGTCTTTGTGAAGTTGTTTCACAAATTTTATGTAAGCACTGTCTTCAACATGCAATTTCTCACAATAAATTCAATCCATTTATGAACACTGGCATGAATGTTGAAGATAAAAAGATACTCTGAATCTGAGAAATCCTCCTTGTCACAGTGGTCACAAGGGTTGCAGGATGAAGAGAGAGACAAGAATGTTGACCTCATGTTCAGAAGGCTTGATTTATTATT
>JAWWEX010000001.1:12871684-12892250 GCA_035583215.1 Arremon brunneinucha | reverse complement strand
AACATTATGTGGTTTGATGCTCAATACACATGGGGCAAACTCACATCCTATTTTAAGACTTACAAGTGAAAAAGTAGTGCACACTTCTATACTGCAGATAAAAGCATTTAAGTGAATAGGGACTTCCAGTTCCAACTTCTCTGTCGTCTAAAGGTAGATTTTGGATGCCCATTGTATATATTTTTTTGATATTTTACAAAGTATAGGTGAGTTATGGACTGCCATCTACCACCAAAACTACAGGCATTAAAAGTCATAAACACAACAAACCACAAGTAGGACTAAAAGTCTGTCAAATAAAGATATATCCCAAAATAAACAACTCACAATTGTAAAGCATTCCCCTCAAAAAAGAGCTTTGTAATTTCCCTCAAAAACCTGTGTAAAAATGCTTTGCAGCCATTTCCCCAGCAGTCAAGAGCTTCAGTATACAAAAAGAAGAGGACTGCACTAATGACTTGAAAGGAAAAGATTATCTTGAGACAGATGATTTTTGATTTCCCGGTCAGGAACAGATTAAGATGCCTGGAGTGATATTTTACAAAAAGAATATAATTCTGTAAGTAATTTTCTTTTTACAGTACAAATAAAAGATAATTTACATTTCTTATGAAACTAAAAGATTGAGCTGGAAGGGAATAATTTGTTTATAAAGAGAATTTTTTTTTTCTTATACGCTCTTCATCACTAATGTCTGTTTAGTATGCTTTAATGGTTACAGAATTAGTATTTCTCAAACATAAACACACATTATGTTTAATATAAATGAATAATGAAAAATAACAAACTTTAAAGCCAAGTCTTTGAAAACACAAGTCTGACTATATTATATGTTTACAAAACTTGATCTCACCGGTTTTATAATATAACTAACAAACAAATTACATTAAAAACCAGAATATTTATCAGAAAGCTCTATCAATTGAAAATGAAGTAAAACCAAGTAGAAATGAGAAACTGGTACTATGAAAGGATCTTAAAATGCAATATATTTATTCTTTAAAAAATAAAAGATTCAAAGGAAATCAGTTAGAAAAACAGAACCATTAAAAATAATAATGCTTTCTGGTTAGCTTCTATGTAACTGAGAATTAATTTACACCTGACAAAATTCAATGCAGGGTGCAAATGAACTGTTCCTTTTAAGCTTTTTTACATTAAGTAAAAAGTTAAGATGACATACTAGAGCTCTGAACAGATAAGTAGAAGTAGGAGCTTGAACACACTCCATTAAAATAAAAACACCTTGATGGTATTTCTTATTTCTGACCTTTTAGCACTTTACTGAAAACAAAACAAGTAAAATCCCCCAAAGCTGCAAAAAATTTGCAAAATTAACCATTGATATTATTTAATAGATGCACAGAATATCACAGAACAGCTCAGGTTGGAAAGAACCTTAAAGATCACCCAGCTCCAATCCCCCCTGCCATGAGCAAAGACATCTCCCACTATGCCAGGTTGCTCAGAGCCCCATCCAGCCTGGCCTTGAGCACTTTCAGGGATGGGGCATCCACAGCTTCTGTGGGCAACCTGTTGCAGGGTCTCATCACCCTCATAACTAAAAAGAGTTCTCCCTAAAATCTAATTTCTGATAACTCTCAGTTTAAAACCATTGTCCTTATGCTATCACTTCAGATATAAAGTCTCTCTTTTGCACACGGAAAGGCTGCAAATTTCTCCTTGGAGCCTTCTCTTCTCCAGGCTTATCAACATCAACCCTCCCAGGCTGTCTCCAACACTCTGACCACCTTCATGGCCCTCACCTGGACCTGTTCCAGCAAGTCCATGTCTTCCTTGTATTTGGCATCCCAGAGCTGGATGCAGCTCTGCAGGTGGGGGTCTCACAAAAGATGGGTGAGAAGTGAAGAAACCACTTCTCTTGACCTCCTGGCCACAGAGCTCTGGATGCTGCAGCCAGGATGTGATAAACTCCATAAGGTTTTAAGTTTCAAATATGAAAGATCGAATATTATTTTGGAGAGATTAAGCAATCCAAATGAAAAAAGATGCCTTGAAGGAACAAAGACTACATCACAAAGACATAAAACTAAACCAAGCTATTCTATGGGTGCAGGATTCTGAAAGAAATTATAAATTTACTATGGCATTTTAAAGTTGTTAATGTTATGGTACCAGCATCAGCTAAACTCAAGCTGATTTTTTTGCCAAGCAAGAGAGAAACCGACAGGTTGGCACTCCAATTAGAACGAGTTCTGGATAACCTGTGTAAGAAGATTAAGAGAAGCAAAGTCTGACCTGAAAGCTGTCTCTAGCATTTAGATATCCTTGTTAGTTATAATGTCCAGGAACAGTGGTTCAAGAACAGACTAATACATCACCTGCCTTGTCCAGAAAGTAATTAAATTAAGGATGACAAAGATCCAGCTCTGGTGTATGTTTGGTGTCATACACAAAATTAGATACAGCAAATTGCCTGATTCAGTACATGTGTCCAGACAGCTATAATGGAAAACTGGTGTGCAGAATCAGATTTGTACTTCTTAATTTAAGAACACAGGTTTTCAAAATGTGGCTATTTGTTTCCCTGGAACATGTGATAAAAATATGTGACAGATTGTCAGGTCTAAGACTCTGGGACATTTCCTACAGTATATTATTGGAAGCCTCGCTCTAAAATGATTAATGTTGGCATAAGTTTCCCATCATCAAGGACTTTAATAAACCACATCCTCTGGCAAATCTAGTACTGTCCTTGCCATCGATCCTGTAAAAGTGCCTCAATTTTTTGTAACACTGCCACAATTTAGTTAACAGCCATCTATCTTTCTCTTGTACTTTCTCCCTTATACCTTTTTCAATAGTTAATATTTTAAAATTAATAGCTCCTCCTTGGATACAAAGCAGAAGGACCTCCACAGAAAAGTACAATAACTGTCACATATTCATTTGAAAGAAGAAATAATATTAGAAAGACTTCAAAAATGTGGTTAGGTGACTATATTTTAATCTATAATCATTCTTAAAAGGAAGACAAGAATTGGAAAACTTCAGCTACTTACTGCTACTATCATAACCCTGTGGCTGTAAGGAAAAACATCCAAGACCCACATAAGAAATGTCCAAATAGAAAAGGTAATGAAACTCATCACATATTGATTTTAAATTGTCATGATTATTAGGCATAACCAGAGGGGTCTTTTTTTTCTGGAATCCAACCCATGATTTTAAAAGCTTTGAGAGGAACAAGTTTCTTTCAAAGCAAGTGCAGAAAACATCACACTTATTGTAAGACTTCCTTTGCCCTGCCCCATTCTCTTAGTTGCTCTCAAAATTCATTAAAATATGACATTGATATTCAACAGAATGATGCACTATTGACTGATTCTACCTTCATGAAGAGTAAGAGCCCCCTCCTACTGACAAACACTACTAGTTCCTCGAAACTTTAACTTAGGTAATATTTTTAATATTCAAACACTACACCAATTGCTCCATTTCCATAAGATACTTTTTGTTAGATGTAAAGCATGTGATAATTCCACATTAAATAATGATGGGCAATGAATGCATACATGATTTAGGTGCTTGGTGCTGCCAGAGTTGCATAATTCAACGTATCTATTTTTCTTTTAATTTCACTTGGCATGAAAGAATTACTTAAAAAACCTCCAAAACCCACAGAAGCCAAACTAAAGCCCAAGATATTTTAATTTATAGAAATGTCTGTTTTGAATTGATACATCTTTCTAAAATTACCTAAACTAGTTTAAATTAGGAGGAGAAATCCTAAAGAAAACATACCTAGGTAAAATAAACAAAATAAGCCACTAGTTATGTATAAAATAAACTATTTGCATATGTCTATTAATCATTTTTTACGCCTGTGAATAACCAACAATGGGAATCACATCTAGGACAGGAAGATTCCCCCTACAGATCCATCACTAGCAGCAAGTTTCATTTTAGGAATAAAATTATCATGTGCTGCCCGTTGTTAACACATTGTTCTCAAATGATGCCAGTTTGTACTGAATTTTCAATTTTTACATATATTCCAGGACAGAATTACTGGAATAATATACTATGGCCTGACTTCTCCATCAAATATTAGATTACATTATTGTCTTATAGGCAGAAGTAAAAAACTGCAATGTTTTTCTCAAACCAAGATCCTAACCCCATTTTCTTCCTGTCCTATGTGTCACATTTCCAGAACAAAATTCAGACTTTACCTTCCATATTTTCCTACTTGTTATCCTCACCTCCACAGTATTCCTCCTTACTGATATCATCCCTCCATTCCCTAATGTCTGTGTCTCTCTCATACATTCCCAAATCATAATGGTTGCTGTATGGAGCAAGCACTCTTAGCCTTTTTCATCTATTTACTTAATTTTGACATGCAGTACTGTCCATAAAACAACAAATAAAATCTCTAAAAATTTGTTTTGTCCAAGTTTCAAATATCAGCGCCCCACTTATCATATCACATAATTATTTTCTTCATTATACTCAGATGCTGTGGCTCTGCTTTGATGGATCTGTCTTGGAGGTATAAGAAGGCCATGATGCCTTTTTTTCATTCACAGGTTATCACTGTGTAATATGAATTTTATATTATATGAAAATACTTGTGAAACAGTTTAAAATTTATTATATTCATTATCAGTGTAAATATTTAAATTTCACAATGTAGAACGAGGCTCAATGAAGCATCAGAAAATTCTTCCTCCGTTTTTTTCTACCTTTACTCTTCACAATTGCAGATGTGAAAATTTATGACAGTAAGAAAAGATGTTGAGGCATATATATCCATTAATAATTAAATTATTAGGAAAAAAACACCTCAAATTATTTTATTCTTTCAAAATCGTGTTTTTCTCTTGAGAAAAAAAGTAGCTTAAATGTTTGTAAAAATCTACTATAAATGATAGCAAATTTATTGCAAGAATAACCAAAACATGTAGTAGAGATCTCGTTTTGGTAAAAAATTATGATAAATAACATATATTTAAGGAAAATGTTTTTAGGATGGAATTTTTGTTTCAAAGTATTTTTACAAGCTTTTGGGCTGAATAGGTTGATTTATTATATAGATGAATAATTTCTCCATTTTACCACACTGCTGTAACATCAGAAAAAGAAAATGGATGAATTTAACTCTGCTTCACTCTGGGAAGCTTGGTGAAATGGTTTTGGAAAGTGACTGTATGTGATAAACCTCATCTTTTGACCAGAATTCAACTTTCTTGTCCCCTTGAAGTCACAGCAGTGGCACAGTAAACTTCTTTCTGTGCAAGTGCACAAGTGCAGAGAAGAAAAATGGTAAATCTTACAACTGACATTCATAATATGTCAAAATTGTCACACTTTTTTCATGATGTTAAAGGTTGACCTTTTCCATCTTTGCTTTCTCATTTTAACCTATAAATTTGACAGGAAGAAATGTAACTAAAGCAAATAGTATTTTATTAGAAAAGATGGATATTTTTTCCTATACTATTTCAATTTTTTTTTCTCTTGATTGTTTTTCCTGTAATTTGTTTCTTTCCCAGGCCATATGTTTGTATTTATTAGTGTTGTTTTCTGGCTGTGATGGCAGGATACAGCTGGGTCCTCATGACTAATGGAAGAAGGGAAGGTGTAAAGAAGACAAAGTCAGGTTTTTTCTGTGGTGGCCAGTGACAGGAAAGAGGCAACGCCAGTCTGTGATTCTGTGAGCAGTGATGGGATGTGGCTGCACTGATCTCTTTTAAAAGAAACCAAATGCAAATTATTAACTGTTTGAATCTTTCATGATTTATGATAGCAGTAGGCAGCTGGAACCTTGTGTGACATTTATCACAACATCGAGGTTTCCCAGAGAATTGTGGATGATCCATCCCTGGAAGTGTTTGAGGCTATTTTGGAGGAGCTCTGAGCAACCTGGTCTAGTGAAAGTTGTCCCAGCCCATGGCACAGGGGTTGCTACTGCATGAACTTTAAGATCACTCCAAACCAAACCATTCCATGATTCTGTGATAATATTTGTGGCATCTTGTACACAGTAGTAGCATTTTCATCTACTGAAAACCTTTCTTCCTTGAAGGTAAATACAATTTGCAGCTCAATCTGTCGAATCCACTTTTAAGTAATGTTGTATATTTTTTTTTGCAAAGATATAAAATTAAATTGCATGAATACAAAGCATCCCAGTCAACTGCAGTGCAATACAGCTAACACCAAACAAAACAGAAGAATAATCAGTTAATGAAACCAAGTTCAATACTGCAACAGTAATAAAGTTGGTTTCAAATTGTGGCCGGGGAAAAAAAAATCAAAACCAAACACAAAAGATGGTTAATGATAAGCAATACAATACTATAACAAATACTGCACATTTTTCTTTACAGACAAAGACTATACTGCACATGTTGCATGATTATTTTTGTTTTTACCACCCAAAGCTGATATTTAACTAATATGGAATATTACTCCAAAATCATGTTTGTATGAAAAGCAATATTAAGAAAACATTCATGTTCCTGGAATACACTAAAAATTACTTCAATGCATTTTTTCAGAAATTGATTTTTAAGAAATCATTTTTGTCAACTACTCACATGGCTGATCTCATAAAAAATGTATCACATTACTCAATGTAAGATATTTGTCATAGATGATTCTATCTCAAAACATTACTCTTAGAGCACTGTGAGGAAATAAGCATTTTTGGACTACCCAGCTTATCTAATAGCTGTAATTGAAATTGTAACCTGAAATTGAGAGGTTTAACTAAAATAGTGATGTAAAAACTGGTAATTTCAGCTAAAAAGGTCTCTTAGTCAGGATGCTTCCTGGATAGTGTATGGGAAAACAGAATTTTCCAAAGGCTGTGGCTCAATGGCTTTCTTTGGTAAAAGGAGTACTGTCCAAAGGAATTTGCACCTGGTGATACAGAGCAGTCAGAAACAGTGGCATCTTACATAATGTGTGCCCCTGGGAGGACAAAATTAAGTGAGGGCTGTGAAAACTTCTGACAGGTTAATGCCAGTTTGAACAAAATGAAGGGAAAACTGTAAGGGCACATAGAGAGTCTTTCAAAGATCATAAGTGTCGTTCATTGCTCCTTGTTTAAAGCTTTTCCAACTTAGTAATGATGTAGGGGCGCCCTAACTAATAATAACACTTGAAAGATGATCTAGCACATTGAACATGCAAAAATTTCAATTTTTCTTTAGCGCTAGTTATGCATTGAAAAATTTGTGAAACCTAAGACCTCATGTGTCTCTCATCGCTAATTTTTCTTTTATCCAGGTCTGTATAATGCTTTTAAAGATTAAAAATACCACATGGAAATGTAAACATTTGTATAGCAAAACTAACTGTGAGAGACACCTGATAATATAAGCAAAATCAATTTATAATTCACTGGGTTTAATATATTTAAATTCCTCAGGCTATCTTGAAAACCTCATCTCAGCATATGAACTGCTATATCTCTTGTATCTCTTTCTCTAATATTTTTAATTTTAAAAATAGTTATTTCTCTATGATAAATATGCAGATAATAGCTATAGACACATCCTAATACCCAATACATATGATATATTCCACTTTTCAATTGATTACTTATTATTACTCTCATCCAGTACACACTAGGCTTCATACATTAAAACAAATTTTGAAGCTAATGAAATCCATTAATAAATAATATTTGAAAATGGTATTTAATTTTGATGTAATTTTGATTTACCTTTCAGACTTTATATAAGGAAAATTAAACATAACTAAACACAAAGATGACTTGGTGGGAAGAAATATTTAAAAATGCCCCCTGGTTCCCTGCAATTCATGTCTTCACAGCATTTCCTTCAGATAAAAGTCAAGGTTAACTGTTCCCAGCTGGTATCAAACCTGATAATCTCTTCGTGTCCTAAAGAACTGCTCTTATCACCAGGAGCAACCCCAACAGAGAACAAGGATAAAGCAGGGAAATTCTGTGCAATCCTACTGCCAGTTTAGATCTCTGAGAGGGGTCAGGAAGTAAAAGGATGAGGCAGTGGCACCAGAGCACTCAGTGCCTTCATTCAGCCTGTTTGACTGAGGCGGCATTTAAGGATGTGATGGAAGCAGTTTCCTCTCCTGACTATACAAACTGTCAAATACAATAAAACATAAAGAAAAAGTGCTGTAGTTTTGTTACCTAACTTACAGAAAGGCATGCCTGCATTGTTTACTTCCATCTAGAAACTAGAGGGCAATATCAAGAATTACGTTCTGCTTATCTATTTATTTTTGAATTTTAAAACAGTTTATAGACAATAGTTCAGTTATAATAGTTATTAATTAAAGATAATGGTTTATTTATAATAATAAATAATAATTTAATAATAGTGATTTATATACTTGTTATTATTAAAGATAATTCAACTTTCTGTTAACATGGCCTAGCTGCAAGACTGAGCCATACCTGAATAAATTCTTCTCCAAAACTGTCTGTAAGAGAACAAAACCAAACTAATGGAAGAGAAAAATTAAACTATTTTGAAGGGTTTATTGCAATTTTTAAAATGAAAATTTGGGGAAAAAAAAGTAAAAGCCCCTATAGCACTGTTTGTAGCTGCAATTAGTATGCTGATGAAATGCCACTTGGAAAATATTAAAAGGAGACTCAAAACTAT
Source organism: Arremon brunneinucha (assembly GCA_035583215.1). Taxonomy (NCBI): domain Eukaryota; kingdom Metazoa; phylum Chordata; class Aves; order Passeriformes; family Passerellidae; genus Arremon; species Arremon brunneinucha. Next base: position 12,883,623 of record JAWWEX010000001.1, on the reverse strand, counting down.
TTGATACTGGCTTCACCGAATCCCCCCCTTTTTAATGGTTCTCTACAAAAATACAAATTAGTTGTTTAGTTTCTGAACCTGAATCTTTTGCTGAAATTCCCAAGCCTGCAACTTATGAAGTCTCATAACTGGAATGGCAGATAAGCATCACACAGCTTCATATAGGAAGATACTGGGGAAGGACGGTCAGAGGTTAGGACAACCAGGCATTGGGTGGAAATGTGGGCAAGGATGCTGAAAGGTTCTTCTAAGGGGCTGTTCTGTCACAGAACTTCATGCCAGAGGGCAGACTGATGGGAGATGAAGTTGCAAAGATGCACTTCTTCCTCCTGGGGACATTATTTTTAAGAGCAGGAGAATTCTTTACCATTAAACAAGTGCTTTCTCTCCTGGGCAAGACAAATAAGTTATATTTGAAGCTCATATACCAGTTCAAAGTTATTTGCAAAGGAAAGCACAAAATTTCCCTGAGTCATTAATCAGAATATGAGACAGACCTATATTATATCACCCCAGAAACACTTGCTTTGCATCATAGAACTACTTGACTTAAAGGAATTGAGGAAAATTGTATTTCTGTTAGTCAAACAATGCCTGTGCTGGGAAAAAAATGCATTTGGGTTAAAGCTCGCTGTCAGTTGAGTATTTAAAATTTAAAACTGCAGTTTTAGAAATATCATAATAAAAATCTTCAGTTATACATTAAAAGTATCCATTACAATGCTTGATTTCTCTGATGGTAGAATAATATTTCCATGTTCTTTATAAACTGTGTTTCCTCAGAGGATTGTAGAACTGTAGAAAATTTTATGCTGTATCAAAAACTGTGTCTACCAAGGCATAAATTCAGACTTTAAGTTATTCCATTTTCTCATGTACTGTATTTGATTGTTCCCACACATGTTCAAAATTCATTCTGCCATACCATAAAAAGACTGCTACTTTTAAATTCCTTCCACGTCGTCTAAAACTTTCACCCTGAAAGGTGTCTTCGGTTATAATAATGTATTGTATCAATGCAGAGGATTTATTATGCCCTCTGGTATGAATTCTGTATTGCTAATAAAACCTTAAATTTCAAGTGTCCATGTTTCATAACACGTGGTGCAACATATCTCTCTCCTCTGAATTCAAAATATATTAATATTTAATGCTAAAGCATAGAGGCAACACAACAATAATCAAATCATGTATTTCATATCATTATGTGGAGAGTTGGCAGAATTTTAAAGAAACTTCACTAAATTTGCATTTTTATCTATTTTTTCCCCTTTATATACATATAAAAAGTTATCATTGCATGCATTAAAGAAAACAAATATAGCAAATTAGAATTTATTTCTTAGGTCTTCTGGCTTGGCAAAACTCTCCATTCCTAACACCTAAAAATTCTTTTGATCATTCCTCATTTTTCTTTCAGATTTATATTCTATGCCACAATGCAATGCTTCCCTGCCAAAAAAGAGCACACAACTGTATAGTGAAAGCACTTTCAGAACTCCTCAGGAAATCACTCCATGGTCTGCAATCATTACTTTTATTTCTGTGCCACAGAATCCTATTCCAGCTTTTATCTTCCCACTGGAAAGAATTTTTCTGTTTGAAGATTCAGTTCAAACAGGCTCATGCAAACTCTACTGGAGATGCAAAATAATTGTATCTAAAAATTTCTAATAAATGAAGCAACAATGAAATTTTAAAAAAGAAGGATTTTTTTGCTTGTTTTAATTTTTTGAAGACCTTTTTTCGTGGATTTGAAGAAAAAATTGAAGAAGTAATTACCCAATGAATTTTTTTATATTTCAGATTTATACCCTCTGATTGGCTTCTCAAGCATGAGACTCTTCTATGCAAAAATAATCTTCTTTTTCTCCTGGATAAAATGCAAGAGTTTGGAATAAAGACAATCTCTAAAAGAGACTGTTACAAACATGGTAACTCCAGGAGGGGTTATAATAGTGGCCAGACACCTTTTAGGGATTAGTAAATCAGAGAACTCAGAAACAAAAAAAGAATCTTTGTTGAATCTTAGGAGGTTAAGCTCAAGACTTAGCTGCTGCTCAAATCAGTCCTTACTTTATCCTGCTGAACCCTTTTCATTCCCAGCACTCTCAGCTTGCCTGGAGATTTGAAGTTATTAAGCTTAGCCTTAAGTTAGTGGATAATAACACTGGAATATGATTTCAGAAGAAATCCTGTCCTACAAAAGTCACCAACACACCAGCAAGAGTCTTGTCAACTCAGAAAAGACAGGATTCTTCCACAGAGGAATGAGCTGCAGGACATGCTTTCTTCATTTGTGCAAGTTTAATCATGAATTATCATGAAAAAATGACCTTCCATTAAGAATGTACTTTTTTTTTTTCTTTTAAAACAGATTTAAAAAGAGAAAACAAAATATTTAGAACTTACATTCAATATCAAGGTACATGCTCTTTTGGTGCCCACCAATTCTACTTGCCGCTTCACAGTCATATCTCCCTGAATCTGACAACTTCACATCTTTAATATGCAGTGACGACTTCCCATGCTGCCCTTTGACTTCTATACGGCCATCTGGGCTCTGTTTACATTGATTCAGGAAAAAAGAAGGTTTTATATGTTTATATATGTATAGCAATGTAGAATTTATATATATTAAACACTGCTGATAAGAATGTCTGAAAGCATCTCTTCATCTATGGTGAAGTTATTACTGACAGCTAAGCAACTTCAAAGTTGTCCAAATAAATTAAAAAATATATAGATAAACATGTTCTCTTTCTAGGCAGTATAATAAAAGAAATAAGTACATGCTTAAAGGAACATTGTCAAGGGAAACCACAAAATGTATCAAATTATAACAGCAATAGTGAACTACAGACTCAAAACTTCTTTATGATCTCACCGACTGTGTTGATGCTGTTAAGAAAAATGCATAGATACAACTCTATATCTCAGATTACACACAGCATTATCTCTGGTCCTTACAACTGCAGCTGTGAAACTGAACAGAAGTAATGCCTCAGACAATGAGCAAAACCCAGAATCTCACAACTGCTAAAAAATCTTGAACCATAAATGCAACTAGAACTTCTGGATTTTGTTTCTTTTTCATTCCATGGAAAAGGCATGAAAAAATGAATGGTGCCTTTCAATTTTCTAGAACATAAATTGTATAAAAAATACTTATCCATAATGACTCTCCTTGCCCCTCCCCATCCCTCCCCACATTTTTTTTAATGGTTATACAAATATTAGGTAAAATGAAACAAAATAAAGTCCTCTTCTTGATGCTTCAAACTTAATGAAATATTATGCCTGAGGAAATGGAAGTTATTTTCTTCTTCTCTTTACTTAAAGCATCATACACTACTTTGGGCTAGAAAGGACCTTAAAGCTCATCTCATTCCACTCCCCCTGCCTGGGCAGGGACACCTTCCACTAGATCAGTTTGCACAGAGTGCCATCCAAACAGACCTTAAACATTTCCAGGGATGGGGCAGCCACAGCTTTTCTGGGCAACCTTTGAGAAATTTGTTGTACTTTGTCATCTCTCGCTTTGTTTAAGGGAAAAAAACTCCAAACATGATTGAAAATACTGATGTTAACCTACCTTAATTATTGTATGGTGGAAAAGGGATGAAAACCCAGTAACTATTTCAGTGCATGTTGTCACACTTGAAGCAGATTTTTATGTTCAATTCTATAATACATACACCCAAGTTTACTGCATATTACACTCAATACTCACCAAGTGGCAGGTGATGTTTAAGTGGCTGAGCTTTTAACTCATTACAATTGTTCCTTGACTTAATAAAGCAAATATACCACAATTTAGAACTTAAAATATTTGATGTGAAGCAGTCAAACGAAGCATGATGTTTATCATGATTTCTATAGAAAGAAAAGTATCCTGATCCTATGTAAGAATCCAAGTAGACTGAATTTTGTTTCCTGTGAAAATGGTTCATCACAGCAACATATATTAAAGTTCTTGAATTCTAACCCAGAAGCCAACATAAACCTCTTTGGATTGGTACAAATTACCAACTTAGATCACTTAACTATCAATTTCGATACTGAAAACTCTATTTCTACAATATGATCAAAAAAGGAAAAGTTATGATGTTGCTTGTAAACAACAGTTTACTGCTAGTTACAGTAGTGAACATCATGGCTTTTGGAAGGAATTCCTCAGCTAATTAAATGCAATTTCTTTTTTAAAAAACATTGTTTTCTAGTTTCTGAGACAAAGCCAGATTTAGATACATGTAAAACATAAATATAAATGCTTATTTTTATAGCATTATATCTATTGCTTATATGTATGTAAAGCAGGTACATTCTGTGACATAGTCAATACCAGTTATGAGCATTTTCTTCTTTATTTAAATATTAAGCATGTAATACCATGATCAAACTACATTATTCCTACCTAAAATCTACATACACTTCAGAAATTTAATTTCTGATTTTAACTTGATGACAAATATTTCATTAAGAACTTATATTTTAAATGGTGAAACAACTTGAGACAATGAATCATAGATAACAATAGTAAATACTTTATTAGTGATTCATTAGTTCTGTACTCATCCCAAATACCTTAATTCACTAGTACATATTTCACTATAAGCAATTCCATATATCCCTAAGCAGATAAATGAGTACTAACAGATGTAATACAAGAAAATAATAATAAAAATAAGCAGAAAGATTCTTAAATTAAATAGGTAATTTACAGTAATTCAAATAGGTAATTACAGTAAATTAAATAGGTAATTTACAGGTAATTTCACAGTAATTTCTCAATCTCCTTTTAGTTTACCTAATTATTTTCTAATACTGATGGAAAAAAATTTTGACTGTACTCAGTATAACTTTCCTATGTTCGCACATTCTCTTATTCAAATTTAGATGATGTAACATATCTTAGATTTATAGGTAGGACAAAACTCAAGTTATAAATACTAATAAATACTCTGAATAATAGCTAATAAATACTCTGAATAATATAAGATTTTAATATATCATTTATTCTTATAATCAAATATATGGTAAGAAACATTGAAAGAGGGATTTACTAGGTTCAAAGTCCATAAAGCAAAAAAAAATATTTGTAGGCAAGAAAATTTCACTGGAATTAAATTAAAATATGCATTTACTAAAGACAATTTCTACTTTTTTTAGATTTATGTGTTAAAATTGCTTACTAAATCAAGTAAAAATTCTAAAATGTGTTCTACTTCATTGCTTATAATGCATATTTTATTATGGCTTTTTAATAAACAGTTTAAAAAGTCCTGTTCCCTGAGTCTATTCTGCAGATGGATTGGTGTACAAATCCATCATTTATTTCTTTAACAAAGATACTGCAATACCTGATTAAAAATATACTGATAGGCTGGCATTCCTGAAGAAAGAAACAAATGAAAGAAAACAAGAGTGTAAACACAGACCAAGAAAATTCTATTACTAACAAAGAAACAACTAATTGAACAAATAAATAAATGAAAGAAAATATTTTGATGCAGGTGTCTCTATCAGTGAGAGGATTCTCAGAATGTGAGGGAAATCACCACATGCAAATCAAATGCTAATTAGTATGGTGAAGTTTCACAAGGACTTCAAAAACACTGGTGGGGCTCTATTATATTTCTTTATGGTAAAAATCACACAAGAGAGATCTGGGTAAATGATTCAAGGACATGTGATTACACAAAAAAAGCACATAATAGTGCAGTTGAGTATGAAAAAGAGCAATGAAGAAACTGGAACAAAAATCAAATATGCAGCGTTACCAGCAGCAAAAACTGAAGACACACTCTTTACATTTTTCTGATATTGTAAAGGACATTATTAAAGCCAGGATAAACTGACAAAGCAGAACTTTTTAACCATTGGTAACGCCTTTCTGGGGTTAATTTCTCTCCTGCACTAATTATGGAGAGCACACATTAGTACTATGTCAGGCACCATAACACACCAAAACACAAAGAGAAAGAGACACAGGTAGGGGAACACTACACCTGCCCAGTAATCCTAAGGAGAAATCCCCACCAGGAAAAAAGCTTTGGAGCTTCCAATGGGCCAAAACCAAAATACAGATATAATCTCTATAAATTGACAATGTCAGTAACTCAGAAGCTTGCCTGAAAGAATAATGGATATCCCACTTAATTTGGACATTCTTTTTTTTCTTTTCAAATGTTACAGCATGAGAGACGTAGTATCTGTATTTTATTTTATTGCTTAATAATGATAAAGAGCATAAAGGGACAGAACAAACCCCTAGACAATCACAATAGTCTCTGTGGCCCAACACTCATGATTTGTGCTCATTCACTGAATTACTCAGTATCTCCTCCCACCATGGAGAATGAACAAACATTGATGTCTCAAAAACTTGAAGTTAAGACAGTACCATACAGATTTACACATTCTTTGGAAAAAAAATTATGTTAACAGAGCCTTACACTCTTAGACATTGGAAGAAAGTAGAAATCTTCAGAAGTTACATTTTCAAAGCATTTTAGAATTCATAATAAAATCTAAGAAATAAATATTTGTCATGGCTAATGTTCATTGGAGAATTTCATAGAAATCGTAAATAAAAGTGGTGGCTTTGAGCCTTTGGTGGTGGGGTTTTTTCTTCTCCCATAACTTTATCACCGGCATAAAAATAAGATACAAATGAAAAATCTTCAGCAGAGACTTTGAAAAATGTTTTACTTATTTAAAATCACTTTGGGATTTTATCCCCATGAAAAGCACATTCCCTAAATTAGGAAGCAAGAAAGCCCTTTTATTTTGATTACTGATAGCAATCTAGTTCTCTGCCATTGTTAAAGGAAACTCTTCTATACAGGTCTGCAAGTAAAAATAGCCAAAATTACACCACATAAAAAGTATCTTCTGGGGAAAAAAAAGAAAAAGGTGAAAATTTTCTGCACTTGCAATATATTTACTTATAATATGTAGTTAAAGACAAATGACTTCTATGCTAATTAAAAAATGAGAGGTGTTGCATAATTTGAGATTAGTGCTGCAGGTTCTGTAAAAGTACATATATATTTTTGGTTTTGATAAAATTCATGTGATACTATATATGTTATTCTACTCCTTGACTTCTTCTGTCATGCTCGTGCTTCTTGGATGTCTTGCATAATTTGTAGTTCCACATGTGAATATTCCCAAAGGCCTGACCAGCTGATGCTGACCTCACTGGTCTATGCACAGCTCCAAGGACAAGAACCAGAGCTCCCAAGGCAGGACCAGAACAATGATAACTCTGAATTTCAAGGATTCCACTTGCAGAGTGGATGGTGATGTGACGAGACAACAACATCCACATGGAGACAAGGATAGCTCCTGGAACAGAATAAATTATTCAGGTACCATGGAGTTTTCAATTTGCAAAATTCCACTGCTATTTTAGTAAAATCAGGGTAATTATTCAGGAGGAGAGAGTTTGCTGATCATGGAGCTCAGAAATTGTTGTTTGTTTCCAAACTGTAGAAAGTTGCACTTGGAGAGAGGTGGATAGTGTGGTTAGTGCATGAGCTTGACTTATCAGCCATGGCTCCAACTCCCACTGAGAAAAAGTAGAACCAAATGAGATGAAGTTGTAGGGCTGCCAAAACTTGCATTTTGAGTTGGCTGAAAACAAGAACGGGAGGTAAAAACAGTTGCAGAAATTGGTGACTCATTTGTAGCTGGGTTTTAGTAATATTGCTTGAATATTGGTTAGAGCAGGCTGACTTCCCTCCTTGAGTTTAGCATTTGGCTGTCAAAGTACTCCTTCAACACCTGAAGTACAAGTGCAAGACTGCAAGCAAAACAATCCCTTCATTTAAAATCTAGAAAAGTTGAAATACCTTTATTTTATATTATTTAAATGTTTAAAGCTTATTCGTGTGCAAAGTGCCATCACAGTCCATAGTTAAAATGCTGCAGGTCAGTTTTTCCTGTCAAATTTACCAAATGTATCTTCTGACACCTTGAGTACTTTAGTATTATTTTGGAGGTGTGCTGCATATATTAACCACAGCAAAGATGAAGAGGTAGTGGCTTAGAATTGTGTTTTTCTTTTGCAAAACGTGGAGCAATGTACTAAAAACTAGTCACTGTAAGAACATGTAACTTGAGTAAAATCTGCAGGTGTTTTAGATTTCCAGCAAAGGATCTGTTTCAGATGCACACAGTCGAAGATCCTCATACTGCAGGGGGGAGGATTGAAAAAAAATCACAGTTCTTCCTTCTTTGGATCAAATTGTTAAAATTTTCCAACTCATTATTTTGTCTTGGTTACGTTTCCAGTACACATAGCAGAATTTTCAAGGAGAAAACAAATATTGATTAACAGAATCATCTTTGGAATTTCACAAATAACAATTTTTTAGGAATTTTGCTGATTTCAGGTTGTGCTTGCATCCACATCAGAGGTAACTTGAGATCATATACTTCAGGCTGATGCTTTGTATAGTGAGATTTAAGCAGATCTTAATTGCCCATGAAAATGTTTCTTGAAGCAGCATGAAAAATAAGAGCTTCTGCAACCTGACATGCTGATGCTAAATGATGATAAAATTCCAGAAGTCTATTAAATGTACGTGAGTAGCAATTCCTAGTCTGAAAATCTACCTTTGATGATGAGAGAAAGGGCTGTTAGTCACAACAGCCATCATCGTGTAGAAGCTGATGGAAGCTCCCTTCTGGATTATGGATGGTATATTCACAATATTCCCCATTCTCTTCAGGTAAATGTATTCTATCCATGCACCTGTTGGAGACAGCAGAAAATTCCAGAGTATTGCTATGTGCATATGCCTTAATGTCCAGTGAATCAGAATAATGCTACAGCAGTGTCTTGGACTTCAGTGATTTTTATAGGAGACCTTGTGATATTTTAAAACTCCAGCTTGTTAATTATACACGTCAGCATGCTGCAAATTCCTGAATTTCTAGGAATATGTTTTTTCCACAAAGAAGAAATTATTGAAGCACCTATTGGTTGTAGATCTATAGTGTAGCACCAGGGAAGTCACAAGAAAACCTAATGTTGAAGAAAAAAATACTGTTGTTTTCTGTTCAGCTGCAGACACACCAGTTATTTTTAAAGAATTCAGATTGTAAATGGCAGCAGGTTCTATGCAGGTTGTTAGCTGCATGTACAGTCTCAGGAAAAAAATGTGTTCTTGAATGCTTCGTACAACTTTTTGAAATTATGAACTGATATTTCATTGATTCGTGCTGGCATTTCTTTCAAAGTTTAGTCATTATGCAAAGAGACGACACAAGAAATCCTAACACCAAACACTTACTAAGACATTAAATGGAAAACTGAACTTCTTTCTTTCATTGGTTTTTACTCAACAATGAATATGTAAGAAAAATATTTAAGAGAGAAAAATGATGAGCATCCATTCAAGATTACTTCTGCTAAAGATGCAAATCCTAGATGTAAATCACAAATCTTAATGATGCAAATCACAAGAAAGAAATGGTTGATGATTTTTAATGGCAAAAATATTAGCATCATATCAAATAAACTTGTAGAGTAGAACAAGCATTAATGTTGCCCATGATAAATGACAACAGTAACCACAAATGAGTGTTTATAAATATAACAGAAATACTACAACTCCAATAATTGCAGAGGTACTTTGCAATTAGAAATCATAAATACAGTATTTAATGGCTTTATTCCTAAGAATTTTGTTGATCTGAATCTACTCTAACACTGCTATGATGCCATTAAAATAGGTGACTCAAATGGATCCAGGCCAGCAAAATTCTCAGGAAGAAGACTTTAAGTACAATGTTCTTATTCAATACAGACCTCACATAAAACAGCCACTAACAATAACAATTTTACTATACAACTACATCTTAGTTTAGACAATCAAATATTACTGTAACTTGGGACTGGAGGTGGTTGTTCTGTAATTTTAGTGACCAGCAAGTGAAAACATAGGGAAACTTAAAAAAGGAAAGAAATAAAATAAAACCTGTGGCTGGGCACACATGAAGACAAATCATGTCAACTTACTGCATACAAAATGGACAAAAATAACTTGAAGCTGACCCAAGGCAGGGTGATGAACTGTCAATCCTTTTCTCCTTTTTTTTTTTCCCTTTTTTCCTTTTTTTCCTCTTTAAAGAAAAACAAGCACTGTCAGCTGTCAACCTGCCTCTGGTGTCTGGGTGACTAAAACAAGGAAAGGAAAACTAGGAAAATTTTGTATAACAATTTTTCTTATAGTGTTATTTTCCCACCTTTATTACTTAGATAATTTGAATTAAAATGTTCAAGTCATTATAACTGAACAAAGAATAATTGCTTGGTTTATTTTGTTTAAACTGATATTACTTGGACTGATAAAAAATTTCTTAGATATAAACAGGTTGTATAACCCTTCTGTGCAAGAAAGTTTGCTGTAATATATGACAACCTTAAAAATTACTACTACTATAAGAATTTCAGACAGTGCTTAATTCATGTCTGTATACATTCATTTGATTTTGACAGAATTTGCATTCACACTTTAACACAGTCTAGCTTTAGTTACAGGGATAACTGATGTAGTGAGAGTATGTAGAAAAAGAAAAGAGAAAAAAAATTAAAAAAATAAACCCAAAACAAATGACAACTTGAGCTTCTGGGTTGTTCAGCAGCAGCTTGAGATCTCTCCCAGTTTACTGTAAAGTTCATGTATATTTTACTAAAATTATTCTGGCCAGACAGCAGATAAGAAATCTGTCTGGAAACTGGGCTGTGACAGAGACTTGCAGGGTAAGCAACAAGGCTCCCTTAGGAGAAGGAAAGTCCTGGAAGGGCACAAAGAGACACAGCTGGAGTCACAAGGTGAAGGCAATTGTCAGCAGGACAGATCCTAACCTCACAGATCACAAAGTCTTTGCTCACAAACACTGATAATTCTGGAGGGCTTTTTTTCCTCTGAAGAAACAAAAGGAAATTACTGCAGTAGCAAGCAAATGGAGAAAGTGAGGTAACCTGGACATAACTGAAAGGGCATATGTTTTCAAATAATTTTATTTAATTGATGTCCTGAATACAGTTCTCAGTTTTTCTATTTACATGTCTATATTGATGAATAAAATAAATAAAAATAAATATAACCTTGTGCTGTAAATTAAAGCTTATGCTGTATATATCAGCTAAGTTGGATATTTGCTATTACAGAAAAATGCCGTTCTACAAGAGTTTGAAATAAGGTGGGAAGCAGAGATTGCAATCCATATGTTATTATTCTGGGGAGAAAAATAAAAGCTTTAAGCCAGTCTATTTCTTCTTTTCAGTCAGCTTGCAGGATTCCTGACTCAACTGTACACATTAGGAAATGAAATATATGATTAAATTATGAGACGTTATGTATTAGTCCATCATTGAAGAAACAGATCTGTAATAACACATTAACTGAAGACAAATGTGGAGAAATTAATGACGGCTGAAATATTAGTCACAGCTCTAGAATTCTCTGGTAATTGGGAGGGAAGACTGGGACCTGGAGGAAAGTAATAATTTTCTGTGTGAGGAAGAAAAGAAGAAGGAGGACTGAGTAAAAAAATGTCAGAAACAGCCCTTTAACAAAGCTATATAACCCTGAATTTATTGTTATGCATAGGCTACCTATAGGACATATCTAGGCCTGTTAGATGATCATCTTCCAGTAAAGATTTCTACATGCTATTAATCCATTGAATTTTGCCACAAATGTTACAACTTCATTTGTACAAGCAGGAATTTACAGAAAGGCAAAAAATAGTTTTATTACTAATAACATTATTTACGCAACACTTAAGAAATTTTAATAACACAATTTGATCCCATGCATAGATGGGAGTTCTTTTGACCATGAATCAAAACTCAGACCTATTTCCCACTTATGCAGTCCTAAGAAATATTGTTTGCCAAATTTTATAAGCTGTCAGTA
>JAWWEX010000001.1:12858470-12871584 GCA_035583215.1 Arremon brunneinucha | reverse complement strand
GAATCAAAACTCAGACCTATTTCCCACTTATGCAGTCCTAAGAAATATTGTTTGCCAAATTTTATAAGCTGTCAGTAAGGGGTGGTGCAAACAGTCTTCACTTTTCTCAGTGTACAGAAATAAGACTTTTGCATTATGGTTTAAATGAAGTTTCATGGCCTCCTAACTAGCAAGATGTTCACTGATACATCATCATTGTCCTGTTTAAGTGTCATAATTTCACTGTCTTTGAAATCTAGGAACTGGTATTAGTAGGAAAAATACTTTATGAGTAGATACACATGGAGAGATTGCACACTGAGAATGTGACAGGAAAATATATATTTTTTAATAAGCATACTAAGGATGTTAATAAATTATCAGGAACTAATTATTACACAGAGCTTAGATTAAAAAAATAACAAACAAGGGATTGAAAAACTGAATACAGGCCTTTGCTTTCATCCAGGCTTTGCCAAAAGTTCTGAAGACTTAAATTATCCTAACATGTACAGATACTCAAACTTCCTTTCAGGTCAGGAAAACTGCAGACATTTTAATAGCATAAAACACATTTTTTGCCAGCGTTGCACTTCTGATTTTGCCACTGATTATGCTTGCCCTCAATGTAAGCAGAATGTAGAAAATGCAACACTTCTTAAGTGTCTGAGAAGGTCCTGTAGTGCATCAGGGAATAATGGCTCCAGTCCCTAAAGCATGGATGTATTACCCAGTGAATCATCAAGTGCATATTCTCTATTTCACCAGACAAGCTACAGCTATTTGGAACTCCTTAAACCATTAGCAAATAACACAAGTGATACTTAGGCTGAAGCTCATGAAACAACAGTTTGTGCTGTAGAAGAAACGAATGAATATTCCAGTCCAAGCTGTGCTGGTATTGTAGAAAATGTAAGTCCATGAAAAGTTCCCTGATAATTTCATTCTTCATTAGTGCAACAGACCTGGTATCATCACTGATAACTAAATGGCAAAAGCTATAATTGTAAATTGGGAAACAAATGCCATTTCCAAGCCTTTAGAGCTTTATTTCAGGCAGTACCTGCAGCACTGCAACCTACAGAAAGTACCCAAAAAATATCTATTTGGTACATAGGTAGCAGAGAAGCAAATCCATTAAATAGAAAACAGTTTTAAAATTGTAAATATAAATTAGGTGTAAAAAAGAGCATCCATCCATTTACAGAACAGATAACAAATTTGGACTTAATTTAAGGCATCCTGCTAAAGAACTGCTTATATTATTTATGTTCTTAAATCAATGTCTTTCCCTAGGCAAAGTTCTTAAGACAGAAGAGTTAATAAATTTTACATTTTCTTGCCCTTTTGTCTCCTTAAAATAATCAAAAACTTTGTTTCTGCTTACTTAATTCTTTCCCAGTAGAAAGTGACCATAAAATTTTACTAAAAGTGTCAACAACGTGAAAGGAAAAATACACAGAAATGAGAGAATTCTGAGCTGGTGTAACACCAGTACAGACAGCCAGGCACACAACATGAATTTCTCTGTCTCTGTGTATGTACAGGCCCTTGGGCTTACTTTGAATAACAGATAATTTACCTTCTATCCCAAAAGAGGAATAAATTTGAAGGGCCCTCTGGTCCTGTGGCTAATAGTTAGTACTGACTTGCCAATACAATCAAGATCTCAAAATAATTACTAGCTTAATTTTTGGCTTGATTTACACATCACTGCAGGTACTGTAACCTAAAGCACCGTGGGGAGCTCAGACAACTGATTGAGCTACTTGAGAACTTGAAAATTTCCACATTGGCTCGCAGTTTCCCTATTTCCTCAGGTCACAGAGGAAAGCTTCCCTTTCTTTCTAACTGAATACAATCCTACTCCTGCAAAATCAATCTTCTTGCTCAAATACTGTCACCTCCCAAAACCAGAGATAGATGAAGGAACAACAAAAAGCATTCAGATTTCCATGGATCAGATGGCTCCTGAAATTCTACTATGCAGCGCTCATATATGGCCCTTTATTTGCTTATGTCACAGGGTAAAAGCCTCTATATATCTCAACATATATAAAAAAAAAGCCTCTATATATCTCAACAATTATCTAACATATAAGTGACCCTCTTGGTCAAGTTCATTTATTTACCATCTTCCAGTCACAATATTCTTGCTCTCTAACTTCTTAGTCTTAATATGTGAAGCCCACTAAATTCATTTGGGGCTTAAAAACAAAAGAGAAGAGAACTTTGATGCATGACTGAATTGTTTGCAGAGTATTTCAATTGCATCATCAAACACAGTTGTGGCTGGCTACATAAATTGTTCTGGCTTGCAGGCCTGTGCCAATACTGCAACAACAAAAACATTCATATAATATTGTAAGTAGGAGATTTTTTCCTAGGTTATAACCTTTTTCACCACAATATGTAGGTGAAACAGGTTATAACATTTTTCTCCAATACAGCAAAGAGATTGGCCTTGTATATTTCCCAGCTATTCAAAGGAGAATTATTCACAAAGAGCAGGATTTGGATAGCTCAGAAAAAAAAAAAAAAAGATTTTTCCTGGAATCAATTAAAATACCCTAGATACATCTCTGTTTTTTGTGACTCATTTCAAATAAAGACCTGATCCTTGATGAGCAAGAATTTAATAGGGCTCACATTTCAAAAAGAAGGACAACATATTTCACTGACATTGTAAGACTGCTTCTTTTTGTGCAGGGAAAACCAACATAAACAGGGAGTAAAAAACATAATATTCTTTTTATTAACATTTGTAATAGCTGAAGTGAAGTTAATAGGCTTGGGAAAAAATAGACTTGACCTTTCAAAGAAAAAGATTACCTTTGTCTATTGCCTGATCATGAAAACTATTAAAAACGCTACAAGTTCCACTCTACAAATATTTATGATTTGCATGCAAATACAAAGTCAATTCAAACTTGGAAAATGAATAAATTATTAGTCTGAACTCTGCAATATTTAGAAACAATGTCACAGGAGATTTTTCGGGGAGAACCAGGTTATTGTTGCAATGGAAGAAAGCAAAATTCAAACTGTTTCTGCAGTGTTCATTATAAAATTAAAAATCACAGGTTGGATTTTCCTTGATGGTACAAGGAGAATAATACAAGGTATTTAAGAGACATTCAGTGAATCTCTATGAAATAGAGTACATAGTACAGTAAAAAATAGAGTGTAAAATCCTGCCCTAAATCCAACACACAAGTTGCAACTGGGACCTCTCTGCATTGGCTCCTTCCATTCATTTTATGTGTTTAGATCATAAATTCCTCAGGGTATGCAGCATATGCCTCTTTGGACACATGCTGCATACAGTGGAGCCACTGTCTCATATCAAGCCCCATCTGTTATTGTGATTTGTATTCCAAAACAGGGCTTGAAATGCTAATTACAAATAACATTGATCAACATTCATATTTCTGCTAGAATTAGATGCTATGAAAGTGGGGCACTAAACTCTGTCCTCACACTTGTGCAGCACACACAGGAATCAGTGACAATTTTGTATCAGCAATCAGGATGTGCTGTCCTTCAGGGATGTGTGTGAGAGCCCTATGTGCATGCCCAAAATCCATTTCATAACTGATTATGCCAAATTGCATCCAATCACTATCTTTCCTCCTGTTCTAAAAAAAGCAGCCCTTCTCCTGCCTTCTCCTCTTTTCCCTGGGAAGAGGGCCAGGCCTGCTGGATGCACAGCGGTCTGTGGGAATTTGCCATTTGAAATCCCAGCTGGAAGGGGCGCAGCCAGGTTGGCACATCAGGACAGGCAGTGCTGGGGATTCAGGGACTGGAAGGACACAGGCAGAGTACATGCACCAAACTGAGAGCTTTAGCTTGACGCTGAAACAGCTGCTGAAGCTGTGGCCTTGGGCTAAGCCTCCATTTTCATCTTTACACCTTTAATGGTGAGACAAACGCCTTCCAGCACTCACTGCCATTTGTTTATTCAGCCTTACCCACCCCCCATGTATTTATGGGCTCTACAGCCACAGAAGGAGTACAGAGGTCATCTAATGTGACCTCCTGGAAAACTTCTCATTGAACTTTCAAGCGAAGTCAGAGGAAAGGGAAAGACCCCCTTATTTCAAATTCTTAATGAAAGAGAGACCACACACTGTGTGGTAGATTGTTCTAAGAGCTAAATGATAAAAGGACAGAGGAAAAGGCTCCTTTGCTTCTGGTTTGAACTCACTTGGCTTCAACTTTCAAATACACACTTCTGAGGTACTGAAAATCCTTTATCAAAGCTGTATTTTCCAAAGAGATAATTATAGAGCTCATACTCATTAATATTATCCTCCTTAAGCCCAGCTGGGTTACTTCTTTGATCTATGACTTTGGTGCATATTTTCCATTCTTTTGGACACAATAAATTCAAAACTCAGGAAAGTATATATATATATGTCCCAGTTATAAGGCCTATCATTGGACAGAAAACATTTTGAATCCATGCAAGCTCAGAATAATCTCACATTTAGCAGTTTTCCTAATCCACGAGGTACATTTACATTTCAGTAAAATAAGAACCATATGATTGAGGAACTACATTCTAAAGTTAATAAAAGTAAAATTAAAAAAATAAGAACAGCACTTCATGTATTCTTTTAAGGATCATTATCTTAATATTATTGCTTGAACAGCTTTTCCATCCTCTGTGCAAAAAATCGTCCCCTAAAGATATTCTTAATTCAACAGAAATGATGAATAAGGTGCAGTTGATATCAAGAAAAAACTGACACAAAAATTCAAAATATGAATCCCTTGAATAAAGAAAATAATTTTATATTTATGCTTAATTTATGTTGTTGAATGATGGGATATTATTTTAAAAGTTATCACATATAAGTAACATTTTCAATTTAAGACTATGCTCCATGTTGCTCTACCTCCATTTCTTCAATTCACCTTTTCCTTCTCTTTCTGTGTGCAAAACACTGCTGTATTATTTAACAACTATTCAATAATTTAATCACTGCTAGTTTTGTTCCCTATTCACCTAATTTGGTAGGAAAGCAGAAGCCAGGCTTTGGGCAACCCAGAGCAGGAGGACCATGGGGCAAATATAGCAGCAAATTTTATAGGTCAAGGACTATTCACTATTTCAGAACATTTATTCAAGACTCAGCAAAAACTCTCCCATGAGCAATACACAGAGTTCTTTCTTTGGCAAGAACAAAGGAAGGCACATAACTGTATTTATTCTCATTCTTTTTATCTTCCTCATAGACTCTGTCAGCACACCAGTAGGAAGTGAATATAGATTTTCATTTGGTTATCACTATTACTGAGTTCAACCACATTTCAGAGAATATTCCAGCAACACATCAGTTTAACCACCTGCAGCTGGAATTAAGAATATAAGACTGTCTTACACAAACACTGGATAAATTTCAGGTTTCAACTGCACCAACATTTAAAGTTTTTCCGCTATTTTCTCTCATTTTCAATATCCTTTATTGCAAGTTATTTTGGGAACACTTCAAACATAAGTGAGTGGCTAACATTTGTAACCTTTGAACAAAGCATGGTCTTTGCAAGTCAGAAAGATGACCTTTAACTTGAAATATTTAAAGAAGAGAGAAACTGCTTTGTCTTAATGCAAAGCTATTAGAAAAAATAATATATAAATACTGCTATATTGCTCCAAAGTGGAAATCACAGAACAGGAAAATGGTAGACAGAGCCTCACATAAACTACCTCAATTCCAGGAAAGGTCAAGTCAGAGACTAGACCAGAGCAGACCTTCTCCTTTAGAACACAAAAAATGAAAATACATAATTCCTTAACATACAGCAATTCCCTATGAACTAAGACACTTACTAAGTATCTAATTCCATTCATGGCATGATTCCTATCTAGGGTTTCACCTGTGTTTTTTAAGCAACAGCTATGAATATGCAAGAAGAAAGTATTTTACTGCATAATTACCTAGAGTACAAATTATGAATTAGTTACCCAGAAAGATGGTATCTCTTACCTCAACCACTACAGAGAAATTCTGTAGTCTATGTCAGGAAATTAAGAAGAAAATACTTGCCCAAATACTTAAATAATTATTTAAAAGGGAAAAAGAACAAGAACTCTGTAGAAACACAGCTTGCTATAAGCACGGTCAGGAATTGCATTGCACCATTCCCTTTTCATTTCACCATTCCATCAATTACAGCTCCTTTTCCCACACTGACTGACTTTCTCCATTGTCACACTGCAATCTTTCCCTACTCAACTCACTTTTGTAATAAAATATTTAAATAGGGGGACAAAATGAGAAAATAGGCTCAGTTTGTCTTTTGTGACAGAAAAAAATTGGAAGAAAAAAGGGGAAGTGGGAAATAAAGAACTATGAAGTATTAATATTTTTTAAATTTAAAATATATTTAAGCTCCACTGTATTTTGAGGATTACTGGACAGAATCCAAATATTCTGAAGAAGGGCTATGTGTACCCATAACAGTCAAGATGAAATTAAAACAATTAGTAGGGATTATATATAACAATTTAAGCTACAAATATGAATTGCCTTTCAGCATTTGATTGCTTTTTTCTTTTTTTCTTCTTTTTAATTTAAAATTTAGAATATCCGTGTCTCTCTTACTGCCTTAGAAAATAGCAATTCCTTCTAATTCCAGAGGAATCTAGAATTAATCTGTCTCTAAATTAATTTTCTGCTTACAAGAACAAGATTAGGCAGACGACGCATATTGAAATATTTCATATATTAGAGGCAGATTTACCTTGTCGCCTTCAGAGAAAGTCATTCCATCAATGGCCCTTTTCCAAGTAATCTCTGGAACAGGTTCTCCTTCTGCTTCACAGATGAGGGTTGCTTTCCCATTCTCAAATGTGGTTTCATTTTTAAGTTGTATTATTTGAGGCTGCACTGTTAAAAATACAAATTGCGTTACTGATCCTGCACAAGTAACGTAATATCAAAATCTATCTTTAAAACCACCTTTTTTTTTCAAACAACTTTTTCTTTTTTTCTGTATTAAGTTTTAATGTTATTATCTATAAAAGCAATTAACTTTTCTGACCCCAAGTTGCACAGCAACCATTTCTTTATGTCCCATGAGCTGGACATCCTGCTTCCTTGATGGGGTAGAGTGGGATGGGTCCTGGATTTGTGGCTGTGTTTGTGTGCTATTTTCCCCTCAGGGACAAGCTGCCCAGGAGTCCCCCTTCCTGGAAATAACCAAAACCCAGCTAGATTTGTCCCAGGATATCTACTCTGTCTGACTCTGGACTCCAGAGGTGCTTTCCTATCTCAGGCATTCTTTGATTCTATAATAACAAGTGTTTGTCTTCAAATGCATATTATTCAAAAAAAAAAAATAGGAATTATTACCATTCTTTGACTTTGATCTTTAGCAATGTTTCACTGACCTACATGAATTACAGATTTTAACAAAATCCCCCAGCAACAAACACATTTCACTGGTATTAGCACTACGGAGAATTGAAGAGTCCTCTGATGCGAAGGTGTTCACCCTTACATACCAAGTAAACTGGTGGTAAGATACATTTTAAAAAGTCCAGATATTTTTTGCATTCTTCAAATCATTCCGCTTCATAGCCTCAATTACATATCAGCTGCATCTTTTCAATCTATACTGTACCTTATCAGGTTATTTATGCATACAAAACAATTTGTGGTTACATGTGAATACTTTTACATAGAGGATTTATCCGTACAATAAGTCTGTATTAATGCTGTGTATAGAATATTACTCTCTTCCATGACATTTAAGTATCTTCATTATTAAATTTTTGTCCTATATATTACCTTATATATAATGATTAGTAAGTGTCTCCGAACCTATTTCCCTTGTACATTGAAGAAGACACTCATCCCCCTGAAAAACCCAACATGTAATAAGAATATGATTCAATATATTTACACCCAAAAGCAGTGAATAAAATTTACATGAGTGAATCAAAACTTGGGGAGCTCTTAAGATTAACTTCATCAGCTTTAAGTACATTTGCTGAAATGCATTTTCCAAGCAGTTTCTCTGAGCTTCACTTTTGAGGAAGCACCACTATGGTGTATTCCTTATGAAACAGAAAATAAAGAGATGTAATCTGTCTTCTAAAGGGGTTACTAAAGTGTGTGCTGTGGAGAACAGCAATGTTGCCTTATGTTCATGGATCAAAATGGGAAAGATGCTCATTCAGGTTGGAATGAGCACCAGGATTGCTTCTTGACCAACCCCCTCATCAACACAGCATCAACAGACCCTGTTCAGGTCAGGCTGCTCACAGATTTGTCAAGCACTATTTTGAAAAATGTCATGAGCAGAGAGTAGACAACCTCTCCTCAGCCTATTGCAGTGCCTGGTTGTCCTGGTGAGGGTTTTTTTTCCTTATTTCCAGTCTCCTGCTTCATTTTATGACTCCTCAGTTATAAGTATTGACTCACAGATGCTACATTCAGCGTCACCAAGAAGAATAAGAAAAGCAGGCTCAAACTTGCTTTCTGTAGGCACATCACCTACTTTTTATCCATCCCCTCCACACAGTTCTTGCTCTCACTTCTCAACCCTTTTCTCCATATTCCTTCTGTTGCTTCTCTACTGTCTGTTCACCCTTTACTATTATGAATAAACTATTGTGTGTTTACTGCATAGAGATGAGAAACAAGTAGCATTTTACCTAAGAAAGTGCTGAACTAATAATCCTGCTTCATTAATATATAATCTATGGTGAATGAGATCATGTGATGAAAGAAAACACCTTAAGTGATCAGGAATTCTTGAAATGTCAACTGGATACAGATTTTTTGGATGCAGTGGAAGGTAGCAAGCAAATCATTACATCAGGATATTAATTTGCCCAGGAAAGTATAAAACTCCTCTGTGGTACAAAAAGGGATGTCAGTGGAAAGACCTAAAAACCCCACCAGAATTAGAGACAAAAGATAATTACGTTAAATTCCAAAATAACTTTAATTATTACTCTCACTTTCAGGATCATTCAAATGCCCATGAAATATTTCACCTTGGCACTCAAGTGTTCTATTTCTATAGCCATAACACCTGGCTACAAAAGAAACTGTTCTGTCCTTTTATTACCTTAATATATCATCCTTCCTGGAAAAAAGGATGAGCTATAACAGACATAAAGCATTTTTTTTTTTTTAAGAGGGATCATACATAGTATTTCATGACAAAAATTCTCAAAAGTTATAATTATTTCCATCAAAATGAGTTCCCCATCTGGACAACATGACAAACAATGTAATTTGCTCAAGATGATGCAAAACACAAAAATAATTCTTAATCTTAGATTTATTCTGAATTCCTTTAAGACCTTTTTCAAATGGATCACTACAAGACAAAAAGTTTTAGCTTGACATTTTAGACAAGAGTACCTGACATTTAAAGGAATAAGCACTGATTAATCATCAAATACATCTAGCTGACAGTTATTACTTGGAAGAAGAAAGCTCATATGGGGGATATTATTTAATTAATTCATTTTTGTAGGTCACAAGTCATAACTTACTATTGACTAGAAGTTTTTACACTGTTTGAATACTTTTCAATGACATTTTGGACATTGGAAAATATTAAAACACATTTGTGTACATGTAAATAAAACTAGTTGAAAATGCCAAAACTAGGATTGACAGAAATACTGGAACAGTCATTTCCCCCACCCTCCTGCCTCCAATTTTTAACTGTTCTTTCTAAATTGATAAGGTCATTCTCAAACTGAGTTGGTATTTGCATTTTGTATTCTAGAAAATATGAAGTAAATAAAAATACAGAGCCGTGGAATGCAAATTCAGGAAGCCTTCAGGGTTTTGCTGCTTTCTTCAGACAAAAATTTTGAAATACAGATGCTGTGATGTAGTTGAAACATTTGTAAGCTAAATGACTTGGCTCAAATTGATGGTGGAGCCCTGGAAAAAGTTAAAGATAGAATCTAAAATGTTAAGCTTTGTGCCTCCCCAGATCAACTGCACCTGCGTAAGCTGTATGATAAATTATATAATTGTTAGATGTGATGATTGTTTAGTAATTAAATATAATTATTATATAGCCATAAGAAGAATGATGAGAAACTATGTTGGAAATTCAGAGGGGGGCTAAATCTATTTATTCAATAGAACCATATAAATTCAATAATTAACATGAAAGTTATATAACAATAGAGTACAAAATGTGGTCATTTCGGATGTATGGTTGGAGTCAGATTTGGGTTGAATATACCCCTGACACCCAGAGCTCTTAATAAAAAGCACCGCATATAATCCCCCGTGATTATGTGTTTTTGAACGCTGACAAAATGAAAGAATGCTTGAATATAGAAAGGTGCTAAACTTAATTAAAATTATTTAAGGTAAGGAACTATTACTACTAGACATGCATTGCTAAATATTAACGAAGTGATGATGCCAAATAAAGAAACAATATTTACTGATTGAAAAGTTTGTTTTCTGAGCCAAGAAGGTTGGTTTTCAGTTTCCTAACACTTCCTCAGTAAACAACTTTCTCTCAGATTCCTTCCTTGGACTATTCTGGATTTGTCTCATTGCTGTGTACGTAGAGCCTCCCCATAAAGCCTATGATGAACATGGATAGCAGTCTGAGGCTTTTGCTTACAACCAGTTTGTTGGAAAAAATACCCAATTTATTGAATTCACAGGCTTCTACCCATCCCTTTAACAAGGAGTTTCATCAAATCTTGAAAGCAACACATTTATTAAGCTTGATATAGCCCTGCTTATGTTTCACCAAAAGAATTATTTTAAACAGTTTGATATTGATACAAACTTGCTTATACTGATGAGAGGCCTGGTGTATGTCTGTATGAATCACTTGATTAATATATCCCAGGAGGAATCATCCCTTCCTGCTGTCCTCCTGCACAGACACATTTGAATCAGGTGGTAAAACTGCAACCCCATTCTCCTGGAAACTCCTGGTACAATTTGAGCTTAGTAAACAAGCTAGGCCCCAGCATGAAAATACCCAAGAAAGAGGTTTCAGGAATTTGATTCCTTTTATGATAAGGATTCACACACATGCCAGTATGAAATGCTGAGCTGACTTAGCACACCATGAACTGAGTCTCTCTCTTTGAATGGTATTATTGAAACATTTGCACTCAGAAGGGTTTAAAACTTGTCTTCTGGAAAAACTGTCATCGCTGTCTTAACAGATGGGATATTTTTTTACTTTAAAAAGTAGAAGTTTTCCAAAAAAGTGAGGAAGTAATAAGGAGGAAAAAGGAATGCAGAAAACACATGAACTTCTAATGATGCCTCAGGTTTTAGCTTTTGTATTTTTCAGATTCTGTCCTGCTTTAGTGTGCAGTTCTAAGTTTCATATTAGGGGACGATTAGCTCTCTTCAGAGAGTAGGGAGACAAAACAATTCCTTCCCTAGCTAGGGACCAAGGACAAATGATCCAAATTTCAGGCCCAAGAGCACAAACAACAGTGGACTGAAGAGAGAAAAACAAGAAGGATGGGACTTCATAATCTAAAGCTGTAATTGGACAATTAACTCCAATATGATAATGGACCAGAACTTATAAAAGTGTGGGACCTCATGACCAGTCATCCATTTTGTGACCATTTTGGGTCCATCTTGGTGCAGCCCTGGCTGGGCTCTTGCACTGCCCAGGGTGAATCCATTGAGGCCTTTTAATAAATACCTACTTTATGCTTTACCTCCTGCCTATTCTCTGTTCCAGGTCAGCCTTCAAAAGGCATCACTAACATTACACCTGGACTTTGTGAACTTTATGATATCTGGGAGGAGCAGGCACAGATTGCTCCATTCACAGATCCACGGCATTCCCTTTCTAGAGGTATCAGTGAATTTAAATGAAAAGCTTCCATGTATGTATTGAAAAGCATCTCATGACAAACAAAACAAACCACAAAAAACATATTAAATAAATATATAAATAAATAAATAAATAAATAACATATGTATTTTATATATAAAATATATAATCTATATAAATATATATAAAATATAAAATATAACATATAAGTTTACTTGCGAAGCCCAAAAGAAAATTATTAAGGCATGCTCCAGGTACTATATAAAGAAATGCAGCATTAAGACTGAAAATAAGGGGAAAATTTAGACAACTTGTCACCCCAATCTCAGAAGCACAAGACAGCCTTTTTGGTTCCAAGATGAATGGATTTTGAAGGACTAAATTAACACAAAAGTTTTGAATTTTAGCATTTGAAATAAAAACAAGAGGGATAAGATAGGAGAGGTCCATTATATTTCCTCCTATCTGTCAGATGACAAAAATGTACATTAATAACAGCATATAGTTTCTCAATAATCAATAAAAATTACATTTTGAATGTAAAAAACTGAAAAAAACTTTTCTACTAAACAACATTCAGATTATAATTAAAAAGGCATCTAGAAAATAAAATTTGTATGTGTTTAAACAATGCATTAAGTACGAAGTGTCTTTTGTAATGCTTTTTAGGTATCTCCTCATTTGAATGTTGTGAAGTCATTTGTCAGAACCCACTGAAATGCCAATGAAATACTTTTACAATAAAATATTACTCAGACTGCCCTCTCACTGACTATGGAGGTAAAACACCTATATCATAGAGAACTTCAAATTAACTTATGCTAGAACTCCCTTTAGAATTTTTATTTTTATTGATTTTGATTAAAGAAAGAATATTTTTTCTTTACAGGAAAATAAATTATTAAAAAAATAGACGTAGTTTTCTGTGACCTAAGTACAGAAAAGAGAATACTTGTTGAAAACCACAATGCTAAGTATCATCAAATTGTATAAGCACGTATTTGAGTGATAAAGAGGTGGAAACAAAAAACTAGAGCAAACAAAATGAAAACCCTAGGAATATAAATATTATTCATATTAAGCACAAGTATGTCTTTAATTAAAGCTAATTTTCTTTCATTTAGTCTGATTATATTTTTTATTCTAACATAAATGAAGACTACTGTCATCACCTTGGAGAAGGAATGAAGAAGAAACAAATGTTTACTTTGGAGAAAGTAAGGAGATGTAAGAAGCTTCAATATATTGAATTTATTGACGGTTCTTAAATCAACTGCTTGTTATTATGTTATTTTTGGAAATATTTTTGTGTTTTCCATAG
>JAWWEX010000001.1:12846333-12858370 GCA_035583215.1 Arremon brunneinucha | reverse complement strand
ATTGAATTTATTGACGGTTCTTAAATCAACTGCTTGTTATTATGTTATTTTTGGAAATATTTTTGTGTTTTCCATAGGTGTAAAAATGTGGTATTTCGTAATATAAAATGATAATTTAGATGTATTTAAACACACTAATTTATAAAAATGGATAGTTACTACTGAAGAAGAAAATAAAGAAAGAAATAAAGTGGAACAGTATGAGTGAAAGTGATAACTACCAAACACAGATAAATCAGAGAATATTTTTAAAGAATTAAAGGATGAATACCTACGGTTTCAAGCTGTTCAGTAGTCAACATAAATGAATTTGAATTAAAAATCTTACCACAAGTTCTAAGCATTAATACATCTTTTAGATAGTAATTGCTAATGATACAAAAAAAAAAAACCTATGGCAAATAAGAGGGGGACAGACAGAGATAATCAAATCATATCAACAAAGAGAGAGAAACAGGGTTTTTGTCTCTTTTTAGAACAAAGCACTGATACAGATGAACTGGGGAAGGCAGGGCATGTGCCTATAGGTTCCACATTATTTATCACAGCTGCAGAAAAACTGTCAGAGTAAGCATTTTACATCAGAATAAAAAAGGGGTTTTAGCATTGATACTGAAAAACACCTGAAGTTAAACTTAAGAATCTAGGTCATGCATGGAAACTAAATAGGTAGTTATTACATAACACTGAAATGAGCATGTCTATTCAAATGTCCTGTGTTCTAGAAAGTTTAAGTAGTGAATTCTATAATGTTACTATTATTTTTACTAAATTATGGTTATATTGCTCTTATTATGAGTTTTAACACTGCCAGAGCCGTGTTGTAGAAACAGTAGTCATTGCCCTAAGGAGTTTGCATTGTAAATTAAAATTAAAGATAGCAGACATGTGAGACAAATAAGCTAATGAAGTGAGAGAGAAAAATGCAATTTAATAGGTCAATTTAACATAAACAAGTTGTGTACTATTTAGCTATAATAACCAGCCATCTGCCTCGTCATTTTCAGACTGACACTTTCTTTAACACATTTAATGGAAAAAAAGATAAGTACTTGTTGGCTGGATATATGACAGTATATAATCTGTGTGAAAGAGATAAAAATGAAGTTTATTGTAGGAGACATTAAAATCCATTACAAATTAGCTATAACCTCTTAGGGCAGAGATCTGGGAGACACTCTAGAGAATTCTGTGCAAACTTAAACATAAGAAATTATTTTCCATGCAAGAAAGAAAATACCTAAGAAATTTAAGAATTTAGGATGTCATGGAAACATTAATGATGTATAGGTTCATAATGGATTTAACAAACTCATTGTATCCATTAAAACAGTAGGATTTCACTTTCCATGGAGTCCCCAGAAAAGTGGTTGCTAAAAGATGAAAAATATATACAGGAAATCCTCACTCTTAGTCTGATGTCTCCTTTTCCCTATCTCTTTCATTGAAAAGTTTCCTTTCTCCAGGCAAGTAAATTTCAGGAACACTTAAAATTACTTGTATAACACACACAGTTATTTCTGACTGAAATTTCCGCAACTTAATATCAATATTAAAAAGTAATTTCTATTCGTTCCATTTTTTTTTTTTTTTTAATTTTGGATATAGAGTTGAAGGAAATATTTCAGTTTTCCTAACCAAGATGCTGTACTTCTTGAGGCTGGGATAAAATTTAAGATTTTATTTAATCTTCTTTCCTTTGAAAAGAAATTGAGAATAACTCTCAAGTACCTCAGAACCACAGCCCAATGGAATGCCAGCATTATACAACACAACATCTACCCCCTTCAATGTCAATTATCAGATTACTCTCTCCCATTAGAACTCTTTCACTTTCACAAATTATCATTAGCTTTAGCTAGGAATTAATGTTGAATCCTAAATATTTGATTTTTTTAATTAATTCTGTCTTAAGTATGGCATTTAATTGTTCAAATACAAATTATCTTTCTCTATAATACAAGCTATACTTAATGTAAATATATATTTATATATTTACAATATAATACAAGCTATACTTAATGTAAAATATATTTATATATTTACATTAAATATAGCTTGTATTATAGAGAAATATAATTTCTCTATTTATCAATATATATATATATATATATATATATATATATATAAACCCCAACACATTCATTTTTGTAGGTTTCTCATAAGTAAGTTACAGCCTTTTTTTGTTTTGCACAGTGATTGTGAGGGATGTTTTCTACATTCTCACAAATACCCACTCTTACTAGGTTATATCTCAACAAAAGTTCAAATAAATTTTCAGTTCTGTGTAAAGGAGGGAATCATTAGCACAGTTGGGGTGGTGGAACACAGAAAGAGAAATAAGGGGTTTGAGGTTATTACTTTTATCCTTTGAAGCTCAGCACATACAACATTTTTGTGACTACATCTGCAATTGTAAAATTAAAAAATAGATGTCAAGAAAGATAAATTAAAAAAAAAGTTAGGAAGGCCTCTTCATGGCATTGCTTTACTAAAACCCCTTACTGCTTAGAAGTCAAGGTAACCTGCTTTTTCCCCTTTTCACAACTTCCCCCTTTCTCCCCTTGGTTTTCTTGCAAGCAGTCAACTTCTAAATTAAAACCAGACTGAATTAACTATTTAACATTCCATTGCACACTGCATGTGAATAGCAGAAAAGCAAATGCTGAAGATAACCTTTTCAAAATGAAATTCAGATGTAAAGGTTTAAGCAGCCAACAGGGATGAAAGAAGTGGTAAAATCATACAGAAAGCAGTTTGCTGCATCAGTAGGCAGCTTGCAGAAATACTATTGAACTGAAAATTGTGAATGAACACATATTTCCTTACTGTTTACATTTTAAAAGGAAAGATGGACCATATTATGCAGTACTTACCAAAAACTTGAAGGACTGTCTGTTTTTTGTCATTTCCTGCTTTGTTTTTAGCATTGCAGATATAAGGACCTGCATCGATATTTTTTATATCTCTTATTGTTAGTTGTGTATTGCTTCCTCTCAGGACATATTTTTCATTTTCTTCAATAAGTTTACCATTCCTAAAAAAAAAAAAAAAGGTGTAAATCAGCCACTAAGGTCCAGTAACAATGTGCTATAGAAGCATTAATAGGCTGAAAATAATATTTGAGGGAAGAAACTACTATTACACCAGCCTCAAAAATCACAATATAATTTTCAGGTTAAAAGATATATATATGCATAAAAAATACTATAATACCTTTATTCTTAAATGTTCAATATAGACCTAATATTAAAAAAATGGTTGTGAAGAGGATTCTTACATATGGCTTACACTCAAGGGAGGGCATAAGGAAATTGGCTATATATTGTGTGTGAGAAACTATTAAAAGCAAATTTTTCAAGTGTAACTGCTGCAGTTCACAGTATTAACAATGTAGAAACTTATGAAAAAATTAAATTACATTCACGTAGAGCCTGTTGGCACATCAAGAACCCATCCAAATTATTTCCTCTCAGTTGTTGTTGGCTAGCCACAACTTAGCAAGCAGGCATGTCTCCAGATGTTAGAATGAGCTGTGACCAGATGGTGCAGAAATAATAAAAGCTGCAAGCAATTCTGAGGGCTGATTGAGGCTTGACCCCTCCATTTGGCCACCTTGGCCTGCACACAGCTGCTTTTTCAAGAGGGCATTACTCAAAAATTCTATTTTACTCAATATTCCTAGCTTTGGACATTTACATTTTTTTCAAGATTTGAACAAAAAATATTTCCATTTTATTCTCACATAATGATAACTACATATTATACACATAACTACATAACTACATTTTGTATTTTCCTAAGTGATATTTCCTCTAAAAGTGAGGGTACTGCTTTTTCCTTGGGAGGATCATAACTGTTAGTAGTAGTACCCTGATATCTATATAGTTTGCACTTAGTACTAATATTTTTTGTAAATAATTCTAATCCACTTAGTTACCAACATTATGATACTTGTTCATTTCCTTTCCAAAGAAAACCACAGAAACTGTTTTACAGAACAGGAAAGGCCTAATTTTCCATATCAGATAGTCTCACAGAAAACCAAACCCAACCAGAACCAGAACAAACAGAAAAAGCCACCCAAACCCATTACACAACAACAAACAAATAAACAAACAACAACAAAAAATCCCAAACAACCAAAAACCCCTGGTGATTTCTTTTAGGAGAGAAAAGTATTTATTCAAGGTTAGAAGTAATTTCCAGGTACCTGTTTTCACAATAATTGATATCTATAGCAGTTTCTCAGCAGAAATGAGATTATGAGAATTTCCCTGGACCCTCTAGTGAGCAGAGAGATTCATATTGATGCTGATATTGGATAACAGGAAAACATGAATAATATACTTAAAGTGGATTATTTCTTTTGTGAGATAATTCTAAGTCCTGTCAGCAAAGACCAGGAAATTGATCCAGCTAAACTTTAGCAGTGTAAATTATCTCCACAGCTATAAACAATGTTTTCAGTAGGACAATTCACATGAGTAAAGATTTCCAGTTCATGGCCTGTAGTTACATTAGGATCTTTATCTTTCACTCCTGGTTAATTTAATTCCATTATTGCAGTGCATCTCTGAAGTTTATGCTTTACATTGATGTTATATCAGCTTCAACAGAGATCCCAGTTCCATGGAGAATTAATTAGATTCTCTTAGTCCACGAAATATCAACAAAATATATACATATATGAAATAGAGCAGCAACTAAGCTTTGATGACCTTTTCTTCTTGACAAGGTGTTTCAAAATGACTAATTTTTATAAGTGCACTAAAGGATTTTTGGAGAAAAATTGACATATTAGTTCAGATGAATCCATTTCAAATTGATCTAAACTAAATCCCATCAGCACCTGGAAATAAAAATGGTCAACAAAAATAGTTCAACTTCACCACATTAGCTAGTGTCTTAGCCAGCCAAGAGCTAAAAGTTTGAGAGTATTGTTTTGTCCAGCATCTTGCTTACAGTCAACACGAGTCCCTTCAATAGTAATGTCATCTGATTTTAAAAATACAGATATTTTTCATGGCCTATCTGAGGTTGATCTGTTAAAATCAGTTCATTGGAAATCCAAAAGGAAACAAGGGTAGTAAAAATTCAGATAATTTACTTTTTAAATTGACTAAGATAGCAGTGGACTGTAAGACTACCTTTGAACAGATCCAGATTTTGCAGGCCTTAATAAAGAAACTTCATTTGACTGAATGAGCGAATAATGGTGTGAGACCCCATTTTAAAAGGCAACTAAGGCAGAAGAACATGGAAATGTGTAAACACAAGTTGTCAGTCTTTATGAACCACCTTAACAAGCATGGATATACTTTTTACACCATGAAGACAAAATTCTGCAGCAGAATGGAGTAAAAAATCATTTACCACCCTTTTTGTCAGCACTTTTCCACAGCTCTCCAGGAGACTGAATATACTTCAGAATATTTTGCAATGAGACATCTAAAATTATTAGAAAAGCTAAAATTATGATTTTCTGTTAGAATATCTAACACCATCTCTCTGAGGCCATTAGCTATTCCTAGCTAATCAGAGAACTCAGAAAACAGGCTTCCATGAAATCACTTTATTACACCTAGCCATTTTAAAAATGTTTAACCTGAGACAAATTAAATAAAATGACTGAACTCACGTAGATAAAAGGTGAGGTTGGGTTTAAAACTGAACGCAATTCCCTTAAATTGCTGTGACCAATAATTATAATCCTCACAAAATCACTAGTAAAACTTTATCAAATTCATTTGTTTATTAAAACTGAAACACAATAAAGCTGAGCTTAGTACCAACTTACTTTCAACATCAAAAAGCTAAACTAAACAGAACCAAATATTAATTGGTTCTGTTTAATATTAATTCAATATTAATTAAAAAAAAACATATTCAATTAGCTTCTCAGTGGATGACAAACATATTATTATTAGATAAATTAGTGTAGATAAACTTCCCTTACACTCACTGACAATGCTTTCTAGATTTTTCTCAAAATCAAAAAAAAAATTATATCAATCAGGTTTTTCTATGCTTGACATATTTTCTAAAAAAATCCCTGTCTGAACTATTGTAGAAAACCAAGGCCTTTATCTTGACATACTTTTTAGATAAGACTAAGGACAGGAGAAGAGATCATCTGATTATGAAATCATGGACCTGAAAATTTTAGGACAGAGATTTCAGAAATTTGATGCAGAAATTTAGGAATAGAATACCATTTTTTATTGTTTGCTTTCTCTAAAAATAGAAGGAATTCTCTTCCCCCATTTTTATTCCCTGCTTGCATATCAATAATAATATTATCTTGTCCCAAGGATAAATGTTTAAAATTTTACAGATTCTCAGTGTCAGCAAATAAAAAAAAAAGAAGAACATTTTTACTGACAAGAATTTACACCTTAACCAGACGAAATTGAAAGAGGATCAAAGGGGGAAAAATAAAACATCAAAAGAGAAGGGAGGGACATTAGCCAATATTCCTTATTATGAGATAGTTCCTGAAAGAGAAACAGAACAGAAGTTTGCACATGTGTGATTCAGGATCCAGTCCACAAGCCTCAAAAGCTTCTGGAAAATCATTACAAAAATATTTAATGAATGGTTTAAAAATTTAGCTCCTCAAGAGTTGTCCAACCACAGGGAAATCCTTCAGTGGGCTCTGATCAGTGAACACAGAAATAAGTGTCTCTCCAAGACACTTGGACTGTGTGTGTACAATGGTATTTACAAAATATGGAAAAAATCCCACAACTGTTAATGGAGTTATCCACAAATGGTGGAAATTTATGTAATCTTCCTTCATATATACCATGATGCATGTTGTCATACACCAAAGACATTTAGGAGAGCAGATTTCAGGCAACTCCTATGAATTTTGGTCAGGACATTTAAAAAAGTACTTCAAAGACCTCAAATAAAAATAATATTATCTGAATTTATTATCAGTTCTTTGATTTGGGCTATAATATTTTGGGTTTATTTTTCCTCCTCTTTACTAAATTTGGAATTCTAAGCCAAATTAAGGAATTAACTTTGCATTCTGTTTATTTACATCTCCTGGGATTCAAATTGCATGAGAGAAAAATTCAACTTCACAACTGACCTTTGGCATAACAAGATTAAGATATCAAAAGAAGAGAAACTTAATCTAACATTGTTCAAATGTTCCAAAGGAGGTGAAGAATTGATGAAAATCAATTCTTTGAAAATGGGATGACCTTTTAGTCCACTTGAAATAATATAAGTAGATGCAAATTATTCAGGTCTAAATTAGAAATGTGCACTGGTTTGAGATATTGATATACTTTACATTCCAGGAATGATGCATATCTTTGTTGAAACTGAAAGAACACAGAGTAAATAGATATTTAAATTTTTACAAATGTGATATGGTAAGTGTTCCCAAATGGCATAGCTATACTATGCTCATGTCATTGATATAATGAAAAAAACACACAGGAGATTTAAAAGCAATTCCATTTTCAAAGTATTTTATGTTGATAAAATTATTTGAAGTTACACTGAAACTTATTCAAGGATATATTCCTGGGTCCTACAAGTGTATAAATTAGTACTTCTTTCTGAATCTCATTTAAATAGAGAGTTCAGGTTAAAATCTATTTTTACAAATGTGGAAAGTGTTACCTCTTTTTTATTAGTATTGTTGACCTTTACTGGATATTTATTTTCTGGATAAATGCGTATCTGTGCGTTTATTTTCAGAAGTCGTTGTTAGATTTTTGTTGTACTGTTTTTGAGATATGAACTTATTTCTTTTCCACTCACACATGAAGAAATAATGGCAATATGGCATTTTTGGTGCTTTTTGCATTTACCTCGCTGGCAACCTGAGTGCAATTGAATTTGTGTGAGTCAGTTCACACATTAATGCTTAATCCGGCCTTAGCAGTGAGAATAGAAATGGACAGAAAATTATCTTAGAATTCAGTGGAGAAATTAAGGTTAATGGACTGTGCTGGAAGATCAGGACACATTAAAACAATGTGCTCTGATGTGGAGACCTGGGCTGAACTCACCTGTACCAAGCGATCTCAGGGGGAGGCGATCCAGTGGCTCTGCAGAACAGAGTTACTGCCTCTCCTCGATCTGCCGTGGCATTGAAGGACTTCTGCAGCAGAATGATCGTAGGGGGCACTGAAAAATAAAACATTATGTCCAGTGAATGAAAAATAAAATATTTCAGGTGTTCCTGGAGAAATTTAAAATGCATGATCCTTTGGTAATTTGGGAATTTAGGATTACAATTAGGGATCAAGTTAACATGTGAATTATTGTCAGTAGTATTTCTTCACTTTTCTTAAATTCAAGATTTTTAATATTATCATGAAATGAATACCTTTTTTTAATAGAATAAATTTTTGGAAGCCTTTTTCAGCAGTTCTTCAATTTTCTTACAGAACATTCTAAGATGACTTAAATTACGCCTAATATGTATAAGGCAATACACACATAAACATAAAACTTTGTCCTGATGTTAGACAGTGTTTCTAAAGAAGGATCAGTATACAGGAGCCTTGATTATGCATATTCAATCCTTTTACTGAGCTCTAGCAAACTTCCCAGCCAGGAATATCACCAGCTTCCAAAGGCCAAATGCAATGCAATGGATGCACCAATGAAATGTGCACCCAATGGATACAATCTATTTGTATTTCCAAGAATTTAATTTTGTTTTCATAGTGACAAATGTTTTCTGTTTTTGATGGGATTAAATCATTATAAAAATAACATTTAGAATATTAATAATAATCCAATAATAACATTTTTAACTGTTACAAAATCATAACAGTTCACAAAGAACCTCTACCCAACCGAAAAAATAGCAATAATATTGGAGATAGAACAACTCACAGGGTGATATTTAACATATCTGTTTACATATCTTCTTCTATTAATTAACATGCAAATATGAAGTGTTCAAGGCCAGATTGGATGGAGGTCTGAGGAACTGGGTGCAGCAGGTGTTCCTGCCCACGGCAGGTGTTTGAAACTAGATGGTCTTTAAAGTCCCTCCAACCCAAACTATTCTGTGATTCTATGATACATACAAATAAAAACAATCCAAGCAGATTGGATGCGAGTTGATATATGTAGAAGAATGAATGACACAGAAAGTGAGAGGAAAGGGAAAAGATTAGAGCTTCACAAAATAAAGGTCAGCTAGCAAGAAAATCCTAGGAGATGACAGAGTGACTCAGTTATCCTTTTTATCTTTACTCTTTACTAGTGAAAAGATGAAACAGGCAACCCCAATGAATTTTTTTTTGTGTTCCATTGCATTCCACCAGATTTTTCTCACCCACTCCTGAAAACCAACTGTGGTGGCTCTCTACCAAATATTTCAGAAGCCTTTTCACTTCTGAATCTTAAATATATCAAATTAATATAAAATCATGTACCAGAATTATCAATGATAAGCAATGGTGTGTTTTTATGTACTTTCCACACTTTTTAATGGTGTGTTTCACAGTGTTTCACAGATCACTTCTTTCCTATCTGAAATTGCATGGGCCATTACTCAGCACACAAAACCCTTCTGCTGTGCAATGGGAATCCATCTCCAATTAAAAAAAAAAAAATCCCATAATCCTACTTAGAAAGCTTTTAATGCTCTTTAGCTATTTTGCAGTGCCTGGACCTTGTAAATGGACCTTGCCTGGACCTATTGTAATGCCTGGACCTTGAAAACAGTGGGGAACATGAGGAGATAGCTCTTTGCTAGAAGTAGCAGGCTCTTCACTGTTCGCCACTAAGAACTACAGGACTGTGACCTGCTTCAGTGCATTACTTAAGTGCTTCAATCTTCCAAGAGATACTGCAATGACAATGAAATGAAATATTATATCTCTTTTGAAAAGTAAAATTTTATTTTGCTCATAATTTTTAAAGGAATAAATCTGTTTTCACGCTTGTATGTACATAGGTTGTATCTAAAGCATAAAGCTACAAGAGGAAAAGTGAAATGAAGGTATGCTGGTAAGTCTCTCTCATTTCATATTTAAAGCAGAGGGCCAAAATTCAGTCTCATATAATTGTGTAAATAGCTCTCTTTCATCAACTTCACTGAGATCAGGATGACTATTTAATTTATGGAACTTCTCAGATAGTAAAAAGTAAATCTAAGTAGTACATAAGGGAAAAATAATTAAAAAAAAAGAAAAAAAAGAACAGAGAAAACCAAAGCAAGACAAAAGAACAAGTGAAAGAAACCTTTGTTTACAGGAGGACTTGAATTTTTTTATTCTCCTCTGTATCAACTATTTGTAATCACAGAAAATCATGACATTCAGATGCCACTGTAAATACAACTAGAAAAGAAAGGCCACAAAAATTTTGGTGTTGAAAGTAGAAAATAAACCTAAACATTAGATTTCTAAGAGATAATCCAGCTGTCAATTTTTTACCCATTATAACCCTCCAAGGCTTTCCATACATTAGAAATTACCCTGATATCAAATTTTGTTGCAAGATTTAATTTTTTTGAGTAAATTTGCAAACTGTTCATATGCAAACTTTAATTCAAAAAATTTTAAAAAACTACTATGATTAACATGGTATGCCAGATTTCATAAAGTACCCCTGAGCTCTTTTGTTACAGTTTATCCTGCTTTGGAGACCTTACATACTTCTATCCTGGTTCAGTTGAAACCAGGACAACTTTTTCATTGGACTCAATGCTCCTTGTGGGTCCCTTCCAATTCACCTCATTCTGTTATTCTTATTATAGAAATATTTTTAGCATAGATCTTGCATATTACTATAGATTCTACAGTGACTACAACAAGATGAGTAAATAAACAGTAAAGCTATAAAGTTGAATAACTTTTACATACAAGTACTTTCATGATAATATTTGCTTTGTATCGCAAGCATAGATTGTCCTCCAAATTAAGTATTTCTTATTTCTCTTTTGGAAAAGGAGATGCAGTGGAAATATGGCCATGCAGCTTTTGGTGGCCTATAGACTGATCCTTCTCTTATTTCTTTTTGGTTTTGTTTTTTGGTTGTTTTTTTTTGCTGTATTCTTTTTGTTTTGTTTTGTTTTTTTCTTTTTGTTTTTGAATCCAGTTCATTTATAGGCTTTTTTTTCCACCAAAAACCACTACATTTTTTTTTCCCTTTTTTCTGCATTTTAATATTGCTCTAAAAGCTTTCTTGGATCAAATTTTATCCCTTCAACTTTATGTAGGCAAACCTATTTATTACTATAAATGAAGCAGGAAATAGCTCTTAATTGATGTCACTCTACATGACCAACCATGTCATAATCACTTATTTGGCAGCTCTTTCTCCTCCCAGAACTGAAGCTTAGGGATGAGCGTTAAAATTCTTGCCTAGAGTCATAATAAAT
Organism: Arremon brunneinucha; assembly: GCA_035583215.1. Classification (NCBI taxonomy): domain Eukaryota; kingdom Metazoa; phylum Chordata; class Aves; order Passeriformes; family Passerellidae; genus Arremon; species Arremon brunneinucha. The sequence goes on along the minus strand of JAWWEX010000001.1, from coordinate 12,846,999 downwards.
ATAAGATGGATGAGATTTTTTTTTTTTAATTCAACAAAAAATGATGTGAAGTAAGACCATTATTTGCAAACCAATGTTTTAGGTTAAGTACAGACTCTCTCAGCTCAACTGCATATAGAGATGAAAGGTAATCAGAAGGTGGGTTCATATCCCTTGAAAGGTAATCAGAAGGTGGGTTCATATCCCTGTACATAAACAGAAGCAGAAGAAAATCTCATTTGGTATTTTAAATGCTACCAGATGCACTGTTGGAATTGTACATAACCAGGAGCTGTGGTAATGCAGCACCAGAATGTACCACCCACAATAATCTAGAGAATTCTGCCTCAGATGTTGCTGCTCGACTAAGAAATACCTGTGGCAGAATCTGCCCCTCCTGCTGAAACTGGCTGTGCCTTCACCTCACATAATGATTTGTGTTTACTGGGGTCTGCTGGGAAGGACCAGTCAAGGGCAAAGCATTTAAAGCTCTGAACCTAAGACACACTGAGGAAGATTTCACTGGAAAGCTGACATTAAACAGACTGCAGAGATAAAAAATGCCCTTTATGAACGGTGTCCTTTCCAGGCAATATATGAAGAGATAGTTATCTTTCACCAGGTCAGTGCAGAGTTTAAGGGAGGTTGAGTTAAATGCTCCCTCTTGTCTCAATTCATTGATTTTCC
>JAWWEX010000001.1:12756920-12846233 GCA_035583215.1 Arremon brunneinucha | reverse complement strand
GAATAATTATGAAAAATCAAGTGTGTTTTTTAAGAGCAAATGACAAAAACACTGAAAAAAAGACTGAACTGAACTACTACAATCTGAAATTCAAGTCTTGAAATAATTATTGTTCTGTAAATGATGAATATTAATGATCCATTATTATTACCATAAATATGCTTTACATGTTTATATTTACTGATATTATGAAATGTAATGAATTCTATTTACACAGTACAGTAGGTTGTTTTTTTTTTTAGTACTAAGGAATTACATTTATAGCAAACCAATGGTAAACAGATGTGACAATTATATTAACCAGTTTAATAGGGGTTTTTTAGAAGTTGATATATGTTGAAATAGGCCATAATAATCAAATAAAGCAAGAAGTCAATTTGTCAACTTTACTCCTTACCATTCACAATAACAATTATGTCCCGAAAGTCAATTTCTCCTCTTGCTTCCACTCTTCCTTCACATCTGTAAACTCCTTCATCACTTTTATTGATCTTCAGGATTTGGAGATTATTGTTTGCTAATATCGCAAATCGATCTAGAAAGGAAAATAAGAGATCAAGTGGCATAAATCAAATAAATCAAGACAACATGAGGAACACTAAATTAAATGAATAATATTTAAGTACTTTCTCTGTATCATCAGAATATTCATTTACAAAACATTTGTACATTTAAAAAGAAAATGTAGGGTGAGAAATTTGGGGTTTCTTCATTCCAAAACACATTGAATTTCCTAGAATTCAGTCTTGATTTTTCATCCATAATTTCCTACTTCAAGAAGTAATCAACTTTAAGTTAAATAACAATTTATTGCAAAATAAGCGGAATACTCATGAGCATTTACACAGAATTAAAAAAAGATTAAATGGAAAAAATAAAAAAGACTCAAAAATTAAATTGAGCAATTTTAAATAAAATAAGCAACAAAATGCTGTTTCCCTCTCTATCTAGACTATCTGTCTTTGCGCCCATTCTACAGCCCAATGTTTAATGGTTTTCAGCTTGCTTGCCCTCCTTCCCTCCTCCTGTTCCTTTCTTCATTCACTCTTAGTCAATGATATATTTCACCACCTTCTAACACTTCTTCACAGAAATGGCAACAAAGACATAACCCAAAAAAAGAAAGCACTCTATCTTCTGCAAAGGCCAGCATAAACTGAAATTCAGTAGACATTTTGAGGAGCTGAAGGGCACTGTAAAATCAGGCTCTGAAAGAAAACCATGTACACACTTTTCTGCACATGCAGCAGCAAAATTATAAGCAACAGGAGTAAACTGGACCTGAATTTAATTTTTCCTCTCCCTTCTCTCTGAACTAGTGTATTGGGCTTATGTGCTGATCTGTTGGCCTCAAGGATCTGATATCTTCTTTGTAATCCATAGACCCTATGCTATAGCAAATTCATCATGAACTGCAACCCAGAGAAAGGATCCACATTGGAAATGTCACAGACTGACCCCAGGCCCCATTCCCCAATCTCCCTGCATTCCTTGGGATGAGTGAGGCAGAGGAGTCAGCAATGAAAGAGTAAAGTCTGGGAAAAAGGAGAGGGAAGATATTGCTTTAATTTTTTCTTTGTGTTTCACCGTTCAACACTATTTAGCTTGCAATAAATTTAATTAATTTTCCCCTCTGTCAAACCCATTTTGCTAATGCCGGTGAGCATTCTCCCTGCCTTAATCTCAACACACTTTTTGTCTCATTATTTCCCATAATCTTGTTGTCTTTAGGTTGTTTTTTGTTTTTTTGTTTTTTGTTTTTCTTTGGCAAGACTTTGGGGGGGATGCAGAAGTGGCTTCTTTGAGAAGTTTCTAGAAGTTTTTTTACCCATGTCCTAAAGAGCCACTGCCAGCAGGCTCTAAGAAGGAGCTGCCCCTGGCCGAGGCTGTCTGCAGCTCTGGGATAACCAACTTAAGAAAGGGAAAATTAATGTGCAACAGCAATTCTATCCAGGGGAGGAGTGAGAAGACCTGAGCAGAACCACCCTGCAGACCCCCAGGTCAGTGAAGAAGGAGGAAGAGGAGGTGTCAGAGCAGAGATTCCCTGGCAGGCCATGGTGCACACCATAGAGAGACAGCTGTGCCCCTGCAGCCCATCAGGTTCACAAGGGAGCAGAGATCCACCCTGGGTGACCTGGTCAGACCAGATGGATGCCTGAAGGAGGCTGTGATCCTGTGGGAAACCTGTGCTGGAGCAGGCTCCTTGCCAGGACACGTGAACCCATGGAGAGAGGAACCCATGGAGAGAGGCACCCATGGAGAGAGGAACCCATGGAGAGAGGAATCCATGCCAAAGCAGGTTTTGTGCCAGGGCTGGGATGCCCATACTGAAATGGTTCTAGAAGAACTGCAGGCTTTTGGAAGAATTGCAGAAGTTTGTGGAGGTGTCCCCAGACTGGAGCAGGAGAACATGAAGAGTCCTCCCCTGAGGAGGAAGGAGCAGCAGGAGAAAATGTTTGGAATCATGTTAAGCCTGAGAAGAAAGAAGGTATGGGGGAAAGGTGAAATTTAAGACTTTTATTTCTCACTATCCTACCAGAGTAGGATATTGATAGGATAGTTATATAATAGTTATATAATTACAGGATATAATTACCAATTATGTTGGTAATTATAATTTCCTCGAGTCAAATCTGTTTTGCCCATGATGGCAATTGGCAAGTGATTTCTGCATGTCCTTATCTCGATCCATGAGCCTTTTATTATACTCTCCCTCTCCTGTCCAGTTTCAGAGGAGGTGATCGAGCAGCTTTGGTGACAGCTGGTGTCCAGCCAAAGTCAGCCTCTTGAGGAGGGTGAGTGAGAGAAAGGTTGGGTGGCTGCCTGGGAGCTCACCAAGGTAAACTCACCAAATCTAGTCAATATTAATGCATTCGTCTGAGGAGAAGGAATTCCTGCAATTCACTGAATGTGGGTATTGAAGAACATGAACTCCTGTTATTCAGCTGTTCTTGTTCTATTTTGCACCTTTCAATATTGGAGGATGATGAGATTTAGCATTTAACTTTCATTTTTAACTAGCAAACTTCTGTACTAGTAGCAAGAATTCTACCACAAAATTAAGAGAGAAATGAAAAAAAAAAAAGAAAATCATGCTTCACCTGATAGAATTTTACAGGACATTAACATCATCAACATATTTAAGCTAATTATGTCTGGTTTGTTAAAGTCATGATTGAATATTAATGCCATTTCATACACTACCACATACAAAATATATCTTTTCCTGTTCTGTTCCTACACAATTACCTGCTCAGAACCATGCCTCCAAATGTTTTGAAATGGGGAGATCCAGCCCCTCTTTAAACCTTTAAGCATTGGTAAACCTTTTTTGGTTGGTTTTTTGTTTTGTTTTGTTTTTTTGCCATAGAAATGCAATGTGTGAGATGAACAGGAGGGCTGGAGGTGATCTCCATTTTTATAAAACAGTGAAAAAATGAGGGTTCATTTAGTATCAGGAAACAAAAACTAAATGTTGGCTGGATAACTTTTCAACTTTCATTGTAGAAAAATGGATACAGCAGTAGATATTCCCACGAGTATACCAGAAGTTCACTGTGCCATGGATATCTTGATAAAATTGTGCCCTTTACTAAGCAGATTTGAGTTGGTGAATCTGGAAGTAACTGGGCATTACACTACTCCAGATCATCACTGCGTTTTTGAGACTCAATCCCCTCAACTCAACTTCAAATGCCTGATTTAGAGCAGTCAATTGCATGACCTCCCCCTTCAGTCATATCACATATTAAATGGTGTGGCTGACAAGAAGGGCTTATGTCTTTCCAGCGCCACTCAAGCCAATCTGGAGGAATTTTTGGCTCATGGTTTGTAAATTTTGCTGTATGTGTACCAGGCTTTGAGCCAGAATATCCAATAAAATACTGGCTAATAGTAGGACATTACTGAAGAGCTGTTGAATAAAATATTGAAACTTAATCAAAACTTTCTTTCCCAATGGAGAGGAACCAAAGACTGAATCCACCAGTATCAACCAAGCTATTTTTTTCCCCCTAACAACTGTTCCACATTTGCTTATTTGACTTCATAAAGCCCCAAACAAACTTTTCATTTTCATTTTGAAATAAAGAAAAACAATAATTTTTGAAAGAATAAGAATTTTAAACATGTATTGGTACTCTGAGTTTCATTACATGCAGAGAGAAAAACTGATGGGAAATTAGAAAAACTGATTAATTGACAATGTTAGTTCAATTTCCAGAAAATGTAAAAAAGTCCTGTTTTGGCTAAGATGACTATTGAGACAGCACTGAAAAAAATGATTCAAAGTTTTTGTGGGGGGTAAATAGAAAAAACACTGTTTGCCTAGGTAATTGCTGCTCTAGAGACTTAGAAATTACACCTGGGGAAAGTGAGATTTATCTTAAGCCAAGCTTTATCAGTCCAGCCTCAGCAGATTACTTATATCCCGCTTACTTGTAACTCAGAGGATAACACGTAAATTCTGACAATGATGCAAAATACCTCTCCACCTGGAATTCTCTGAGCAACTGGGCCAGTATCCCAAAGTCAGGGCTGTGCAGGGTCAGTATCACACCTTGGTCTGCAGTGCAGTTCATCTCTGTGTATTTTAAATGTGTTCAACTCCTACAGACAAGGCACACCAGGAAGAGATCCTGTGAGGGAGCTACCAGCAATCTTTTGGGAATTTGGACACTCATGTTACACCCAGGCAAAATTCCCATTGGGAAAAAAGACTCATGGAGGAAACTATTGTACACAGATTCTCTACAGATCACAGAACCTGGTAAAATTACATTTAAGCTGACGGGCTAATCAAAATCCCCCATTAAAATCCACCATAAAGTCCACTAGGACTTTAAAAATACCTTTTTTAAAATAATGTTTCAATATTAATTGGAATGTATAACTGAAAGAGTTACCAAAATACTAACTGTCAGCAATAGCTGTGACTTCCTCATTGCGATACAACCAGCTGACAATGGGAGCAGGTGAACTCGTGACGCGGCACACAACTTCTGCATCTTCTCCCTGCCTGAACTCTTGTGGAGACACTATGTCCCGAAAAGTGAGCTTTTCTGGAAAGGAAAAAAAGAAAAAAAGAAAACACAATACAGTAAGAGTCTTAACACAGCATTAAATTATATTCAATAACAGGATAAACACCACAATTAAATCTGCTTATTGTGACAGTACAGAGTTATTTCCATAACATAGTTTTCCCACATAAGACTCCAATCATCCTGGACTCCGCCTGTAAAAATTACTGTACAAACCTTTTGTATTATGCAAAATGTTGTTTATTTATATACATTCTGCAGGTTTTATAAACATTATTTTCATTGTTTTCAATGTTCCAGAACACAGTTTTTAAATTCTACATCTTAGAGGTTTATATATTCATGTTGATAGTTTATTTACTCTCTTGTGGGTTTTATTCCTCATTATTCTGTTATTGAATTAACACCTCATGTTTTTATTCTATTAATTCTTCCATAAAAACATTAAAATTTGGAAAATTCTCATGAGAAAAGTGGAATATTTGCATCACTGCAAAAAACAGCAGCTGAGTAAAATACAACATTAAAAGGTCGGTGAGAACCTATTAGGTCTATTATGACTATTAAGTCATAAGAAATTTTATCATTATTTTTAGGAATTAACAAGATTGTTTTAGGTCTGCTGAGGCTTTTAATTCTTCCAAGCTCAAAGAACCAAATTATATTTGATTTTCCACATGTGTTGAATAAATCCAGTAGTTTTAGATATCCAAGATGCTATTAATCCTCGATCTCAAATAAGATCTAATGCAGGTGACTAACACGCAAAAAAAAAAAAATCTGGAAGAATTCTTTCCACAGAATAAACAAACCAACCTATGTTTTCTCAGGTCAAAGATGGCCAGTTACATTTCAGAGTAAAATTTGGGGAGCTTTTCCCAGAGATGCAGCTTCATCTCTGTTTTCTTGTATTGATATGAGTGCAGGCTCAAATAATCCACACACTTTCACAGCAGAGGGAGAACAGTTTTATTGTTACATGTCTCATACATATTTGTATGAAGTCAGGAAAAAACCTCTCACAGACATCTGAGAGTCCTAAAAACCAGGCCCTAAGACTACTAACAAGCTACCCTGCTTTTTTCTTACATTACAAATGTGAATAAGGAAATTTGACATGTCTGTTCCCACAAACATTAACATTACTTGTGTAGGTTTGCGGGTTTGTCTTACCTCAGAATTATTAAAATTAACACATGCAAATGCTTCTAAAGACTTTTAATTTTCTCAGCATTCTGCTAATGGAGTAACTGACAGTTATATGCATAAAAATGAATTCCTGAGAAATTGAAATCCTTTGATTTGTGAGGTTTCAAGCCACCATGTAATCACTTCTATCTGCTACCACCCTTTTATTGGTTGTTTTAGCAGAAGATTTTTTTTAATCTATGTCTTTTGTTATCAGAATTGTCTGTACCTCTCAGAAGCAGTGCTTTACCATTCTGCTTTGTGCTTTTCATCTCATTGTAATTCCTTCACATTTAAAAAAAACTGTTCTCCAATGAACTTAGATCCTAACTCATCTGATGGGCTGCTGGCATATGCCCCACCTTTCACCAACAAAGACCTTGCCTCACATCTCCACTGTGCTTGTTTAATGCACAGCTTTTAGGTACTTTTGATTGATCTAAAGAATGTCATACAATGTAGTTATTCAACACTGAGAAAAAAGCCACTCAAATCTCTCAGAGAATGTCATACTACAATAGAAGGCATTTATTTTTCAAATATACTCCTCAACTTGTTGCTTGCAATTGAAATCCATTTTGGTTACTTATCACAGTGAGTTTCAATGGCTTATGTCAAAACTCATTCGTAAGGCCAAGAATAGCAAGAGACAGAGATTAAAATAACAATTCAGTAAAAAATCCATTTTTTAAAGTCATATATTGCACTTCCTGCACTTTTATTTATGCACATATTTGTAATATTTTGTAGTTTGTAAATTGTACACACACTTGTAATACGAATTATACTGATCTACTTTTTTCCTCCTATTTTCTAATTTCTTTGAGGGTCAGACAGTGAACCCTCATAAGATGGCATTCTAAAATACAGGAGAAAAGCAATCTACAATACTTTTAAGTGGCCCTCCAATTAATGAAAATCTTTGTCATAATGTCTACTTATTAAACTGCGTGACATGCAATTATTTGGAAGACAAAATTCAGAGCTTGGGATGATATTTTGAGAGGCTTTACTTTCTCTATGCTAGTGTCTTTTAAAACAGAGTCTTTTATTTGGTAATTGATGGTATTTTACTTACGATAAATCTCCAAAACCACAGTGGCTTCTTGAGTTTGCCCTTTAGCATCTGTTGCTTGGCACCGGTATATGCCGGCATCTTCTATGTTTGCGTTGTAAATGGTGAGGCGCGAGCGGATGCCTTCCTTCTGAACAACCACCCTCTGACTGGAAACAATCTTCTCTCCCTGGGGGTTGTACCAGTCTATGGTCTCAGGCTCACCAATGGCTACAAACAAAACCAAAACCGATGCACATTTAGACATTTAGAAGGACATCGTGCAATGCGTTGTCACAGATATCTTTTGTGAAAAAGCCTTTCCTTAGGATTTTTCCCTCTTCTGGGAAGCTGAGGCCCCAGAGAAAGAATGTAAACAATGGTTATCTGCTGCTGTGGAATGCAACAGGTGCACCTGTGATTGGCCCATGTTCCATGTTTACAATTAAGGGCCAATCAAAGACAAGCTCTCTCTGGAAGAATCAGAGAGAGCTTCTTTGTTTATTCATTCCTCTTCTATTCTTAGCATAGCAGCTTCTGAACTTTTTTCTCTATTCCTATTAGCATAGTCATAATGTATTATATATCATAAATTAATAAATCCAGCCTTCTGATCATGGAGTCAAGATTCTCATCTATCTCTTCACCCCTGAAAAACCCTTGCAAGCCTGGCAACAATTGTGTGTATGGCTACCCAATGCACAGTCTGTGCAGTGTCAGGAATTGAAAACGAATTCAGGAAGAATTTTTTCATGGAAAGGGTTGTCAAGGACTGGCTACCCAGGAAGATGGTGGAATCACCCTGGAGGTGTTTGAGGGATGACTGGATATGGCACTCAGTGCCATGCTCTTTTTGACAAGGTGGTGATCAGTCAAAACTTAGACTTGAGAGTCTTGGAGGTCTTTTCCACCTAAGTGATTCTGCAATGTCAGCTAATTGCTAAATTATGCGAGTTGTAAGAAAGACAAGCAGGACAAAACTGCAGGCAGATGTACAATCTTTGAGACAGGGTAAATAGCAGCTAAAGGATTTCAAGAGGGGAGAAAAACCACAGAAAAGTATAAAGTCTTATCGGAAAGAAACAGGCTGACAGTGATTGGATCAACAGGTCAAGTCACCAGGTAATCACACTGACAGTATAGTCAGGCCATGTGTCACCGCCAATGGAATATCTCAACTCAGCACCATCAAGGATCCATATCAATCAGCTGAAAATGCAAATTCTCATTCTCCTGACTGATTACTGCCTCACCAGAAAAAAATCTCCTTTGGCTGTCTCATTAGGTTAGAGAGGATTTAATTCCTTAGTTAAAATAAATGACAATTTTTTAACTACAAAAACATCCTAACAGATATAAACTACTTGTACTGACACAGAGAATTCAAATTGATTCAGTGTGTGAAATGAAGAAATCCTAGGCTGGAAATGTGAAGCCAGTGAAGTCCTAGCATTTGTCACAGTTCTCACAAGTCAATGGGAATGCACAACAATATATTAATTTAATATTGTGAAACAACTACTTCAATTACAAATATATTAAAAAATGAACATTTAACAAAAATTACATACCTACAAATAAAATTAATACATACCTGTGCATGTGAAGAACTTGGATTCACCCACACTGAGCTCAACTTTGCTAAGTGAAATTGTTACTTGAAGTAAAGCTGAAAAATATAAAGTAGGTTGTAAATTAAATTTGAGAATTTATCAGTTTAAATATTATATTGTCAGGTTTTTTATTGCTTTCATTCTATATATTGAACCTGTTCTACAAATATGAAATTTTAACTAGACATTTTTATGTTTAGAGCAAAAGTAGATATTGAGATAGAGAAAACAATCTAAATAAGGATGTCACATGATGATGACAGCCTTATGTCCCAAACCTGAGGACAAAATTAAAGAAGAGGGAAAAAAAAAGAAAATTTGATAGAAATATACATGAACATAAAACTAGAAATTAAATGAGAAAAAAGTGATTTGTAACACAGAGAACAAGGGTAAATCATGCCTGACTAACTCCACTATCTTCTAGGATAAAATTATAAATTTTGTGTACAAGAGAAGAGCACTGGCTGGCAATTACCCTGACTCTATCAAGGCTTTTGGCTTTCCCTTCCACAATATTCTCATATTTGAGTGTATTGGATATAAAAAGCAAGGCTTTGTTAGTGGGGCTGGTTGCAGGGGAGGGAGTTCAGAGGTTGTGCTGTGACAGATACAGGCAGTTCCAGCTGGGTCATGATGGAGCCACTGCAGGACACAACTGAGAGGGCTGAAGGAGTTTGGAGCACCTCTTAGAACACCAGAGAGAGAGACAAGAGGGCCAAAGCGATAAGAGGTGCTCCATGGCACAATTGGCAACACTCCAGGGCTCTGGCCAAAGCATGAGCTCATGAGAGAGCAAACACATCCTGAAAGGGCTGTGCATAACCCACAATAAAAAGGAGGAAATGAGTTAGGCAGAAGGAGCTGTGGAAGAAAAGAGTGAAAAGGAAGGAATGACAGAAAGGAACCACTGTGTCCTCAGCCCAGCCCCCTGCATTATCCATCACCTCACTGAATGGATTGTTACCTGCATGGGTGATGGTAATAAGGGAGTGAAGGCCAGGAATAGGAGGGATCTGGAGTCTGGGAAAGAGGCAGAAAGGTGTTTTCCTTAAGTCTCTAGCTTTTTTTATGTAACAAATTTTACCCATAAATATAACTTCAAAACTAAAACCCACAGCTATTCAGTTCTGTTTATAGGAAAAATTCAAGAAAAGCTGAGCACAGAAAAACTATCAGGAAAGTACTATCCATACATATTAACTTAATATTAAGAGAAAAGTGCAGTAAAATAGATTTGCTATTAACTTTTATGTAATTAGGCTTAATAAGCAAGAATTAGACCAGATGCGAAATTTTTGTTCCAATAGTCACATCAAAAGCTGCACGAAAAAAGGCAAAGAAAAATGAAGATTGCTTCAGTATCAGTCTCCCAAACTAAACTTAACAGACTGGGTATTTTCCAAAAAAAATCCCTACAAACAAACAAAAAAATTAAACATCAAATATCTATATAGCACATAACATTTTTCATGAGATTTTCTGAATTTTGAATGCTTTTCCTAAGATCATCACAATTCATTTTTTTTTTTTAGCGAATATTAATATTTTATACCCTGCTCCCATAAGAAAATAGCTAAGAATAAAAAAAAAAATCAGTAAAAGCCACAAAGAACATATTCTGCCTCAGGCAAAGGTAAATATCTGTGTGCACTCTGCTAAAATCAAAATTCTCAGACCATAAAGACAACCAGGAAGACAGCAGGACTGCCTAGTCCAGAAAGAAGCTGAAGGGGACTGTAAAAATGTTGAATCTATTACTATAGAGGAAGGAGTAGTGGAATTTCCAGTGCAACAGTGAGGAGCACAGTGAAGGCTTTTTTAGGACACACAGAGCCCTGACGGAGGAAGAGTTGGCTTGTTCTCATCTCTGGTCTTTACACCCATGGTACCAAATCCCAAAACTTACGTGTAAAAAAGAAAAGGAGTTTAACAGAAAATTTTCCCTTGTGTTGTAATAAGAATCAAGGAGTAATCAATCATCCAGAAGGCTACTCCGAGCCTCATTTCTTTATTTAACTGTCAGGTAAAGCTTCACTATAGCCTCAAGACATATAATTGCTGGTGGAAAACAAGGTACTAATAAATACAGCCATGGGGGAACTTCAAGAGCTTAGATATTTATTTCACGTCACATTCTACGTCATCATTTTTCTGACATCATATTCTTCTAAAGAGCAGTCTTGTACATTTGTTCCCGAAATATATATGTTAGCAGTGAAATATATATGAAATTTATATTTCAGCAGGGTTGCTTCAAGGATCATTGCATTTCTTAATTCCAACAACTGATGTCAAACTACATAAATGCAATAGATTAGGTAATGCATGTCAGGTAGAAAGTAAGAGGTGGCATGATGAGAGGTGTAAAAGCAAGAGAATATTTTCCCTTCAAAAATTAAATAGATATTTGAGATTGCAACACAGCTTTGGCAGAGGTCTCAAATCCAATTAAATTTCTTAGCATGAGTGTAACTACATAAACTCTGTGGAGATTCTAGCTACATCTCTGAAACCAAAAGGAAATATTTTTTTCTACATATGGTACTTTAATACATATGGTACTTTAATATTCACAAAATAGAAAAATATAAAACCATCTGTCCCATTTTCCCAGCCTCACCATTTTCCTAGCTCTGCTTGATGTAATTAAAAAAATATTGCTTCTTGCAACCTAGAAGCAAAAATATTGCTCAAGTTATTAATCTAGAAATCTCTGCTTTTTAGTAGTCAGGCAAATGAAGCTAGGAGAATACTCATTTGTTACTTAATGAAAGCAAAATATTGCAAAGAGACAACACATTCAGAAAATGTCACTGTATTCTGAATCTGTCTCAAGAGCTACAGAGAGTATAAGCTGCGATGAAGATGGCAGAAATGTAGTCACAACTCAAATTATTACTGTACTCTAACTAATGGATTAATAAAAAATTGAGTTCTTTGCATCAGGCTGTTGTGAATCTCTTTAATTACACAGCTGAATGCTTATTTTATCAGATTGATGGAGATATTGCAAATATTTAGTAAAGATGCTACCTATGTTAAACTAAGCCCAGAAATAAATAACACCTTCTTGATAGATCTGAAAAAGTGCTTTCTCTTCCCATGTTTCCAAGAATATCATCTAACTACCTATTCAGAAAAAGAAAAAAAAAAAAAAAAGGCAAGATGTAAAAAACCTATTCAAGCAGACGTCTGGGCAGTGTAATGCCAGTGTAGTACAGCTGTTCTGGGAAAAAGTGAATTCGTTTGGGGCTTCCCTCAGTCTTTGGTACATGTCCAATTTCACAGCAAAATAAAAGTGCACTACTAGAACTAGGTGATACAACCAATCCCTTCCCTTTTGACCAGTCATTATAAAGGAATTATTATCAGTTGTGATGCACTAAGAGGATTCTGCTGAATTATTCCTTAATGGTTTTAAAAATCACCAAGGAAGATAAGTAAGAACACTAATGAGAGGTCCATTTGTACTGCTAAACATGGAGACAGATGACTGCATTCATAAGGACTAATATTTAGTAGACTAATTGATTTCAGTCCCATTAGCAGCAGTAGCCTTCAGGTTTCAGAACTAATATAACAAATCTGCCATGGGTGTCTGTGCAGATGCAGCAGAAGTGAAGTGCCATCACTGAGAGATAACAAAAACTGTAGCAATAAGTCACTCACACCTGTACTTCTACTGTCCCTTAGCAATATATTACAAAACCTTTAAAGTGTATACTATACAAATGTACATTTAAATATATAAATATAAACGATGTACAAGGTACTAAAAAGGTAAAGAGGAGGGTATTTTAATAAAATCTGAAAAAAAGTTGATTAAAGCTCTGCTTCAACTAATAAACCCACCCAACATCTTCTTGCTCATTCCATTTCTTAAAAAAAAAAAAACCTTGAAAAAACTTCCTTTTGTCTGCATTGGAAAGACACTAACAACAAAACATATCATCTTCTGTTCTAGTTTCCACAATATAAATTGCGTACAGCACAGTTTAACAGTTTCATGCTACATCAATACATCTGAATAACTTTTTGAATTTACTTTTGAACCATTAGACACCACTCAGCTGTAGAGGAGTCTTCCTAAACCTGCTGGACTGCAAATTCTCTGAAAAGGAGAGGATAATGGGAAGGCAGTAAAAAGGAAAGGATGCAGCTCTGAAGACAAAACAAAGCACAACTTGGGATCAGCATGGAGCTAAGGGAAGCAGTGACAGCTGCAGACACCCATTTGGATAGCTTTGGCACTGGCTTCTAAGAAAATCAAGCAGACAGCAAGATTCAGCTGAGAGGACTGTTTTCTTTGGGAAGGTCCAAATTCTGTTTAGTGTAGGTTCTCTGACAAAAACTACACCTTTCACTATTGGTGTTCTTTTGACTTCATTCAGTAAGCAAGCTTACTTGGGTGACGTGGTTTTGTTTTCAGTAAATGATTTAACTTCTATTTAATATATGCTTAGAAAATTAGGCTTCATTATCCTTGAGCATGAAGAAATTCATATGTTTCTAATAGGTATCAAATTCAATCCCAGGGCAACCACTCACCCAATTAATCTTTCTACCCTTTATTATGCAGAATTCCAAGAATATTATGTTCAAGTGCACTGATGCCCAGATAAAAGTGAATGGGATTTGAATGAAAATTACACAACCCTTGAAGAAATTGATTCACCCTTAGAATTCTAATAATTTACAATTAAAATATACTTTGAAACACTATTGAAAAAACACTTTGTGGGATTTTTTATCAATAATATCTTTTAGAGCCTTTTGGACCTCTAAGCTGAAATGAGGAAACATAAACTAGTAAATATACAGTGAACTTTTTAAGTATCAGACAGTTCAAGAAAATTTTCTTTTAGGGCAAATGCTAGAGTTATTTTTAAAAATATGAATAGTTTAAACTTTCTCAACTACTAATTCAGCAAAGTAAGAAATTAAAATCCAAAAAAATCATTAAACAAGCCATAAAGTTACATTTCCATTAGTAAAAGTTTGATCTAAGCTATTTTCATGAGTAATCAAAAAATTTGGAACAGTACACCACTTCCCTAAATAACTCCATTAAAAAACAATATAAAACACAGCTGAATTAAAGTCTATTTGAAGTTTTTTCCACCTGAGAGGCGGAATGACCCAATGGAAACCATGTTTGGAGATATCATAAGTCACCTACAGTACTATTGGTTTTTTCACATAAGCAAAGAAAACCCCAACACTTTAGATCTTTAAAAAGGGAATGGCATGTGTTCAAATATTACACAAGAGATGACCATTATAGATCATGACACAGTAATTAAAATTATCATCATTAAACAGGAAATCCACAATGAAATCTTAGGGGAAAAAAATAGAATTTTACCTCATACTGAGACAGTGCTCTTATTTCCAAGAGAACCATCTATGGGGAAAAATCCTATTATCCTGTCCTGAAAATGAGATGATGTTGTTGTGGAGCTTGTAAAGTCTGTGAGACTTGTGGTGTTTAAAACCACCTAATGCATTTGCAATCCTTTGGGAACAAAGAGAATGCTGAAGAATAATTTTTTTTCTATGTGCGTGAGAATCTAAAGTGAAAAATTAATCCAAACAATCTATTGAAATGCAATTCATGTAATGTTTAAATTTACTCATTTAAATGTACTTTTTGGGGTTTTTTTCCCATCTTTTGCAGTTTAATATAAACCACACAAAATTTCCTATTCTTCCTTTCCTAATATTCTAATATCCTGTAAACAATGTAGTCCTAGTTTTTTCCATTCAATGGCCTTGAATACTTGTCTGCAAGTTTTGTAAAACCGTATGAAAGACAAACTGAACCTGCAAAGATCACAAACGTAAATTTAAACCCTAAAGACTTTGGTTATTTTCATTTTTCTTGCGGGCTGACTTCTAAGAAATCATAAAGCATCACTTCTCCATGGTATGACAGTACTGAGAGATGTTACACTCATAATTGCTTGGCAGAAAGTTTCACAATTAATTAAGTAGTTCAGTATAAATGAACTTTCCATTTTATCACATTAGCCTTAATTTGGATTTGTCAGTAGAGAACACAGTTCTGATTTAAAGTTCTAAGGTTTTATTTGAGCTATTATGGATTCCTTCTTCAATTTCTGTCTTATAGATTACAGAGTGTTTTATTTTTAGTGAGACAAAACAGTCTTTGTGCCATCATGAATTCATTTCCTACATCTGTTGAAGCGTCATTTTCCCTGATGAGAGGAGCTGGAAGTCACACAAAGTTCAAACTGCCTTCTGGGCCAGAACAGATGTTGTAGGGGTGAAATGCACAATGAAAGAGCACCAACACAATCCAGTCTTGTCCAACAAATACTGAATCATAATCAGAAAATCCTCTGTTAAACATTCTTTTCTACGACACTTGCAGCAGAAAAAGTTAAATAGATAAGCCATTAATATCTGGGTAGAGACAGTAAACAAGTATGAACCAGTCTGCTTGCTACAATTCCATTCAAAAGACTAACCTCAAACAGAAGTTACTCACTACTGTTCCCCCAAAAGTCAAGCAAAGTACAGTTTAGAAATAAACACATAAATATTGTAGGTGCTATTGAGATTTTCAGGTAGGTTGATAATGGGAGCTCAATTCTTCAAAACTAAAAAGATGGGTAATTCGGTAAAATTGGGTAAAGTTTTATATATAGATTTACAAGCCCAAATATATTTAGATATACTTTTAAAAATACCTAAAGAATATTTATGATTATTTAATATTCCTTGCCATGGCTTAGAAACTTAAAAAAAACAAGATTAATAGATAGAGAAATGAAAAAATCAATATGATTTATTCACTTAGGATCTGTACAAGTGAAAGGCACAATAAACATTGGAGGAGTTTAGCTATAAAGTGTCAGGCATGACATGATGCATATCTTTAATTCCATTTAAATTATTCTAGCTAAATTCAGTAGAGCTTTTTATTATGCATGGGAAGAACAGTGAAGTTTAAAATTCATTTATTAACAGAATATGAAGATATTTTAACTGTAGAGGAACATACTGGGGAGCCTTTATCATGTACTGATCTCAAACACATATAGACACATATGTGGAGAAAAAAATAATATAGAATAGGATGATCAAAGTACTATGGAATTCTATTTATCAAAGATGAATGTCATCTTAACAAAATCTGCTCAACCTGATTTTTTTGAAGCAATAAACAGAAAGAAAAAAATATTTGATGAGGAAATGAATATTAAGGAACGTGCTTTCCAAACTGAAAATTATTAAGTTGGTGAATTCCTAATTTCAAAATATCCCCTACACACAAGGTCAGTCTTATCAAAACCAACAAGTGCCTCAGTAAAGATACACCTGAAAATTAAGGACCTGAATCTTCAAAATAACAGTTTTTTAGTAACAGTAACCTAGATATGTAGAATAAGAGGGAGGTTGGGCATGTGCATTGTGGGTAGAGTTTATTTTTTTAATAATAAATTTCTTTTCCCAAGCAAAAGGCTGGAGGAAAGGAGGCAAGGACCTCAAGTTGCACCATGGGAGGTTTTGATTAGATATTAAAAAAAAAAAAATTCTTCACTGAAAGGGCTGTTGAGCACAGAAGAACACTGCCCAGGGAAACAGTGGGGTCACCATCCCTGGATGTACTGAAAAGATGTGGAGCTGCAGAGGTAAGGGACATGGCTTAGTGCTGGGCTTGGCAGCGTTCAGCTGAAATGGTTGGACTCAATAATCTTACAGGTCTTTTCCAACCTAAATGTTCTATGGTGTTTTGTTTTGGGTGTGGGTTTTTTGGTCGTTTTTGTTTTATTTTGTTTCCTTTTTTTAATCTAGTTTAAATTGGATTTAATATAATTTCCAAAAGACTAGTGGCACTACGCACTAACAAAAATGCAAGAATCTCTTTCCAAGCATGGTAAAACACTTTTTTACTTGGTGGCCAAACACAGGAGCTGGTTGCCTAGAGAGGCTGTTGGTTCTCCATCCTTGGAGATACCAAAAACCTGGCTGGGCACAGCCTTGAGCAATCTGTTGCTGACCTTGCTCTGAGAAGGCATTTGGACCATGAGCTTTTTCCTGACTTCCTGCCTCCACTGGTCTATGTATGTCTGTTATCTTCAGAACATGAAAATCTAACTTGTTTCTCCTTGCTCCACTGGGCAGCCTTTCATTATAGAACAGTAAATCAGACACAGTACAGAGAAAAAAAAAATACCTAAGGGTTACATTTGTCAAAACCTGCAAACTTGAAGGTAAAGCCACAAACCTTAGAAATATTTCTGAAAACAAGCACTCATGCCAAAAGAGTGCCTCATATTTCCCCATTATATTCCATTTTGGTTTTTCTGAGGAAGAAACTTTTTAAAACAGCATTTCTTCATTGCTGCTGGGTATTCAGCACAGGTTTGATAATGTGCCAAGACTGTAATTGAACATGGACACCCTACTTGAAAGGTACATATGGGCTGCCCGGGGAGCAGTAGCAGAAAACATGATATTGAGAAAAGAAAAAAAAAATAAAACAAAGAAACAAAATCACTGCTAAAATTCCTCCTTCAAAATCAGTTAAAGCCCAAGTGGTCCTTCAAATTGCAGAGGGGTATTAGATTGAGCCAGCATTCATCTAACTACTTGGCATTTATAACCTAAATCCAAAGAACATGCTTCTCAAACTTCAGGCCAAAAGCTGTCTGCAAAGTTTCTGTTGAATGCTAAACACATTAACCCTCCCAAAATAACTAATTCAACAATAACTAATAGAAGTAATACAGCATAAATGTGTCTTAAAAGGAGCCAAGAGCCATTCTTAAGCAGTACATAATCCATTCTCACAAAAATGTCTGCTTCAAGCACATTCTACAAAGGAGATGTGTGATACTTGTTTCTAATGTGATGTATATATTAAGGGGTTTCTCTGGGAAAAAAAGAAAATGGAGTTGCTTAAAAATAGTACCATAATAAAAACAGGGCAAGAAATCATGTCATATAATTATGGAATCAACATATCCTGATTGATTTCAAAACAAGAGATCTTTGCAACAAAAGGTGCAATGACTCATTTTTCCTCAGTTTTCACTAGAAAAAATCTACAATTAGCCTTAAGAGTTCAGAAGTTATTAGGTGAGATTGAAAAAACCAAGAAGAAGTTGTCCAGGTACAGCAACGATTGCAATTGCACGGTAATTGTTGCTAAAATACAGTAGTCTCTATGAAATGTACATATAGATAACAAGTTAAATCAGAAAAATATGTAACCTAGATTCAGCACAGAAAGAGCAGTATTTAGGTCATGGCATTTTGAATCAAACACATTGACTAATCAATGTCTCTGTGGCTAAAAAGAGAGGATCTTAACTCTGAAAGAATTGTGAAGAAAACAACTCTAGTGGCCTATCTTGCAGGTTTATCTTTTTTCTTGTAAAAAGGATGACACATGCAAAAATTACTTGTTTCTGAGAAAGGACTTTTCTAGTAAAAAAATGCCTCAAAGGTTACAGTCTCTGTCAGAAGTTGTCTTTACTGTAAATGTAACAGTTCATTACATTTCTTGGAAGTGCATAATGAAATCAGAATATCAATTTCAACCACACAAAACCTCACAATTTTAATTGTAGGAGTTTACAGATATTGTGGAAATGTGACCCAAGGATGCCTGTTTGACATCTCAAGAAAATGAACTAGTGGCTGTTGAAGACAGACATCATCAGGGCATGGAGAAACAACTACAAGGACTTGCTGCTGTTAGACATGTACATTTAAGCAGTGTCTAAATTCAGATTTAAGAATGTGCTGAATTTCCTTTGGAAATAATCACTTTGTCCACATGGTCCTTTTAAAAGGTAGGTAGTTCTTGAGACATTCCAAGTTGGCTGGAATATGAATTTATGGACTCATCCTTTCACCCAGTGAAGTTTACTTGGAGCCATGTTTTTTATCGTATCCTTGAAAAACTTGTACCTGCTTTTTGAAATACAAGGGTCCACAATCCAGCACTCAAGTTTTCCATTATAACTAATCCAAACTCAAAAATATCAGCTTGGGGTGATCCTTAAACCAGAAATATTACCCACATCAGCCATGTCTTTATGAAAATTTTGTTTAGAAGAGAGGTGTAAGCATAGAATTACACATTTGATAAATGCCATCTTTATTTTCCTTTACTTTCAGCTTCTGGAACTTACAAATAAAGCAATTAAAAGCATAGAGTGCACAACTTAGACAATCTTATTCAAAAACATCTTGAAATAGAATTAGTTGTATAAATATATTTTATCTTTCATCAAAACCTTTTTAAAATATTACCATATTTCTAAGCAACTCAAACATAAAATTATTGTTGCATGAATTTTTAATCTTTCATAGTTTAAAATAGAATAATCTTAAGTCAGTGATGTGTTTGTTCTTGTTATATTCCCTGCTGAAAACCCATTTAAACAAATTTTAGGAACTCATAAATCACATAAATAATGCTAAAAATGCCCAAGGACAGAAAGATATTCAACATTCAATAAAAATGAAAATATTTTATAAAAATATTCCTTCAGCACAAAGTATTACTCTGAATGGTCAAAACCTGAAAAAATATGAAATTTAGTTGAATAAATGTCTGAATAAAAAGGCTTAAGCATAATTTTTACAGAAGTGTGGCTGTTGAGGATTTCAGAGCTGGTGTGTGCAGAATTGTGCTTGTGTTTACAGGTGCCAACATCACAGTCCATTGCAAAGGTGACAGACTTTTATGAACACAACTTCAATAATTAGGAATCCTCCCAATCCACTTTAAGGAAACAGCTTAGCATTGCATGAAGCATGTTTAATTTCTCAATAACTTTTCTAGCAGCCTTAGCAATACATTGAAAAGACAGTTATATTAAATTATATAAAAGAAAGGATAATCTATTCATGGAAATGATTCAATTAGCTTACAGGTAACTATTATTATTCAGCACAAAGTTGGTCATTTAAATCAACTCCAAGGCTAAATTTGGGATGGGTTAATTGAACTATGAAGTTTGACATTTTCTTTATATCTCTGAAAAACTGACATAAAATCATAGAATTATTTAGGATGGAGGTGACCTCTAAACGTTATATTACCCAGCCTTCAGCTCATAGCAAGAATTACCTCCAAATTTAGATTAGATACTTTGGTCAAACAAAAAAATTCTCTTTCACATCTGAGTTCATTTAGAACTTTAGATTAGAAGCTAAAATGATTAGAGATGAAATTCTAAAGACTTAAAAGCTTTCCCTCATTTTAAAGGCTTTCCCTCATTATGTCAATTGATTTAGAGCTCGCTGAAAGTATTTGACCATTAGCAAGAATACAATTTAATTTAGTTGTAAATTTATGGCATAAAAAGAAGTAATTTAGAAAAAAAATTAAATTATATAAAAGATAATTTTCTAATTTATTTCAAATATGCTTAACAGCAAAATAATTATTTGTGGTGGCATCTGGGCAGGTACTTTGAATTCTTATACAATTTTCTAGTCAATACTGAGGAGGGCATAACTTTGTAGCTTTGTGTCAAATTTTGGGCCCCTGGTTCAAGAGGTAAAATCTGGAAATGTCCAGAAAATGGCTAAGATCTTAGAGAAAATGTCTCATGAAAAATTATGTCAGAAACTGGCTTGTTTATTTTGGGAAATAGAAGGTAGAGTACCAAGCTATTAACTGCCTACAACTTATTTAAGCAGAGTCAAAAAATATTTCAGAGCCAAACTCTTCCCAGGATGAATGTCATGGGACAGCTCAAGGCCATGATCCAGAGGAATGTTTGCAATGTAATGTGACACTCTTACTGTAAAGAGGAGATTGGAAGAGATGGGCCCCAAAGATGCTCTCAAATCAAAATCCTACAATCTTTTGGTTCTAAGAGGAAACATCATGAACATTAGGGGACAGGAAAATGAATTAAATTACTTGTTCCCTGTCACAGTAAGGAATGGGCTCAGATAATCCAGTTAAAAATACGAAGAAACAATAGCTCAGAGAAAACCTCTCATGAGAAATAGAAGAAAGAAACAAACTGATTTAACAAGTTAATCAAATCAGATATATCTCTGACAGAATAGTGAGAGTCTGTCACATCTAAATATACAAAAAAAGCTTATGCTAAGCTACAACTGTGTACAGGCATGCTCTAGCTAAGAAAAAAAATAAGTGGTTTTATTTAATGTTTGTAAAGCACCATAAATAGAGGTAGTGTCTGTATAAGATAGTTCAGCAAAAGGAACCAAGTTTGCAATTCTAATATCATGTAATAAAAACAACAGATGGAGCCCCACTCATCAGAGTACCCTCACTGACTGACCTCAGGCAGCTTAGTCCTGGCCAAGAAGAACAAGGACAGCATTTGAAGGATACTTTTCCTATAAAACTATTGTGAATAAGAGGCCACATCTTTAGATGATGCAAATAAGTATTTTAACATTAATGAGGAACCTCCTTGGAAATTACATAATAAATATTTAAAATGCAAACAAGAATATTGAATTTCTAATTATGCTGTTTCCCTGTTGTCATAAAAATAAGTACTTTGAGTGCAAGCCACATGATAAAGCTTTTGATCTTTGGATAACTGTCACAAACATTTCTTTCACATAAAGTACTCCATTACAGCAAAGAAAGGTTTTATTTTACATTTGAGGTTTTTCTTCAGTATATGCTATGGTGTTTCAAAATCTATGGAATCAAAAAGGAACCACCAAACTTAAGAGTTTGATCTGCCACTGAAACTTAATGTTGAAAAATACAAATACTGCTGTTAAGTATCCATGCCTGTAATATTCAAAGTCTAAAACTGAAATTATTTGGCAGCTAGTTGAAAGTTACTTCATTCATTATTCCTTATGATCTTGAAAATGAGATTCTAGATGTCTAAAAATTATATTCAAGATACCTATGTGTGTTTGGGTATGAAAAATATACTTTTTTTACCAAATCATATTGGAATGTTTATTTAGAGATTCAGTACCTTTAAACTACAGGATAGAGAGAAGTTTCAAAAATTCATCAGACCTGCTAGAAGATAGATCTTACTTGACTTTGGAAAGCAATTTAGATGCCTAATGAATTGCTTCATCAACTTTTTTAGCTATTGAAGCATTACTGCTGTCTTTAAAATCAGCAATTAACTATAATAATACTTCAATTAGGAAAACAGAACAGCTACCCAGGAATCAGATACCACAAAACATCAAAGAAACTGGTTGCAACATTTTGCCACTGTTTAACTGAACCTTCAATAGAAATTTCACAGAAAGTACTCAACATGAAGTTTGTTTGTTAAATGCCAGCGTAAGTAAAATTTAGCAGAATTCTTCCCTATATCTTAAGCACAATTTCTGCTGATGTGCCTTTGATACACACAGCTAAGATATCACTAAAATTGGGAACTGCTAAATGATTAAAGAGCTGCTATAATATCACAGAATCACAGAATGGCCTGTGCTGGAATGTGCCATAAAGATCACCTAGTTACAACTCCCCTGCCATGGGCAGGGACACCTTCCACTAGACCAGGTTGCTCAAAGCCCCATCCAAGCTGGCCTTGATATAAATTCTGGAGCTATCATCCCGATTCTGGTCCTATGATTAAGTGATTTGTCCTGGGTTCCAGTATTAACAGCATCATTTTTATTGTGTGGGAATACTCACACCAGTTTAGGTATTGAATTGCACACAGGTAAGTGCCTACCAGAAAAAAGCCAATCATCTCTGTATTTTAAGAACTGGATGACTTGGCCCCACTTGTGAGGATGTTAATTACAATTATTAAAATATAGTTTTCAATGTTCCAAAGACCTTTCATCTAAGGATCCAGAAGTTGTGCTAGAAATTACATAAACCATGGACATGATAGGCCTTGAAGAAGATGTAGAACCAAGACAATTTCAAGCTTCTCAACAACTACATTTTCAGTTTAGTTTTGGCTAAACAGAGCAGTCCAATGGAAAACCTTTTAGCTTTTGTTCCAAATATCTTCACTGAAGAAATATACTTGAAAAGAGATAAATGTTTGCAAAGTTTTATGTGACTTTTATGGAAAGGAGATGAAGAAAACTTAAATATTAAAAATAGGCAAAGACTTGACAATCTTAACACTAGGTATTGGAAGTATTATGGATCACAAAAAAACACTCAAAAATCTAGTTAACCAGTCTGAAAGGAACAACTGCCTATTGAGGCATTATAAAAAACTTAAAATATTGCTATATTTCACTGTATTGTTAATATAGTGAAAGTATTCTCTGTCACTTGTGCAAAAAAGTCAGAGCAGCCTCATGACACCTGTCTGGATTATAAAAACTTAGAAAGTCTCTGGCATAAATATTCTTTCTGTTTCAAAAAAAATTAAAAGTTCAAGGAAATGCTTATAAATAAGTGACACTGCCAGAGATCATAAGAAATCAGACTGGCTTTTCAAGCTCTTTTTTTTAACCCTTAAGCTCTTTGATCTTTAAATGCTATTGTATGGGTACTAGCAAGTTCGCATCTTTAATTATCTTGATTTAGGAAACTAATTTTCTGTCAAAGGATTCATTTGAAAAACCTTCTAATTGAGAACCAACAGGGTTGCAATCACTATGAAATTAGTCAGACAAATGTATAAACAATCTAATGTACCAGACAATCCTGAGTTTTTAAAAATCAATCCTTTCATGACACTATATACATATTTATTAAGGCTGCCATAATCCCCAATTAAATCTTTTATGGGTCAAGTAATAGCTGGCTTAGAGGTTCTTAGTACTTTCTGTATTTCAGGCCCAAGTAAACTCTAAATTTCAGACTAAAACCCATATAAGAGGTCAAGTGCTGGCACTTTGGCATCCAAAGGTCTGTTTGAAACATTCAGTTCTAAAATCCCCCATAACATCAGAGAATCATAAAATAGCCTGTGTTGGAAGGGACCTCAAAGATTTTCTCTGTCCAGCCCTCATTCTGGGGAAGAGACACCTTCCACCAGTCTGGGTTGCTCAGAGCTCCATCCAACCTGGCCTTGGACACTTCCAGGGATGGGGCACTCACATTTTTTTGGGCAACCTGCTCCCGTGCCTCATCATAGGAAGAAATTTCTTCCTAATATCTAATAGGGAGGACTTTCTTCCTAATATCAAATCTAAACCACCTCTCTGATAGTTTAAAGCTATTCCTCCCTGTCCTGTCACTCCAGGCCATTTTAAATAGTCTCTCTCCAACCTGTGGGTTCCCTTCAGGTACTGGCTGAAATTAGCTCACCCCAGAGCCTGCTCTTTTCCATGCTGAACATTCCCAGCTCTCCCAGCCTTTCCTCTCAGCAGAGCTGCTCCATCCCTCTGATGCCCTTGGTGCCTGCTCTGGGCTGGCTCCAGCAGGTCCCTGTCCTTGCTGTGCTGGGAGCCCAGAGCTGGATGCAGCCCTGCAGGTGGGCTCTCAGCAGAGGGGGCAGAGGGGCAGAATCCCCTCCCTTGAAATGTGGCCGCATTGTTTTGGAGCTCAGGGCATTGTTGCAGCATCTTCGTTGTCATCTAAGTCTGTAAGATTTCTGGCTTCATCAACAGTTTCTGACTGTTAATTACATCATTTAATTTTACTTGTCCAGAGAGGAAGTTGGGTTCTTTGGATGGTGCCAGATTCTTCCCCTGTGCATTTTTTAATTCTCCTATTCTGACTGTCACCATGTGGATACTGATTTCTTATTCCCTTCCTCCGTTATCTCATGATTTTATAGAATTCTACACTCTTTTCTCTATCAGCAGCACAAGGCTCAGTGAAACTGTTATACTTCATTAGGGCCTCCCAACTGACAAACCATTAGGCAGAACTTTAGAAGGTATAATTCCCAGGTATGCTTGAAATCTACACTTTTAAAAATAATATCTCATAGCTAACTGTGATATTTTTCCCTACTTTACGTCACTCTGTAGTAGACAAGGAATAAACGTTACCTGTATATGCTATAAAGAAACAGATTTCCCTGCAATTAATTACAGAATTATTAGAAAATAAATAAGAATTGTATTTCTACCCACTAAAAGTCTCCAAACTCAATCTGTATTGAATAATGCTGTGCTGATCACTGAATAGAATTATGAAAAAATATTCATTTAATTTCTTACATATTGTGATGTAACATTAAAAAAAAAAAAAATCTAAATCTTCAGCTCTAGATTTTTTTTGAATTATAGTTCCCCAAGGATAAATCTCATGTGTTCATACTGAGACTACCCAATATTGTTAGTTTCTCAGAAATTTTTCCATGTTACTAGAAAATGCAGTAAGTTACAATATTTTAAATAGAAAACCCACTGGGAAATGTGTTACCTATGAAGTTCTATTCTTTAAATTGCAAAACCACCAACGATTCATGGCTATTTCATTTCTAAGAGATACATCTTATTAGAAACCAAATAAAAACTTTGCAACAATCATGTGATGATAACCACAGATATAGAAATTTTAAATTTACGTATATATGGATAACATCCTGTAGACTACATATGACTGTATAATATAAATAATAATATAAACATAATTGCTTTATCTGCAATGACTCATGCAAATATCTCTAACTACACCTCTCAGTAGTATTGTCCCTTCTCTTTCCTAAAGCACTTCACCCTTCCTTATTTCAGTAAAAGAGGCAGTACAAAGCAGAACCAGTGTTTTCAGTGGTGGTGATAGATAATGCTGAATTAATTCAATTATGAAACTTTTTCAGGTTATACATTTCAAGTTGCTTCCACATGAACAGAAATTTGTCTTTGATTCAAGCCATAATAGAACTTAATCTAACTTATATATTCCATCACAGTCAGTTCCACTTCTTCTTCCTATGATTCTACTGCATTATTTTTTATCTAGAATAAATAGGCCTCTAAGGAAATCTGGGATAAAACTAGATATGAGATTTTTAAAGGACTTTCATACCATCCAAAATTATGAATGTAAAGGACTAATTGATGGGAAAAATAAATCAAAATCAAAGGATGGGTTAGTGACAAATCATAGGGCAATAGCTCATTTTTCACAGATATTACCCACCACCTCCCCACAACATAAGCCTCTAACATATTATCCCTTAACTAAACCCCCTTTTTTATAGAAAGGTGACTATCCTGCTGCATATTTCCGAGAAATCCAACTATCTCTCCCTGATTTTTTGTATGACCTGGAAGTGTTCAAGGCCAGGTTGGATGGGGCTCTGATCAGCCTGATCTAGTGAAAAATGTTGGAATGAGATGTAATTGTTAGGTCCATTCCAGCCCAGACTATTTTATAAGTCTGGTTTTAGTGTCAGCTCTGGCTGAAATTGGCCATGGAATTCTATACTCATTAAGAAAAATAACAGGAAAAAAAAAAGTAGTTGAATGAGCCTCATTTTCTAGGTGTGCAATTTCATGCAATTCAATTATATTTAAACAATTTTTTCTGCCATTTGGAATATAAAGACATAATGGTGGCAAATAAACCTCTCAAAATAATAGCTACAGCAATACAAAACTATTATTATTATTATTATTATTATTATTATTATTATTATTATTCTGCCCTCATGAGAACCTACTTGGAGTACTGCATCCAGGTCTGGGGTCCTTAGTGCAAGCTGGAGGTAGGTATGGATAATAGAACAAAAAAAATTCAATATGTACTCAAGACTGAGAAAGAAGCAAGCATCTTCTCCATGTTCCTTTTGCAATAGTAGGATGAACCCACACCCTGCAGGGATTGAATTCCTCTTGGCAAAGACCTGGACATGCTGGTGACTTCATAGACACTCTCACCTCCCCTACAGGATTTGTAGCCTTAGGAGCTAGGTAAAATCTATTAAAAAGTAATAAGCACCAGGAAGATTTTTTTTATATAATAACTTTTAAGGGTTCCTTCCATT
Source organism: Arremon brunneinucha (assembly GCA_035583215.1). Taxonomy (NCBI): domain Eukaryota; kingdom Metazoa; phylum Chordata; class Aves; order Passeriformes; family Passerellidae; genus Arremon; species Arremon brunneinucha. The sequence continues at coordinate 12,819,466 of JAWWEX010000001.1, read as the reverse complement.
CATTAGACCTAATAGGCAGTTTAAATTCAATGGAACTAACAATAAATTCTTAGAGTAATTTACATGTTACGCTCCCTTTTGCCCATAACAGGATTTTGAGCCTCAGCACTCCAAGGGATTTGAATATGGACCTCTCATTGTTAAAGCTAACATCTCTGCCTGAAAGTTACAGGGCAATTTGTGGTGGAGTGCTTTCAGTTTCTCCCCAGAGGATATTTGCTCTGCATAAATATTTAAGCATTTACTGAACAGGAAGTAGAAGCCAGGTGTTCTCTCTTTTACATGAACATTTTAATACACTGTAGAGCCATTCTCAGCTTCAGGCTGAAATTTGTAGGCAGGATCCATCTCTATATATATGGTTACTTTGGTCACATATGATATGACATCGTGTTACAACTTCAGGAAAAATGTAGTGTTTTATTTTTCACTCTGAATATTTTCATCTATTAAAGAGAAGAAATACTACAAAAGAATTTTACAAAAATCTTCATTAAATCAGTATCCTAGCACACCTTTTATATAATTCTTGAGAAGGAAATAAGTCAGGCAGGATGAGATAGGGGAGATAGGGGAATGAATTATTCCTTTATGGAATAGAAATAGCAATAGCTTTGTTGTATGATTCTGTAAGGGTTCAACCTTTCCATGCCACAGCAAATTGAACATATTTCTTCCACTGATATAATTAGTATTTTGACTTACTTGTTTTATGGAACTTTATTTTATGAGGCCAGTGGGCAGACACTTTATTGCTCTCTGACCAACCCTGAGATCAATGCTGTGTGTTTTTGTACAACAGCTCTTTCTGAGCACGTCCCTCTGACAAGAGGAGGGGAACAAATTCCCATTGCATGCTGTGTGAAAAATCACTGAAACCAGCTGTAGGACCTGAGGGTTGTACGAGCCAGCAAAGCTCCCCAAAAATGCAGCGGAATCAGAGAGAGAAGAAATCTGAGACAGAAAAAAACACCAAAACTTGGAATATTTGCAGACAAAATCTAATTTACTTTCTCCTTTTTTTGTTAATCTCTATTACCTAAGATAGTAAAAGAGATGAATAATAAAAAAATCCCAACAAACTTAGTTTGAATTTTATAAAATACTTGGATCACTATTAGTTAACAAAAACAAAATCTGAAGATCACAAGTATTTAATTCATAGTAGTATAGTAGTATTGCTGTAGTGCTCTATAAACACTGTGGGTATCATCTACCATAATAATTCAAATTACTCTTTTTAGGCAGTATTGCACATGAAATATTGACTGCAGAGGGGATAAACACTCTTGGAGACAATGCATTGTATCCTAAAGCAGATATCTAAGATGTACCAGTTGATTCACAACTTCCAAGTGACCTTTCCATTTTTTTTTAATTAATTGCAAAAGGAACTTAACATGAATAGGCTAATATCTCCTTAAAACCATTATATCAAGATACTTGATATATATTTGCACTGTCTGCTTTAATATATATTTCATATATATTGTGTGTGTGCGTGTGTGTGTATTTGACTTGAATATCAATTATGTTTTGATGATAGACATGTATTTGATATATCTGAGATAACTTGAAAGGTTTGAATTTATGGAAGTGCTGAATATCCAACATTTGTAAATGTTTCTTTATATTTTGATGAAGCATGCAAAATCCTTGTTTGGATTAGAAAATAAAGTTCCATTCATCACTGAATATATTAGGAATTAAATAATAGTTTATATTAAGTAAGAGTTTATATATTCATGTTTGGCATTTTAATCTCTCACATGTTACATGTTGCCTGACTATCTTCCTTTACCATATCATTAATACAGTCCACTTTACTTAAATTACTTTGGCTAATCTTTAGCTTTTGGCACATGTTCATAGGTTCAGCAAAATCTGGAATATTTCTGCTACATAACAAGTTGTACCTTTATATGTAACTCAGTACTGAGTTCCTCACATCTCCTCTGCCATATGGTTTACAAAAAGGGTAAGGTTCAGCAGCTTAAGCAACAGAGGCCAACACTTGGAATATTAAAACTCCTCATTCAATCCAGTCTAAGGAAAAAACCAGATTTTTGCTATATATAAAGCCAGAAACCCAGGAGTCCTTATCTAATATGATACATGAGAATTAAAACTTAAGATAGCATAACATAATATAAAACTGTTTTCTAAAGTATAAAGAAGATTCTCTTTAGATTTTTTAGCACACTTTACTTTTTAATGAATATTTATTTTGCTTACTGAATTGACATATTAACAAATACTCTCTAGTTTTACTTAGCAGACTTAACCCATTATGATAGACCATGACTTCTTTTCTTTCCAGATCATTGCCAGAGGAAATACAGGAGAGCTAAATGTTTTTTTTGAAATTTGGATACATTATGTGTTAACAGTTGATGTCAAGTATTTGTCTGTATATGTGTATAAATATGCAGATATACATATATATATATACATACACATATATATATATATATATACACACACAGACTCTTTTATATACAGACTCATTTAAAAGATTGTATTTTCCAAATGTTACTTATGGCAATGACTGGGAGTTAAACTTCAGCTTCTCTCCTGGCTTAACAGAAAACTGATTCAAAGAAGTCATGATGGAAAATATTTTCACAAATGTCTTATTGTTGATTGTGCCAACAGTCTGAGTTAACAAACTAAAGGGAGGGAGAAGAGAGAAGGGAATACAGACACATACAAAGACCTAAAGATGTTTCTGTGTCAAATATATGAACAAACTTATTTGTGAAACTGTCCCTGAAAAATCCCTGAAAAATATTTATCAAGAAGAAAAAAAAGTTTATGAGAGAGATAGAAAAAACATTCCTTGCGATTAATTTAACAATTTAACACCCATAGTTTCCTCCACCAGAGACTGGCTACCAACCCCACAAGGAGTTTGAGCTCTGCACAAGTTAGTCAGTGTTAACATGGCTAACACACATAGTGTGTTGCTCCTGTGAGCAGAAAATGCACCTTCCACACTTTTCTCTGCCCTATGGAGGTCAGTCAACTGCAAAATCTCTTCAGTATTAACAGATTAACTTGAAGAATGTATTCCAGACAAAGAACTCCATGAAAAAAATGAATATTTATTGATCCAGGATGTAAGTACTTTAGTGTTCAATAATAAACACATAATTTAATAAATATTGTTTATTTATTATTAATAAATAAACATTATTTATTTGAACAAAGCATAATGAAAACAAACACTCATAAATACAAATTCATCTAAGCTAGTTTAATTGGAGGTATCACATGAGGGAAAGATGTGGTCTTTGATTTCAAATAAACAAGTTATTACTTCCAGATTATTGTAGTAAAATATAGCCAAGAATAAATTAATTTCCTTGAATCCTAATTTTATACAAAAATAGTTTACTAAAATGACTGAATTTTATTTTTATTTCATATTTAATCTTCTGAAAAAATCCATAATAAATAAAACAGCTAGTTTTCTGACTTCACATAGTATCATCACTTGAACTAGTGTCAGGTGCACATTTTTTATAACATAGATTTGCACCAGTCACATGTTAAGCATCAACTAGTAAAACCTAGATAAGGACTAGGCAGAAATAATATCCTAAGTAAATGTCCTAAGAAAAACCACATGTTTAACCAACCTTGGTTATCTGCATAAAAAGGCTGAACTGAAAGTGAAGTGACTGAACTGAAAAGTGTTCATTTTCCATACCATTTCCATTATATATTTATCATATCAAGAAAAACCCCTTATTTTCACCATAAAGTACATGCTGGGAGAAAATACAATATGTACTTGCCTGATTATGACATTTTACTAGAGCACCAGTGCTTTACAAAAAGTAGCATAAGCCAGGAGACTCATCTCATTAAGCCAATACATTTTTCCCTTACAACACAAACCAAGATATTTAATCTGTATTTATGCAGACTAAATCAGGCCTGTAGATTGGAGGTTCAAAGAACTGAAACTGCTTACACTGTTTAGATTTGCTAGCCATACTAGTATTAGAAAATGAAAAAGCCTAATCAGATTCTGAAAACTGATTATCATTTTGGACTTTTGTAGGAGAACATGCAAAGCAATTTGCTAAAATATTTTTTCTACAAAAAGACAAACCAAACCAAACCAAACCAAACAAATAAACCCCCCAAAACATAGGAAACCCAGAGAAATATAATGCTAAGTAAGTTCAATGTAACAGTTATTGCATAAAAGCAAGCCCTATACAGTAGATAATTTCAAATTAGGAGATAAATTTGTTGTCCATACTAAAACATTCACTGCAGAATGCTTTGGTAAAACTGGAAATGAAGAATGGTGCCAAGGGATGCTCAAGGTAGTTGTCAGAGTGTCTCCTTGTAAAAAGAATGTTAAATAAAAAATGTACATAGTTCTTGACAGAAAGCTTCATATTAAAGTAGTTCATCTAAAAGTTGGAGGTGGGGAGCTGTAATCCTCTCACCTTCAAACTGGAAACCCTCAGTACTTTGACTTCCAAGAGATAAACTTCAGTGATATCTTAGAAACTCTCTGGTATTTCTGCGTCTTGATTACCTACAGTAAATCTAGACCACAATTACAAAAACAGTGAAGAAAGAATAGTCAGATGGCTTGTTCTGGGTCTTCCTTGCCAAGGGCTATAAGGAGAGATGATAAAAAGTTCCTGTATTGATTAACATCTGCACACTTATAAACCTCATGAGATAAGATTGTGTGCGCATTTGCTGTGTGCATCACTGAGCACCGGAGTTGCTCTGTTAAGTACTTATGATCAGCTAATTAAAATAGGACACAATGAACTGAAAAATCTTCTCTGTCCATCTCACCAGCAGAATTTCAGAAGTAGACGGTCTTTGAGAGAGATGAGGTACAAAATGCAAAACAGGGATATGCAATGATTGCACAGCTTAAAGAATTCAAGCTGTAAGCAGAAAAGCATCTCTCTGTAGCATTCCAGTGATAGAGCAAACATCTATTTACACTGAAGGGCATCTCTTAATCTTTCATTTAAATAAATTAAAAAAAAGAAAAAAATAAAAATACACTCCAGTTTCATTCCTGAATTGATTGAGGATGACAAGGGATTTATTAAATTGTGGAACACTTGGTGGTACCTGGACAGTTGTCACATGCATTTCTTGTGGTACCTCCCATCTAGTCTGAACTCCAGAGAAGTGCCTTCACTTCCACTATGAATTTGGAGATCTCACAATCAACATTATCCAATTAGAGTCTCAGCACAGAGATTATAGCAACTTCTTAGCCTTCACAGGAACAGCCTTGGAGGCATTTTTCAACATTTCAAGAAGGCATGAGAGAAACAACTCAAAAACCAATTCCCTAAATGACACAGAGAGGAGGAAGGATAAACTCAGTATGCATCAAGTGTAGAAACTGGTGACAGATAAATTAATTTCCTGGCTCAGCCAGAATTCTCAAATCACCTTAGGAGAGCTGTAAATAATTTCTACAGTGCCCTTTATCCAGAAAGAACTCGGTATACAGGAAAATAACCAGGAAGTTTGACTTTTTCAAGCTGCTTCTAGAAACAGCTTTCATCAAAAAGGGCATTTTCACGGACACGATTAACTAGACTATAACTGTAAGTAAATCAGTAGTAGGCAGATTACCAGAGACACCAGGTTCTGTTCTGCACAGGATTGCACCTCTTTCATTGGTAGAAGTCCTGTGGCTGACACTTCAAAAATTTGAAGGCAACCTTTTATTACAAAACCAGAGATATCTCACCAGGGTCAGTGATGTTTCTTTAACCAAACCAAAAGGTAAATTAAATATCTTTTGGTCCATGAAGTGAATTACAAAGGTAGAAGATGTCTGTCATGGTGAGGCAGACTTACAGGAACAGCAGGCCCTGTTAAGACAAGAGAAATCCCCACAATTTCTGTTTTAATGAAACCATTATTCAGGATCTCTCTCAGGGGGAAGATATAAAGTGATTAAATCAATCCAGCACTCAAGCCATGGGGTAGAGCACTGAGGAATTCTAGGTTAGAAATTTATCTCAGAAAAGAAAAAATCTTTTCTTTTTCTTTTCTTTTTTTTTTCTTTGTGTTTGAGTAAGACACCAGTTGGAGGAACCCAGTTCATCAAGCTTCCATTATATTGTTATATTACTGAGACATTTCTCTTTCTCTTTTTTTTTTTTTTTTTCCTGTTGGTCTCCTGGCTCTTTTGATATGTGTGCTTGTATTATTTGAAACCTGTCACAGTGTCTATCATGATAAAACTTTCAAGGAAAAGTACAAAACCCTGTCTCAGTGCTGGATTCCCTGGGAAAAGAGTTGGAAAGGAATTAATCTCTTCAGCTGCAAAATCCACTTCCAGAAAACTGGCTGCTAATAACTCTGAAAAGGTAATTTATTTTAACAATATGTCCCACAGCCTGATATTAAAAATAACTGAAATTTCACATTTCTCTCACACAAGTAGCTCAGGACAACTGAAATCCTGGAAGATACTCGAATCTTATAAGCTCAGGCTCCAAATCTAAGGGGTAAGGAACAAAAATAAACACATATTTTGATGGGCAATAGGTATGTGCATGCATGGTAGGAATGTACATGTGACTAATTTTTTTTTTTTAATCCAGGTTTCTGAAATACATATGAAGTTATGTTTTAGATGTGTGTATTTCAGAAGTATATATAGTTATTCTTCTGGACAAAGGCAAAGAATGGAATATTGTATCAGATAGCAAAGTTTTTAGAGCCTATTTTTAGTGAGCTGTTATTTTAAAGAAGATAGGCTTGTGCTCAGTAGAGAGGAAGAAGGAAATTGTGCTATCAGAAGGTTGGGATTTGCTGACATTATATTTTATTACCTTGGGAATGACCATGCTAAAATCTTCACTGACCTTTCTGAGGAAGCATGGATGCCTCCAGAAAGCCAAATGGAATCAGATGATTCTTGTTGGCATCATCCTCACTCCAAGTGACTCCCTAATTGTCACTGCACTTTGCAGTACAAACACCAAACCCCTAAATGGGCTCTTCCTCTATGTGACAAATTTGAAAGCAGAGCCCAAGTTCAAGCATGCTTGAAATCCCAAACTTTGTTCTGCAATACTCAGAATGACAGCAAGGCATGGCTCCAAGAGTTTTAGGAAAAGAAAGGGCAGGATAACACATGGATTAGTCACACCTGTGCATATTTTGGGTTATCTTCAGCAGAGTACAGTTTTAGATGACATTTACTTATAAATCTGAAAGTGCAAATAAACAACTCTGAAACAAAGAACAGCTAAATCCAAATGCTAAAGATAAGAAAAGACATTAAGCAACTTAATCTTTCTAATTTCATATTACTGCTGCTCACTGCAACACTGTTTATGGTTTTTACAGATTTAATTTAGATCATGTTCTTGAATACGGGATGAAAACATAATAGAAAATATTAGATTTTGCTTGTTAATTAAATATTTTTAATTTCATTTCCTAGAGTAACATGAAAACACACTTATATTCTGCAATCATAAATGCTAAAATGATTGATGACTGTCCCTATAAATTGTGTCTATAAAATCTAAAATTATAGCGAGGAATACTTCAAAGGATTGTTTATTAAGTTTCTCTGATTTAACAGGCAAGTTATATCAACTGCTTTTCAATATGTTCACTATATGCAAGCAGCTCTTAAATTTACTGCATTTTCAGCTAGTGAATCAAGTGTATTTCCCTACAGAAATGAGACAAAGGCTGCTTCTGAAATTTATTCAACTTGCGCTTTTTTTACCCTCTTAAATGAAAAATCAATAAACAGGCTCTATATTATTAACAAAGATTCATTTGCCAGATTATTGCCAAACACATACCATTAATCCTGCCTTTGTCCTTAATAGATCAGTAAATATTAATATTGCATTTTAGTTCAGATTAAAAAAAATAAATCTGAAGATAGTTTCTAACACAGGACAGGATTCTGCCTTGATGAGAAATTCTCTCTTCTCTCTCATTAGAGACATGGGAAAAAGAAAATAAGAAATGATTATCAGCTATTTGATTTAGCCATCAAAAAATCTGTACAGATATGTGTTGAGTGCTATATTTTGTTTCCTTTGAAGTTTATCTGAATATCTTTCTTTCTACTCAGGTCTAATCCCAACCAGTTTTTCCTTACATCAATTTACTCCACCCATTTGTTCTCCTGATGTCAGCATCTATCTCTTCCTCCACTCCTGGACTATGTTTAGATTGCTGTTCAACTGCAGGAAATCTTGCACCTTTCTCCTGTTTACAGCCAAAGCCCTTGCTGCCAGTGTTGTTTCTTTTCACTCTCAGCCTAAACTGAGCTTAAGCTTTCCTTTCAGCAACACTGAATAGTCAGGCCATGTTTTAATGTTCCTCTTTTGCAGCCTTTTCATTATGTTTTCTGGTTTTGACCAGTATTTCTGGAGCAATGTAAATACATTTCTACCACAGCAGCTTCTCCTATCTGTACCCCAGTTTCTCCTCATAGATCTGAATTGCAAGAGGTCAAAAAATAAGCAGACAGAGAAATTTTTCTGCCTACAAAATACATCCATGTCAAGAACTCCCCTAGAAATATATATTTCAGGGCCATTTACTCCATGTATTCTGGGGCAATCTAGGAAGCCACACAAAATAATTCTGTTTTTCATTGTTTTCCTCCAGATAGTGTATAGTGGTACTTTATGTTTCTAAGCAAGGAATGAAGACTCAAATAAAACACAGACATACACAGACACTTATGTGAACCTTGTATGCTAAACATTTTCAAAGAAAGTCTGTCCCAAAATGGTTTTGGCACAATAACAAATCACAAAGGAAATGTGTCTGTTTCCTTGGATGGTCATTATATTCCTAGGACATGGTGAGAAATACCAATTTTCCTCTACATTATGTCATTTTCCTCTTAAAAAAAAAAAAAGAAAAAAAGAAAATTCACAACATCTTTCAATATTTCTCAGGCACTGTACAAAAGATAATTTGTTTGCAGTGAGGGGCTCAGAACAGGATACAGGATTCAAGGTGTGGCCTCACCAGTGCCAAGTACAGGGGGATGATCTCTGCCCTGGTCCTGCTGGCCACAATTTTGTTCATAAAAAAATATAGATGTTTTATATTAGTAGTTTGTATATGCATATTCTGATATAAATATATTAATACTGAATAGTAAGAAGGATATTTTTAACAGTCTTTCCAGTCTTTTAACTTAGTGAATTCACGAATACACAGACTTATGAAGTTGTGCAGTTGATAGTGAACAACAGTAAAACAATGCAGTGTTTATATTTTTCTCATGATAAACTCAAACCATATTAAAACAGAGTAGGGAACTGTTCTTAAGACAACTGATTGAATCAGCAAAAAAATGTTACCATGGCATTCACTATCCATCCCTGGGATCCCCTTCCCACATGTTGTGTGTGTTTTGAAGTTCTATATTGTAAATGACTCATTCAAGCGTGATAAAGAGACTTCCACAATCTCTTTCCTCCATTTACATTTAGGTCTGTACCACATGTATAGAACTTAAACATATTTCCCCCTTCCTAACCCAAAATATCTCTATTTAATTTTTTAGCTTTAAAAGCTGATACCATAAGTAGAATTTGTCATGAATAAGTGCCTTACTGGCAGACTGTCTGAAGGAGTATTCAGGATTTTGGATTAATTAAGTACAGAAGAGTATTTCATCAGCCTGACACTGTGCATATTAGTCCCATATCACCCACTGAGAAACAAATTAAATTCATGAACAAGTACGTCTCTACTTTTTTTTTGATGCAGTACTTCAAAATATTTGAACTTTTTGCAAACTCCCAAGAGATATAACTGAGTAAAAAACTGGAGAAATTGGAAAGTATTGTTTACTGCTTGCTCATGAGCTCATCAAACTTTACTTTTCAGGACTACTACAGGTCTTGTCAGGGCTCTCAGCACAGCAGTGTCAGGCCTTTGAAATGGGAAGGAGCAACAACTCCAGGAATAATGGTTGAGACCTGCAGTACCACTCTCTTTTCCTTTGTGCAGGAACATGCTAAAGCAGCCTCCCCCATTTCTCTTGTTAACAACAAACCAACTCAGCACTGCTGTAGAGAAAGAAACTAGGAATTCATCAAAAATAATAAAAAGATAAATTTAAATATAAAAATAAAATAAAATTTAAGACTTGAACATTTATCACTTCTCTCAAGGCCAGGTTTTTCTTGTGTTACTCAAATGCTTCATGTGTCAATGCATAACTGTTGAGCAATACAGGAGCTGTGGAGCTACAAATATTTCAAGCAATGGATGAAATCCAGACCAGGTGGGAACAAGCCCCATTTCCAAAGAACTGATTCCATGGCAAGACCAGATTTTGCAAGAACTCTGTTTTTTCAGTCTCATACATATATTATAGTATAGAATCTGTGCAAAGCCTTCACTGACTCTGAGATAAATGAAATGAAGTTTTAAAACCTGATTTTCTTTATTGATGCCAAAAAATTGTTTCAATTCATTGACTACACTACAGAGAGGGTTTGCACACAGGTGTTTAGATGTGTGTCTACATGTATTTTAATATGTGCCTACAAATACATAGATATTTAGAATATTTGCCTTCTACTTGAAAATTTCATCAATTTCCACAGCATTCAACAACATCCAGAACTGTCTCCCTCATTGGTAAAAACATTTTGCTTTGTGTAAAAAATAAAATATTGCTCTCAGAATAATGACTTCTGATACCTTTAGGAACTTTTTTTTTTCCCCCTCAAATAAAAGCAATGAAGAAAATTTAGCCACTCCATCCACAGGCAAATTTTGCATTCACTTCAATCCTATTCATTACTTCTATTTTGAAAGCTGGCATAACCACAATTCTGGAATTTGACTTAGGTGTGCTCTTTATGAAGAACCTCAGAGGACTGACCACACCAATGAACAGTAGTTTCTGTCACAGGAGTGAATTACAATATTATGTAACTTCAGAGATTGACTCTCATTCCTCAGTAACTAATTGGTATTGATGGCATCCTAGCTTCACAAGAACAAAATATGCTACTACTGTGGAAGAACAAAAAAATGAAACTGCTAAGTGAACTCAGAAGTCTTCATAGTCTTTTAACAGTTTAATTAGTGAAGGTGTAGCCTTTTTTTCCTGAATTTCTGTACTCATGCTGGAATAAATATTTGTTCTGTCTGTTCAACAATTCTGCTTTTTTCCACTCATATGAATTAGGGAACATACAGGAAACAGTGCATTACACACAGGAATAATAACCACAGTTCCACAGCTATATCTCTTAGAAGATTTTGTACAAACAGCACATACTGAGATTATTATGACCTTTAATTACAAGATAAATATTCTGTAGGCAATATAGGCACAAATAAAAAACTTACCAGTAACAGCAACATGTGCCACACTGAAGTTGCTGCTGAGCTACAGAAATCAGAACTATCTATTGCAGAACTACAGAGCCGTGGTAAAACAGGAATGTTTTCTAGTGTTCGGTCCATTGGTGAACTTCAGCCCAAAGAGAGCATGTGTTGATTTTAAAATATGGCAATAGGGACTACAGAACAATTAACTGTTCATTATTCTTTAGTACTTAAATTTTCTCAACTCAATTATTCTGGAATAATTGCTGTTTAAAATTTTGCTTTTATTTCTTGATTATATCTGAATATAATTCTGAGCATTATTCCAAGTGTTCTATCTGTCATTGGCTGTTATCTTTTCAGGTGCATTCCTTCCACAGTATTTTGTTTACCATTAATTCACTCTCTCACTTCCCTGTTTTGAACATGTATTATACCTCACTGATCACACTTTCAGTTTGAAGATTTTCCTTCTCAGCTTCATGCATTTGACATACAGAAGTGAAAGAAAGGGAGTCAGAATAAAAGATAATTGCGACTGCTGTGGTCCAAGTTGTTGGCTACACTGTACTGATATGGGGCTGCTCCTGTGACCAATGTGGCATCTCTCAGGGCTATGTCAGATATGTTTTCATAACCTTACCAACTGTGATGCCCATAAACTGTAAAATGAGTTCTCATACACACAGAACATGAGCAGTGCTCCCTCAGAAACTGAAGATGTACCACTGAACACACACAATGCCTGTGACCTACAATTAGCAGACACTCATTACAGCTAACCTGATTTTCCCTGGAACAAGGACATGGACTGAAACACACACTGAGCCTGTTAAACACACAGTGTGTGATTTCTGCCAACCACCAGAAACATGGGGTGGCTTCACCTGTTTTCACTAATTTCTGGCTCTCTGATCGCTGCCTCATGGATTCCCCACGTAGGTCAAGAGCTGTCACTCCAACTCCACTCACAACAATGTCCCCCTCTAATTTATCATATAGGAAACTATTTATAGATCAAACCATTTATAGACCAAGTTCTCCCATGTTTTTTTCTTAGTCCAGCACTATTGGTAGTGCTGGACTAAGAAAAAAATAGAAGTTGAGTGAATCGAATAAGTAGATATCTAGTGATGTTTAAGAATTCAAAGCAATGTGCCCCAGGGCTTGGAAATCATTATTCTAGTAATTTTCTCTCAAGTGAGAGACAAAGAACATATGTCAAGCATAATATAAAATGTCTACATCTCCCTGCACCATGTGGGAAAGCAATCTGGGAGAAAAAGCCAGGGACAAATGATGTATGTTTCATATATATATATATATATATATATATATAATTTTCAGATATTAATCTTCAACATGTCTAAGATTTTAATCTTTCTCTAGCATGGAAATGGCATATTAAGCTGACCATAATATTTATTCCTGCTATATAGTTGGTGTATTTCATTCCCCTGTTCTTTTTTTTTTTATTTTTTTACGTCTTGCATGCTAATTCTGTATTTTCTAGTTACAGAACCACTTTTTTGATGAAATACAAATCAAGTAGATTAAGCACAAGAAGGACAATTGTAAAAAAGCCCTTTCTGTGCTCTGAGTAAAATATCTGTTATAACATAGGTTTTATTCATTTTGATTAGTTTTCAGACCACGGAATATATCTCTGTTCATGGGTAAATTTTCAGAAATGCAATACATTCAATAGATCATGTTTTATAACATAATAAGCAGATCTCTGCATTTGTTTCAGACAGCAAATTATATTTCATAAGCTTATTTTTCTTTATTTTCTTCCTTTTCGCATTTTTTAAAAGCAAAATTGTGATGGATGATAATAGAAAACTAAGAAGTGTAATTACATTATTTTAACCCTCTGTTTAAATGAAAGTTCTGCTGAAAAAACGGGCTTCAACAACAGCCAGTGAACTTCCAAACCAGCCTCATTACCAGAAGTAACTGAACATCCTTTGGTTTCCTGGCTGCCTGGCTCATAATTAATCTATTCATTATAAATCATTTCTTGCATATAGAGAAAAATTGAGAAGTTCAATCCAGTTGTGCTCAATTAGATTGCAGATTACATGAAAGGCTAAATTGGAGGCAAAAAAGATTATGTTGCTGTGCCTTACTGTGCTTTGTCTGCTACAGTTCAAACAGCACCAGCTCTGCATATTCACCCATTTTATATCCTCTATATTCACAGCAAAGGAAAGATGGTAAATTGTGTCATGCATCAACTGATATTAAAAAAGAAAAAAGGAACTCAAGTGTCTTACATAACTTTGAACAAAGCACTCCAAAACGCTATTAAGCTTAACAGCTTCTCAGGATCAAATTATCGGTGTGATGGGAAAACAAACTTGCTTTCAGTACAAGAACAGGATTATTTATGTCACACCTGCATTCTGGTGAATTTCTACGCCTACCAAGAAGCTCTGCTTTTTTGCACCTGTTCTGGAAGTGTTTCCTAATTAAACATGTACATAAAGAGAAGCACATCTCTGTTTTGCTGTTCACACATTAAGCACATACGATTAAACCCCAGAGGGTAGGTTTATACATGCAAATCATTCTTGGAATGAATATAGTAAACTTAATATGTCATTATCTGCATAACACTGGAACCCACAGCAAAGAAAGCAAAGATGTGTCATTTAACTTCTATAAAGACGAAAGGTGGTTGCAATACATGATGTTGTCACAGTTTAGAAAGCATTTTAGAGCACTCAAACAATTTTCATCAACTCGCTTTGAAGATATTTTCAATGGAAGTTAAAGAATTATATTATTATCACATCAAAATATTTAAACATCATTGATGAGAAATATCTATTTTAAGGATTCTTCTACAGTTGAAATTCAAAAAATGGCATTTAAGCTTGTGATTTGTTATTAAAATGATAGTGGGTCAAACATTAGATTTCTATATTTAACTAGTACATCGCATTTATTGAAATCTTTCCTCTGCTCATCCCCCAAAATTAGTTTTTCAGAATACAGTATAGTAAAAGGGCATTAGGAAATGGAATATTTCCATAAAAAGTGTATAGTACTCACTAGTCTTTTTTCCTTTGGGAGCAACTCATTAAAATCACAGTTAGTATTTAAGCAACCACAAGTGACTATTTTTCATTTTTTGCTTCTTTTAATCTGAAGGTTGTCTTGCTCTCTAGATCCTATAGTGAAATAGCCCAGGAAAAAATTCATGGTAATCAACAGGAATTTTGGTTGAGTAAGGGTGCTGGGTCATCACTGAAAGTTCAAATAGGACAACTTCCTATAGCTGCAGGATCTCAAACCAGACGTATTTCAAATAAGTACAAACATCTATAGCACTTAGCATTTATGGCAGAGAAAGCTCTTCTTACAATTAAAGTGCAAAAAAAAAATCTACTTTTTTTCCATATTAATTTCAGAGTTTTGTATAAATCTCAAGAAATAATATTTTGATTTTTAATACAGAATTTTAGGATTATGTGGAATAGAGGAGAAAGATTTAGATGCTTCTTTATAGAGAACCTGCAGATTCTTAAGCAGTAGCTCTTTCTCAGTGAGGCATTTTTACAGGAAGTGGCAGAAAGCATTGAAAGAATTTTGTATTTTTTTGACAACTTTCCTTTGGCCTGTGTTTTTAAAAGAAGTTAGCATATTGCTTTTAAAATGAGGAAGGAATAACCAATCCACTTGAATAATTTGGTCTACATGAGTTATTCAAAAGCTTCATTAGACAAGGAGCCCATAAAGGCCGTCTTATTTTTCAAGAATGGAACAAGTGTCTTTCTGGGTGAATTTTGTTCCAAATATCTCTTTTTCCACTGCTTTCTTGCTCTCCTCTCCTCTTCCAAATGAATGATTTCTCCCTCCCACTGAAACAAAAGGAATGTCTCATCCTCTCATATCTGGTGTCACCAAAGCATAAAAATTGCATGAAGTGCTGCAATACCCAGTAGACTCTAGATTGCCTGAAATACAATAGAAGTAAGGGCATTAGAAAATGGAACAATATATACAACAAAAGTAATGGAAAATAACCAAATGTGATGAAAAGAAACTAAAAAGATGGGTAAGAAATTTATACTGTTGCAGGATTATGGGGATTGTTAAGTCAAACTCCTCCAAGACAAATTCATACTCCTCTCTCCCCATCATAAGACAGACTTGGGAGAGAATACATGAAACAGCACAGCACAAATGGGGAAATAGAGATTATGTTTAAAAGCTGAAGCTCCCCATGAATACAAATTATCAAAAAGCTTGCAAGGTCAAGAGTAACAATAGACCAAAGCAGTTGGAGAAAATTAAAACAAAAACGTGAAAAGTTTGTCTCAAATCAAACTCTGGTGAAAGTATTTAATGAATCAACAGAGTAAGCAAGAAGGATGCACCTAAGCTGGTGCTTAGGTAAAGTCAGAAGAGACTCAGGATGATAAAGCTCAACTAATAATTGCAACCCAAAAACCTCTTTCTCAAAATACCTCATTCTTGATACCCCTAGACTGAAAAGTAGCAAACATTATACACATCTTAAAAACTGGGTTCCAGGAACACAAGGAAACCATAAAATTGACATGCATAACTTCCGTACTGGCCATATTAATGGACTTCAAAACGTAGAATTACCAAAATTTTAAATATTTGCTTTTACTTTATAGCAGCCTGGGCACTGCTGTGCTTTGCACTTGAGGATAATTCATGACTGCTTTGGCTGTTACTGAGAAATGCCTACACAGCCTCAGGGCTTTCCCTCTGTCCCCAGTAGGCTGGCTGGAGGTGACAGAGGATTGGGAGGGTACACAGTAGGGACAGTGGATCTCAGATGTTCACAGAAATATTCCCCAGCCCACCACGCCATGCTCAGCATGACAAGCTCAAGGCCAGGAAGAGCAAAGAGGATTGTTGGCATCTCTCTTCCCAAGCAACCACAATGTGTGCTGGGGCTCTGCTTCCCTGGAAGTGTTTACACACCTGCCTGCTGGTGGGGAGCAGGGAATGAATGCCTTACTTTGTTGTGCTTCACTTACTAAACCCTTTTTTATCAAAATTCTTATCAAAAGCTTTTTCCTTTTTGCCCTTCCAATTCCCTCCCTCACTCTGCTGGGTAGGAGGAGCAGCTCTGTGGGTTGAAGCTGCTTCTGGGGTTAAACCACATGAACACTATAAATATGAAATATAGATGTAGTAAAAATACTCAAAGGGATGTGACATGTTTACATTTATACAAACAGAAGATAAAAGTACTAATATCAAAAAAGCCCTCAGAAAAAGCTCAGAGCAGAGATTTTTTTAAAAAAAAATCGTTTAAAAGCATGCAAGTTTCCAGTTACATTTACTGTTTCCCAACTTAGGCACTATCCTTGCATGACTACAATCAATTGGAGCTTTATTACTGGATTCCCGCAATGTGAGAGCAAACAAAAAGCCTGTAATCAGCAAAATGAAGGTTAACAGGACTTTTAGAAAGCTGCTTAATGCAATTCCTTAATTGCTCAATATTCAACTGAATTTCAGATGTAGATTCCAAGAGCAGCAATCCTTAACATTTCTCCTTTTCTATCTGAAAAAGGCCAGCAAGTAAGAGGTTTCAGTCTATGCCAGAATGAAAGAGAAAATAATTTATACAGAGAAGAAAGGAGAAAGAAAAATATGAGCTAAGGACCTAATTAAGCAAGGCAGTGACTACACCTAGATTTTATTTTCTTCAAATAGGCTCCAGTATGCTTTAAATTAACTCTATAATGATACCTCATGATCAGGCTTTATTCCAATTATACAATGACATGATGATATTATAATAATAAAAATTCTTCATGATAGAACATCATAAGCAAGTTAGAAAGTAAACATATTGTGTTCAAAAAGACAACCCAAAATTTCAGTCAGAGATATGACCCAAAAAGGATTATTTTGTTTTTCTTTTTTTAGGTTGAAATTCTTTTAATTGCATAAATTACCAAATTTTTCATCAATATATGAAGGTTTTGAAAGGATACAAATATGTCCACTCCTCACTTCAACTCTATGGTGTCTGCTAGTTTGGTAATTAAAAAATGGAAACAATTTTCTCCTGCAATGAAGTCATCTACATGGCAAAGTCCTTGCTTACCACTGGTTCACAATTTTCTACAGGTGTGAATAACTAATTGCAAAACTGCATATCATTCATGTTTCAAAGTTGAGAACTTTTGAGACACAGTGCCATAAAACAATAGAATATGATTTCCTCTGAAATCCATACACAAGCCACACAAACAAATTCTTGGGTCCTTTGCCCTAAAATTACTTGAACTCTGAGAACTTGAAGATTTATTTTGATCCTCCACTCAGACAGAAAGATCTAAGATCACAACTGAGTCACAATTTCGCTTCCATTTTTTTCCTTTAATGAGTTAATGAATTATTTAAAGCCACATTTACTGCTGTTATAAAGCTTTTTAATTGTTTTGGATATTTTCTAGACATTATAAGTTTTACAGTTTTTAACATTATATATTTTATTTATTTTGCTTCCTTTTTCAAGGAAAAGTGTGGAATTGGATCATTGGAGTTATAATGAAGATCTGCTATGTGAATATTTTCTGAAAAAGTATTTCAATTTCTTAGCCTCTTACTATAAATCATATTTGCACATATATCAGAATAATTTATATTACAAGCTTCTAGATCCTTCTCTATCTTGTTAATACCACATCTGTTCCCATACTGATTTTCATTCTACTGAAATCTCCCATGTCCTTCACTTTTCATTTTAAATGGCAACTAATACCAAACTAATCTATTTTTAATTTTTATAATTATATTCTCCTTGAGTTGCAGGTTGTGTGGTTTTGGATTTGCTTTTTTTTTTACTGTCTTTTATAACGTGTGATAGTGACATTCACAACCATAAACATCCTTTTCTGATAAGAAATTCACATTAATTCATGCTTTTAAAGCCTCAAACTGGTAGGCTGATCATTTCTTTTTCTCAGTCTGAGTGTTGAGGGGTTGGAAGTGCTGAGTCTCAGTGTCGAGGCTGTTTCATGTACAATTACCAGTTATGCATGTACATGATTCTTAATTTTCCCTGACAAAGCAAACAAGAGCAAACAGCAGTAAAATGTGATAAGCGGTAAGAATATGAAAAAACAGGAGGAGAAAAAGAACACTTTACTGGAAACTTTGCTGAAAATATAGCTTATTTTTAGTGTTTTATATTAATATAATTCAGAACAGCTTCAAATGGAAGCCAAAGGAATCGACCAAGATATGGAAGAATGCCCACACTCCGGTACAGTCAGAACATCTTCAAAAGATCTCCGATTGTTAGAGGGATACAAAATCTGAGGTATTGTCACTCCCTCATTTCTGTGGTGGCTACTCTCTTGGTCCACCAATCAACAAAAATGAGCTGTTTGTTTGGGATTTTTATTTGCTTGTTTGTTTATAGACAAAAGGTTCCATGTTCTTTTAAATTGTGGAATTACGTTCACAATATTGTTTCAACTATTTGGTCATCTGCTACTTCAAATAGATTAAATTAGGAAGCCATTAGATATTTCAGAATTATACTCATATGCATGGATTTAATTACTACTTGGCATTCTTTATCTAAAATATTTCTAATTCTAAAATGGTGAATTTTTAAATCTTGGTTATGGTTTACAAACCCTTATGCAAACATACTGCCTCTTCACAGGTTATAACAGAGCACACATGGCAGAATGTATTTTTAAAGGTCTGTTATAAAGTTACCAAGGGTCCTGTTGCCACAGGTGCTGAAGACATGGTCTCAATTTTTCTTCTAATTTCTGGTGGTGGTTGGCCCAACCACCATGATAGGTAATTAATCAGCGCCTTCACTAGAAAAACAAACCCAAGCCCTAAATGTATGTGAAGCTGTCATTATTATGCTTCTCTAGTGTTGGCATTTTAAAGACTGTTTCTCAGTGATTCCTGAAGAACATGTAAAATTTCTCTGACTTTAAAACAGTCTTAAAAACTCAAAGATAGATTTAAAGCTCTAGTTGAAATCTGCAGTTGGCAACTTTGCTACTCTGGGCAACGAAAAATCCTGATAGCATGATTCCTAGAAGACTGTACACTAGGCAGACCTCATGACCTGGGACAAAGACCAAAAAACAAGAGCTTCCTAAAACCCCTTTTCCTTAGTTTCCATACCTAGGTATACATCTCTGGGTTTGATTCTCCTAAAACAATACGCACCATAGTACACGTCTCGTGTGTGGCAGCATTCACATGAACTAAAAATAATGCAAAACAAAGAAACAAAATAACCTAAAATACTTTTCTAGTCAGACAATATGAAAACAAACATGATAAATTACAATGGCAACATTTCATACTTTCTTCAAGGCCACCAGATTACATAGTATGACATGTATACAAAAAATCAGCAAAATAAATGAGAATGTAAGATTATTGATCATACTTGTGTGACAGAAAGTCATTCAGTCATAAGACACATGTGGCATTTGGAGACATGTAGTTGCCATCACAGAAACGTGGTGGGACAACCCATAGAGTTGGAGCACTGCACTGGATGCCTCCAAGCTCTTCAGGAGAGACAGGAAAGGGAGAAGAGGTGGAGGGGTGGCCCTTTATATCAGGGAGGCTTTGTCCAGTGCTGTGTCAGTTCTGGCCCCTCAGTTTGGGAAGGACCTTGAGACGCTTGAGCGCATCCAGAGGAGGCAACGAGGCTGGAGAGGGGCTGGGAACACAAACCCTGTGAGGAACCACTGAGGGAGCTGGGGGTGTTTAGCCTGGAGAAAAGCAGACTCAGAGGTGACCTTATCACTCTCTACAGCTTCCTGAAGGGTGGCTGCAGTCAGGTGGGGTTAGTCTCTTTCACCAGGCAGCAACTGACAGAATGAGAGGACACAGTCTTAAGCTGCACCAAGGGAAACTTAGGTTGGATACTAGGAAAAGGTTTTTTACAGAAAGAGTGATAAACTACTGGAATGGTCTACCTGGGGAGGTGGTGGAGTCACCATCCCTGGATGTGGTTAAAACAAGACTGGATGTGGCACTCAGTGCCATGGTTTAGTCGAGGTGTCAGGGCATGGGTTGGACTCGATGATCTTAAATCTCTTCCAACCCAGTCATTCTCTGAATTCTGCGTGTGACACCAAAAACGTTTTGTCAAAAATTTGGAAAATATCAGTGCTTATTTGTAGTTCTAAACTTTGCCACAAAGGACTCATTCTTTCTAATTGCCAAAGAGAAAATAGACCTCATTTTTTCTTAGCATGGTTATATTTACACTAGCGTGACTAAAATCCCAAATACTCTCAAAGCTCTTTATAGGGAAACATTACATGGTTGAAATGCTAGAGACAATCAGGATTACATTTTTGTCTGGTTTTGAACATTATTCACAGTACCAGTTCACTGTACTTTTATTCATATAATAAGGTCAGGAAATTTCATCTGATCCATTTAGATATGTAGTTCACTAAACTGAGAAGCCTATCTCCATGCATGTTATAGTCAGTTTTAATATCATTAATAAAGAAATTAGAATTGCTCTCTTTCCCTGTAAACTATACTACATTCAGAAATTATTTTTATTAACATTAAAATAACAAATTAGTGTCAGTAGTATTTTTGCATAGCTTCATGATCTCATCTGCTTAGGTTCATCATTTCAAAATCAGGACTAAAAGTGCTCCATTTTATCATGGTTTATAGCCCTGGATAAACTAGAGAAGTTTCCAGAAAATTATCTTTTAATACAAGAAATCAGGAACAACTTATTTGGAAACTTGTCATTACTCAAAAACTTGTAATTACAAAAAAAAATTACAAAAAATAAAGGGGATTTTACCTAATAGAATTTTAACAAAAAGATAAACAAAAAAGCACATAACGAGAACATTAACCACCTGATTCTTGCAGACATTATGTGGCATTCTTGCATGCATTATTATCACTTTCACTATAAAACGGGAAAAAATAATCTCCCCATTTTCTTTTCTAAATTCTTTCCATAGCATTCTGTCTTTGACTTTGAGAGTCATGTTTTCAGCTCAGAAAATTCAATTGTACTCTAGTTCACTAGGGTGGAAGTTGAAAATAGACTAGAGTAGAACTAGAGCTATGGGAAAGAGTTTCTTTGTATTTCCAGGCAATTTGCAGGTATGTGTTCTAGATCTGTGGAAAGATGGGCCAGATTAAAGTTAAAATTTAACTTTAACAGCAATGTTTTTAAGTGATTGTAGGAATTGCTGTCCCATTACAAGTAATCTACAAGTCTTACTATTCCTTCTTTTTGTTACCTTATTGTTGCAACACTACTTATTTATTTTCTTTATATGGAGAAATACTATTGTATAATTCTACTGTAATGCAAGGTCAGGGTCAACATTTCTAGTTCTCATCATCTGAGCATCTGAATCACAATGAAAAAAACAAGCCACACCTACTAAAAACACAGATCCGTGATTCAGATCTCCCCATATCTGTGATTATTGGCTATTTACCATAACCAATGCTCCACGGATGGCATCTATGTAATGACATCAGGAACAAAACACACAACATTTACAAATACTTTAAAAGTAAATTTTATCAGGAAGGCAAAATGTTAACTTAATGTTGAGATCAGCTCTTCTAAAAGAAAGAACAAATGTTGGAACCGAATGCCAAAAAATCCCACTCTGCTGATCGTATTTAAGAAAGTTTTTGCTTCAAAGGCAGTGTTTCTTTCAAAATTCAGCTTCTCAACCAGTCTCCTCAAAATAGAAATGGAGTCACTTATCAATCATCATTGTAATGCCTGCCAGCCTGTCATTACACATCCTTTAAAGCTGATACTTCCAATCCTTCAACGTACACAGCTTAAAAAGTAGGAGAACTTAAAAATTTATTCCCTTCATTTTGAATGCAAAACTTTTTCTATGTTGTTTCAGTTGAACTTCACTTTAGCCATTATAAAATATCAAGTACTAGTGATCTGTGTAGAAATGCAGTAATTCATTAAGTTCCTCTCCTCAGTAAATAGTAAACATCAGTATTTCTCCCTGGTCTTGTCACTTAAGTTAGTCATGAATAGCTCAAAAGCCTGTGGCACTATAAACCAGTTTGTAGCGAGGAAAGAGAGCTTATCCGGTGATTGATATCTCAAAGTAAGAGAAAACATGCTTGAATATGAATCATGTGGGTACTGAGTTTTCTTAAAAAAAGAAAATCACAAGAGGTAACCTTCTTTGAAAGTTCACTAATAACTCCATGGTCTGTACACAAATAATAAACATGTATAATAAATAATAAACATGTCCTCAAAATACTTAAGTGATAACTGTCCTTTAAAGTTGCATAAAATTAGACATTTTAAAATAATATAAAAAAATTTATAGCTCATTAAAAAAAAAAAAACCTGAAAATCTAAAACATGGAACAGGTTACAATACTTATGTACAATCATAAATAGTAAGTAAAGGTCTAGAAGTTTTACTAAGTGATTCCAATTTTATCTCTTTTTCCTTTTCTGCCACTACTTTGATCTTTCTGCTGCAAAGAGAAAAACAACAGCAAAGAAGGCAACATGTCCCAGAAGAGATGTTTCAGTGAATTGAGAGCTGTACAAAACAAAAGCATTGAGGTATAGGAAATGTCAGTTTAAGAACTTAAACATGTTTTCACTGTGAGGAAGATTCTAGGAGTAGAAAAAGGCATAGGTGAATAACTGTGAAAATTTATGTGGAAAAATGTAGGTATGACAACCCAGAGAAACTGGGATAAAAACTGCAGTCATAGTGACATTTTGCTGGTACAAACTGAAAACTGTGTAATGCATAATGCTGACAGAAGGATAGCAGTGCACTTCACAACCAGGCTACTGAATATTTTCAAGTCTTGAAGATTCAGTGGGGCTAGCTCTGGTTCATTCTCATAGTTAGAAAATAAATAAAATAATGCATACTCATTTCAGTAGATCTTTAAGAACTCTTCTGCTGAAGAGCATAGAACAAGTGAAGTGCAGTAATAATGTCAAGACATTTTCAAGACAAATGAAATGGAAAATTTGGAAAAATTGTCTTTCAAAGTATTAGAACTAAGCTTCCTCCCTCCCCTTCACTTCATCCCCAAGAAAATTCCTCATACAATTGGAGAATGTAATTTAAACTTTCAGAAAGTTGATGCGACATAATCTTACTTTATTTTTATTGCTTATAGTTTGGTATATCAGCACTTGAAGCTGGTGTTTACTACAATATTTCCCATATTTTGTATTTTAAATATTATACATATTGTATATATATATGCATTGTATTTTTATTTACACAGAAGTTTGGATTTCCTATACATATGTGTTCAGAAATGTGCCCTATTTTTGGGATGTTATTACAGGTCTTAGGACTGACAGTAACAAGAGGCACCACAAGGATCGAAGAGCTAAAGCACAAAACATAATGAGAAAAGAAGGAGCACATTTCATTATATGTAGCAAAAATTTTTGGTTTTCAAATGCTCTCACAACTTCTAATTGTCCACAAACCCCACCACAAATTCATCTGCTTGGAACAATGAGAACAACTTGGAGACTTGGGGGCAATTTCCAATAGCTCTAGTATATTCACCACTGCTAGAATTCACTTTAATAGAATGGCTGAGCTGAGAACAAGAGGAAATCTGCCTATTCTGTTGCTAAAACATATATATAGGCTAGCAGGGAGAAAAGCAAGATAAGAGGGTATCCAAAATTGATTGTTTTTCAATTTCTCTGCTATTTAGGAAATCCTTGGGGCAGTTGCTGCCCCACCAGTCTTTTTATTAAAAGAAAATACAGTTTAATTACAGTTTCAATTAGATTACCAGGAACCAATATGGACAAAATGTGTTATCGTTCTGGAAGCCTGGCCAGCATTAAAGAACTTCAATTTTATTTACTTTTTGTAGCTGAACCCAAGCCAGCCTTCCTATTTCAATTGAGAAATGTATTTCCCCTTGTAATATTAGGATGAAAATTAGGATAAAAATTTTGTGCACCTTGTAAAGATAAAATTATTAACATAAAGGATCACAAAGCAAACACCCCTCACGACAGACTATCTCAAGAATCATGCTAAAAAGTGCCAGCATGAATAACTGATTTTAAATTAATTTTCTGACACAATCTTTTTTCTTATCCTTCTCTCTTTCTCAATATTTTTTTTATATATGTGCATGGTTTAAGATGCAACCAAGTGAATGATTCAAATCTCCACTGAAGAGCTCCCTCTTCAATTAATCAGACTATCTTTTAGACCACACTTGTGGCATTAATTTATACCAAAAAGCTTCCAGAACCATCTCTAAAAATTTCTTAGGGAGTGCAGCTGTCCTGTCAATTGTAAAGAGCACAAAATACATGGAAGAACTCTAATGGTTAGCCAACTTTCCTACATGACACTGAATTAATGGAAGTAAGAACAGCTTGCAGGTTCTGAGACAAGTATGCTTGAGCCATACACATGCACATGCTCTGCTACATTGATTTGGACAACTGGACTTGAACACTTAATTTAATAACACAGAATATATTTGGTGCTAGTCAAATAATAGGGGAAAAAAGTAATTTTCTATTTCTAACTTTCCATTATTAATGAAAGTAAAAAGAGAGTTCAGAGTTATGTACACCTTCATGGGCACTTTTCTAGGCTCTCTGCATGGAAGATGATAGTGGAATCAAGTCTGAAGTTATTTACACAAGTCAAATTTCAGCTCTCTGTATGAACTTATACATTCTTCTTCCCTACCTTTATTGACTTGGACTTCAGGTTAATTGAATTCAGATAATACAAGTCTCATTTGACAAATGTAGTAGTGGACACATTTTCAATAGCATTAAATTAAAAAAAAAATTATAACTGCATTATTGCATTATCCAATTGCATTTAATCAACAAATTACATATTCTTTAAAGCTTCCAATTTTTCTCTCATAGACAACAGAGACAGTACTTCTGGCCAAAAGTACATGGTGCAATACATGTACCAATATCTCAGAGCTATGGCTGTGTATAATCTGAGAAAGTCTCTAGATGATGTATCACCGATAAATTGAAAGATGTATAAGCTGAATTTTCAAAAGCATCATAATTTATTTAACTTATTTTTTGCAAAAATTAATCAAATTATTACAAAAAAACCCACTGGCAATATACTTTGTCTACGCTACATACAAGAAACTATTTACTGAACATCTATAGTACTTTTATCGTTTTCAAGGCACAATTCACCTGCCTGTTGGACAACTATCAAAATGAGAGTGTTCTCCATTTCAGAACCATTAGAGTTGCAAAAGACCCCCAAGATTGAGTCCAACTTTTGACTGACCATCATCTTGTCAAGCAGACCACAGCACTGAGTGCCACATCTGTCATTTCTTGAGCACATTTGTCTCTTAACAGAAGAGTTTCATTTCACAGAAAGAAATATGGAAGGACACAGAAACAGCAAGCAGCGAATCTGTCTCAGTATAATTCCTAGCATGCTGCTCAGAGATTCTTTGTAATGACTTAAAAATATTTTCCCCCAGGGTCTGCTGTTAAATTATTCCATTAAAATTGACCCAGCAACCTCTAGTTATCTTTTCTGAAATATTTAAGATATTTTTACATCCAGCTTACAGTTTTGATTATTTCTCTATTTCATTATTCTATTTCCTGCAGAAAAACTACTGAAAAAGTTCAGTCTCCCTGCCAGTTTATCTATTCCTTGTAGGCTTTTTTCACATTTTAGAACTTACTGAGACCTTTTTTTCTTAGAGCAACAGAGACTTAAGTTTATATCCTTTTTTGATTATCTTTCTTTTTGTTTGTTTTGTTTTAAAATACCACAGCTTGTAAGCAATTCCTTTTTATTTCCTGTTATTCCCAATTCGTTTTCTGGGCAACATTTTTCTTCTACTTTGCTCATCCCTCATTTCCCTCCAGGCTGTAACAATTATCTACACTCCTCTGGAGATCCACATTGCAATTACTACCTTTCTTCTTTCTTTAATGCTATTTCCCCTTGGCGCTGACTATCTCAGAGATATTTTGAGTCAGCCACTGCTTGAGTATTGGTAGGAAAAAAATCCAGATATTTCTTAGGTAAAAGTTTTGCAACCTAGGACTGTCCCAAAGGTAGAAAATTCTGTCTCTTCCTGCCTTTCCTCCTGTAGTTTAGAGAGCTTTTCAGCGAACAAATTGAAGCACACTACTGTGCTGCATTTCAATTTTGACTGCATTGGAGGTGCTTACTAAGACAAATTAAAGGGGAGCTTCCTTTAGAATTGTCATGTAATTACAAAGTCAACAACTTCTGCTTACCCACTAATTACAGAAAATTGTATTTGATAGCTGCATAATTTGATCATAATTGCAAATATTTGAGCATCTTTAGTGCTGTTTGAAGAATATTTCAAAATGTCTCCTCAGTTCTTCTGGATTCAAACATATGCACAGTGTAAATAAAACCCACCATATGCCAATGGATTGCTTTTATGTATCTACCAATTCAATTTCCATTACATTAATTCCTGTCTTGAACAGTTTCATCTTTTTCAGCAGACACACATAATTTCTGTTTACAGCAGTGTGTAACTGAGTGACAAATCATTACACCACACCAACAAGTTGAATAATCCTACATAGTTTAGTATATTTTGGCCTGCATTTGAATAGATTGGTTTAGACTTGCATGTGTAAGTCCCACATATGCACAAACACAAATTGCTGTGCCAGAAAAAATGCAGTTATATGTCTAGAGAAGAGAATACTCTATGGGTGCTCTCTAAAACACCCCTAGAGAAATGTATTTTGCTAAGTTGCCATTAAATTAGCTGAAATCAAAACCATCTAGAGAGGAATATGAACCTCAGCCACCACACTTAAGTTGTATATAAGTAGGAAAACCCAACTGTCATTGGCTTTCAAAATTATTATTCTCCTTGAGACTCTCATGGATTCATTCCTAAGTAATTTAATTCCTAATCCTCATTTTTTATCCTCATTCTACATGACAAGAATTTATCTATTATACATGTAGCCTAGACACAAGAAATAGGTTTAACATTAACAGAATTGTGTGTTCTAAAAAGAAAGCACATTTTATTTTAATTTATTATGAGGCTTTGCTACACTATCATCCTAAAGTGTACAAGAACATCTCACTAGAAATACATAGCAGTTTTTCATGCAGTTCTTATCTGGTTTTCAGGCAGTATAAACTTTTGCAGACCCTTTCTTTTCTTATAGTGCATCTGTCCTTAAACACACCTGTAACATGGATGCAGCTGAGAATTCATCTGGACTATCAAATCAATAGAATTATATCAGATGATGAAAAAATGAAATTTACATTAAAGAATACATGGAGTAAATATTAAAGAAGAATACCATGTAGAAAGAAACATTCCAAGCATTAATTTTGCTAGAGCAGAGAAAATCAGAGCTGATTCCATTTAGAAGTCACCATTTAGAGAGCATCAGCACAGGCATATTACAAAACCAGAAGAAGCAGCAAAATATTAATATTATGAGGTGAAAAAGCACCAATAACTTCAAGTGAAATGTAGCACTAAACTATTCAGCTTCTCTCTGTCTTGAATTATCCCTGTTAATCCAAAGAAGAAATCATACTGGGGCCAATGGCTAATTCTACAACTGCAATTGTTGCCCCCTATCTTCTTAGGTAAATGACCCGGAATTATAGTTTTATTTGGTGAAATAATATTTTTCTTGTTTGAACAAAGTAAACATTTTAATAAATTAAGCTGTATGATTATTACTGTTCACATTTTCCCACTTAAAGTCAAGTCATTAATTTTTTATTTTTTTTTCCTGAATAGATCCTTCATCAGCAGAAATCTTTGTGGTCTTCTTAATTAATACTGATATCTTAATCTACATAGATTGAGACATTCTCCAAACTGTATACAGAAAAACCTGTACAAGATGTAAAATCTGTATGGTAAAAATGAAGGATGTAGAGAAAGCAAGAAAGACACCTTGTAACATGAAATAATCCTGCAGGGAATTTGGGAAGGGTGTCTGATACCAACAGGATAATCTCCCTGAACAACAGGAGCCATGTCTGATGGAACCACATTAATCCCACAGAATATTCTATAATATTCCACAGAATAATCAAGAAGAACACCTGAACCAATAATGCCATGAATAGAGGAGATTGTCTCCTTTTGGGGATGGGAAAGGAACACAAGATGAACAGGAAAGGAATGATGGGAAGAAGATGGACCACAGTGGTTCTGGTTTGCCTTGTCCCTTGTGACCCCTTGAGTCTGACCACTGACATCAAGGGACATGGCCATCAGCACCAACTTCAAGACAGCAGCTTCTGTGGTAGGATTTAATGGCTTGACACAGCAGCCAAATGAGATTTATAACTACACTCAATACCACAGGAAGTCAGTCCTGCAGCAACTCCCAAAAATAAATAGCTTTTCTCTGGTTTGAGAGGCCAACATGTACTGAGAATTTAACCTCCTCAATTCGCTCTTTTGCTGTAGTCCAAAAATAATCTGTTCCTAGCAGACCTCATCTTTTTTTTTTTTTTTTCCCCTCTTGAAAGTCACATCTTAAAAGAAGTTAATTCTGGGAGTAGAGAATACAGCCACTGTACAAAAATATATATATACTTCTGTGCACATACATAAGTATAAATAGCTATGCCACTATAAGCCCTGGTACTGATATCATTGACTTGGTATCTCTATCAGGAGAAGAGAAAGGAGATAAAGATGAGGTATTTTTTTCCTAAGCTGTCAGCTGCTGAGCTGCTCATTCACATTTCCTATGCTGCGTCCTGTTCCTTCCCTCCCTCAGCCTTTATCCAAATTTCATAAGTAGGATGCAAATAACAGGCACTCTAAAAGATTACAAGGACAGCTTCAGCTTTCAAGAACAGGTGATCTGGATTTAATGTCACAATGATGGATGAATGTTTTTGGATTAGATGTGAAATTAAATTTCTGGAAGCAGGAAGGCCTCTCTGTTCCACTCAGGTTATATGGTGTATGACATTAGAAACACCATGCTGCCAATAGAATTATTGCAAATTAATAATAGTTATTCCAGAATAGGCTCTAATAAACTATTTTAGTATTGTGCATATAAATTAGTGTTTTGCAAAACTGCCATGTCATTGACCCCACGGCACTCAGATCTAAAATGTGAAACATTTATCTCTCTTCTTATTATTGAAAATTCCATGGTGAATTCAAGAAGAACTTAAGTCACTGAAAATATATAAAATGATTTTTCTAAAAATAATAATTTTAATCACAAAGCTCCCCCCAAAGCATACAAAAAATATTTCTTGCTTTGATCTGAAAGCAAAAGAGAACAATTATTAAGCAGTTGTCATTTACACAGGCTGCCACAGTTTTAGTAGAGCAGGGCAAATGAACCCTTTACCTTTAAATGGAAACTCGAACATTTCAAGTTCAAATATTTAAAACCAAGTTAATAAAATCTTGCTTGGCGCAGTCAGAAAAAACTAAGCAAATATAAATCCCACTAAATTTTAAGACCAATGAATCTTGCAGAAATCAAATTGGGAAAAAAAAAAAGGCAAAAGTTACCTCATTTTCCATCTGCATGTTTCAAATATCCCATATATGTACATGTATAAAAAAATACATCACATAAAAGGGGGGGGGAAGCTTGGGCTTGGAGTTTTCAGATTGTCACATTCCTTGCTAGAGGAACAGTCATACAGAGATGACATTTATGATGGACAGTGACAGATATCAGCAATTGTTTTCTTAGACAAATTATTGGCCAAGAAGAAGTGACAAGTCTCCTTTGTCTACTTCACCAGGTTTCACAGAACTCTGAGAACCTGTTTTGGTTCTCAATTGAAACAGGACACTTCAGAATCCAATGAGACAAATCTTGAGAATATTTGAGACTGCAGGATTGTAGAAATAGATTTGCTACTAAGCAAGGACTGGCAAGAAGGGTTCTGAGACAGAAGAAATAGAAATTCACATCCTGTAAAAATCTCAGACTAAAGTGTACCAAATTACATATTAAAAAAAAACCAAAACAAAACCAGAAAACCTACCCTTCAGTTGACATAATTACCTTCCAAATGGAAATAATAGGCTGTGGTCAATAATTTGAATTGGTTTCATCTTTAATTTAAACATTTCTAATGGGAACAAATATTCATCCCTCCATTATCCCAGCAAGACTTCCTTCATCTTACTCACCACAACTAAAAACCAATGGCCACAGGCTATGACAAACAGAATTATTGTTGAAAGGGGCAATTACTCTGTTAAACAGCTACTGTCTCCTGATGTTAAAATTCTTCATTCCGCAGGAGGGCTGCTAGAAATGTCACACTAAGTACAGTAGTAAGTACTGTAAGTAGTAAGTACATAAGTACTAAGTACAGATGGCCACTGTTCAGTTTCAAACACAACCCATCACTGTGCATCTTTTCAGAAAGAAGTACAGCATCATTGAGTGAAAATCAAATTCTTATGTTGAACTAGGAGAGGCATATTTAAAATGCTACATTCTGAGTAACTTTATGAAAAACTAACTTCAAAACCACCATCTGGAAAGTGGCACTTTATAGCACAATATTGTCAAATCAACATGTGCAGGTAAGGGCTGCAGAAACTCAGAGATGCAGGATTTCAGACAGAAATTCCTTGCAGAGATCAGAGAGGAGGCTGATGGTAGAAGTCACTGGTACAAAATTCTAGGGACATAACGTAAATTTTCTATGGTTTTTAAATGTAACACTATGAGAACTGTGTAACACTATGAGCACTGTGTAACACTCACCTCTAAGAGTGAGAATTTAATGCCTTGTCCTTGTAATGACTAAACTCATTGGGACAAATCCCTTATGTTCTAGGAAAAACGTGATTTTTAAGAACATAAATCAGTAGGGTCTCTCAAAGTACTTCCCTTTATTGATGAGTTCTGATATAGATGTCAAAATCCAAGCAAATTAATGCCACTATATATGCTTAAATCTGTTCAGTCTTTGTATACTGCATCAAAACCAATAAAATATACTTTGGGTAGAAACACTTTTCACTAGAACAAGCAGGTGAGACCTGAGCTTTCAGGGCACAATTTCCTTGGATTTAAACTTGTAAAGACAATTAGCTGATAAGAAATTCAAAAGTGTCTTAATACTTCTGGCTTTCTTATGTGCTTTTCTATGTTGCTGTTCTGTAGTTTTTTTGTGTTTGTTTGTTTTGTAGTTTTGGTTTGTTAGTTTGGCTCTTTGGTTTTTTTCTTTTTCTTGTTTTTCACTGTGCGTTGTGGGCTCCAATAAATTGTTAATCAAAAACATTGTTTCAAACTGTGGACCTTTAATACTGAGTCACAGATTTGGAAAGCATTTAAATGCTTGTTTTTGTCATCAGAACTCTACAAACATAGTCCTTCAGAGGCAAAAATAATGATTTGACAGACAGCTACTACATTAAAAACGGCATCATAATCTATTTTGACAGGGATTAATTCAGTAATTAAGAACAACAAGAAGTATAAAGAAAAAAAAGAAAAAAATACATTTTTGAGTAAGCATTTGACATCATTTTACTTTGTAATAAAGTGGGAAAACATTGTCTATTCAGAAATTAAGTTATTTGAAGGTAATGCACTATTTAGTATTACAGGAATTCTGATACATTGTTTAGTCACCAAGTTCATCTCATTTGCTGGAAACCTATTTCAATCAATTGTGTTTTGACCAACACAATAAGGAAAGAAAATTTAACTATTTTAAGGTTGCAGCAGTCAATAACAACAGTCATTTATAAACTCTTTTGCATTTCTTTCTCAAATATAGTGTTCAGTATTTGTGAATTATATGGTGAATTCATTGGTGCCAAAACCCCAAAGCAATCACATCCTCCTCTTACTTAAAAATAGAAACAGCAGAAAATTGGGTCTGAAAATTATTATGGCCACTAAAGTAGAGGAAATTTTGTGTATTAATTCTTTTATGGAATGATAGATTTGTGTACTAATGCTAACAAAAATTAATCAGCTCATTATGTCCATAATGAATTACAAAGGAAAACTGAGGAAAGAATGATGATGACAATGATGATGATGATGATAATAACTATCATGAAATCAAGCAGATATTTTGTATGACAATATGAAAAAAAAAAAATAAATCTGAACAGCAATGATCTGATCATCTTGTTCTGTCTGGTATATAAGGAAGATATATAAACATGTTTTGAATAGCAAAAAAAAATGCACTGTTTAGCAACCAGACCAAAAAATCACGTCCAATTGTAAACACATTAATTCCTTAAGTTTATCTGTATCATCAAGGAAAAATAATTTTAATTCTTTGCAGTAACCATTAAGACATTGTGAACCAAACTGAAATTAATTGGAAGACAAACCAACCCACTTAATTGAAATAAAATTGAAAAAATAAACAAAGAAAAAGAAGATAAATTAAAAATTTAAATTATTATTTATAGTAATCTGTTTGTTAACTGCTTTTGGTGCACATGAATAGCCAACTGCTTTATTTCTGAAGGAAAGGTCTCCTACTTTAACACCTCTTAATCTTTGCAACCTTGTTTTTTCTAATTTGCAAATGCCGACTCAAAAATATTACAAATAGTGACATACAGATCGAGCATTCATATACTTCCACTCTGCACAGGACTAACAACTTTTCTGTACTAAGACTCTATAAAATAAACTTTAATTTAAGTTACCAAGCAATTAAGACATTTCTAAATCCTTATTCTTACAGTATTTGCATTAAAAAAAAAAATACAACTGCTAATATTTAAAAGCTCTAAAACACAAATTGCAGCTTGCATAAACAAGGACAGCAAAGTCAAGCAGCACAGGGTATAGGAATATTTCCCATGGAAAATATACTATTTTCAGGAAGCTTACACTCACTTCCAACACTCACATTTTAATCTTTACTTCTTCTATGCAGAAGAAGAATACAAGGTATAGTCCAGAACTCGGGTTTCCATACCAAAGAAGTTACCCATATTTTTTTTTTCTTGTTAATAATATTAGTTATGGTAAGTCAAATTGAATTAATTATTAAGATGCTTTTTTCAATTAATTATCCAACTGTTTAGTAACCTCAAAGGCAGATTAACAAAAACATAACCACTAATAGTTAAAAGGAGAAATGCATCTTGGGTTAAGGAATTCTTGATAGCCTTGGACCCCAGATTCATGGTCTCAAATTGATAAACCTATTTTATCTTTGCACCAAAACATCACAGAACTACCTTTCCCAAGGTAACTTTTAGTAAATAGTACTTTCATACATCACTGGTTCACCCAAGCACAACCTATCAGTCTATGTCTCTACCTTTTTCTGCAGGTTATACATTATGAAAGAAGTACTGTTTCAAAAACATAGTACTTCAAAAAGCAATAAATCATAGAGGTGGAATAGGTGTATAGAGAAGAATTTCTCACAGAAGTATATTAGATTTTTTTGTGTACTACTGCTCCATCCTCAACCTTATGATAGAAAAAAAACAAGCAGAAAATTGAAGAACAATCAAACAAGGAAAAGAAGAACTCCAGAAGAGTTTACCTTGCTCTTAGCACTTGTTTACAGTTTTTTAGGTTATCTAGCAGTTAAACAGATATATACACTCATATACACCCTCCTCCAGAAGAGCTTCTCACAGCAATTTTGTGCTGCAGGCATGGAAAGACAGACACACACACTCCAAATTAGTCCCTTCTGCTTTCAATAATGTTCTTGACATTTTCATGGCCACTGGAGGAGGAGTTGGTCTCACACAAACCCAGAGAAAGCATCAGACTCCTGCCTGGAACATTATGTTTCCAAGATCCCTGGGAGTTAATCTACTGCCCACAGACACTGCACCCCTGACAGGCTAAGTGATGAATTTCTATCAAACATTTCCTTAACAGATGTTTGCTACAGGCTACTGGTAATTTTTATTTTATTTTATTACTGTATGAACTGTTGTCCTCCTTACCAAAGCCTTCCATCAGACTCTTTATCCAAATCTGTTAATTTACATGTGCATCCTGGTTTGCCTTTATGAAAAATTCCTAGATCTTCCGACAGTATTTCCTAAGAATAATCTTAGCTCAAAATACATCCTGCTTTTATTGCATAGTATGCAGTTTATAAATATTCTTCCAGTACTTAGATTGAATACAGCAATTTAAGGTAAGAAACTTCTGGAGTAACTATTTTAAGAGTAGTAAGTAAAAAGGAACCTATTAGCTGTTTATACACCTCAAATATCTCTCTTGGTATATATTTGAATATCCATGAGATCAATCAGAGCACATGAAATTCCATTAAGGAAAGCAATACATTAATTATTTCTTTTCCTCCTTTAATTTTTCCCCCTCTCTCCTTCACAAACCTCATGCAAATGCGAGTATAGGTGATTTTATATCTACTTATATACATTTGATTTCCTCTAAAACTACTTTTTTTTTTCATTTGCAGCTTTCCTATCAGAAGTAGAAACAAAAAAATGTAAAAGCTTATTTATATAGGCTTAAATTGGCATAATTGCATCCTTAATGTTTGTAACACATAAACCAGACACTCTTATAACTAATAACAGAAATCTCTTACTCTCCTCTGAGAGGAATCATAGAATCATGAAGTTTGATTTGGAAAGGACATAATAAAAGCAATCTAGTCCCAACAACAGGAACATCTCAGTTTTTCTTGCACTCTGATGAATCAATCCACTGTATTGGTTTTTCGATAAAAATAGAGATTACTTTTCCACTTTATGCAAAATTTCACCTGAACTTCATATTTGCATCAAATCCATTTCTTTCACTAAATGTCTCCTCCCTGTAATATCTTGATCTTGAAAGAACTTCATGTAGAAAAGCATTATGGGACAAAGTATTGCTGTAGAAGTGCAGAGATAACTATGCATTAATTATATTTAGATTTCATCAGCATTCTAGTCATGCAGATCTATAAAAATGCCTGGGAGATATGGAAAAACATATAATATTTATCTTTAAATACAGAAAATTGTCAATATTTCTAAATTTGTTTTTGATTTTTGAAATTTTTCTCCCATCTAGATCACTTGCCATTAAAGCACTTGTTTCCTTACATATTTTCCTGACCTTTTTATATCTCAAAGTTCAATAACAGGACGTGCTGCCCAAATTTCCAACACTTTGTACATTGTAGCTATTCTAATCAAAGATATATTTAAGACTCAATACTGATCTCACAGAAAATGCTAGGATGTTTTAATAATAGAAGCTTTCCAGGACAAAAGTTTTTCAGAAGAGCGCCCAAAACCATGTCTCTTGTATTGATTTAGACTTTGCACACCTTAATCTAGAGAACAGAGTCAATATTCAACTCCCACAACTCTCAGAAGTGTCTCTTGAAGCTATTTGCTTAAACTGTAGTCTTCTAAAGTCACTCCTCCTCAACTTGCAAGATCACAGACACCAGGTGAAGAATAAATATTTCTTCTATTTAACTATGTTCGTCAGCCTCTACATTCAGTCTTAAAAGAAAAAAGTCAACTAACTGAGTTAATCTGCACTATAACATGAATGAAAACATCGTTCAGGGACACTCTGGACATGAAATGCACCAATTCACATGTTTTTCAACACACACTTAAGTAGATTAACAGGTTGCCAAAACTAGTTTATTGCCTAGGAAAAGGACGCCACTCTCCAAGTGTATCTCTATTTCAGGAAATGTGAAAAGCATGGTATTAACTAACCAATAAATTATCTCTGACACTAGGTGATGTCAACATTTTTGCATACTTACCACTATTTCAAAAATCAATAAGGCACAAATGAGTGATTGCAAAGTGAATGTTTCCAGAGATTGTCAATCCTCCCTGGCAGCAACAGCCACTTTGGCACCTGCAGCTGAGACACTGCAGCATTCAACATGAGCCTTTTAACTACCCTCCAAGTGACAGTGACAGCTGATAGCCAATGGAAGAACTGTCTTTAAGAACCACACAAATTCTTACTCTTACTTCAGGAAGCCATTTTCAATGTAATAAAATATATTTGAGAGAATGTCACAAAACAGAGGTCTAGGCTTTTGATGCAGCATTACTTGAACAATCATAATAAAGCCATTAAGAAAACATGAATAAAAAAATTGTCTCTATCAGTCTTTGGTTGTTGCTGCCCCAAAACAGCATTTTCCTCTAGCAAAAGCAACTGTAGGATATGCTTGGTTCATTCTTAAGGCTTAACATTTTCATACATTTCTGTGTTAATATTTTCTCTCTGGCTTTCAATTAACTGCCTGCCTTCTCTGCTCCCACTGTGAAGCAACAGCTGGATTTTATCCAATTTAGAAATCTTTCCCTTTCTCTATGCTATCAATTTCTGTTCTCCCTCTTGTTTTCTCTTATGGTGGCTGTATACTGTTCCTCATTTACAGGCTTCACTTTCTGAACTCTCTGCCACTTAAGATTCAATTTGTCATTTTAAAATTGTACTCCAAGTGCGACCTAGGCAGGGCCAACTAGGAGAAAAATGATTATTTCTTTGGTGGACAACATGAGTTTTCTTAATAGCATTTAAAATAATCATGTCATAAAAATATAGCTCTCATTTTTATTCCATTGCACATAATATACAGATAATTGCCTCAAAACTACTGTTTAAATATTGTCATCCCATTATTCAATGATTTCTCTATCTGTTTAATACATGAGACTCCAGACAGACAAATTACTATAAAATTACATGCTAAAGCAACAGATGAAGAAACTTAGCTATGTTAAACCAATGGAGCACCACCCACTTCAATGTACATCCCTTTAAGGCCTTGCCTGTGCTCCCAATCTTTAGTCTAAAAGAGTATTCATTCCCTATAAAGTGATGTGTAATGAATTTACATGGCAGTTAGGAACTTTGTTTTCTGGTGGAGTTGGTAGTGTTATGTTAACTGACTCGATGGTCTGAAGGGTCTTTTCAAACCCAAATCATTCCACATTTCAATGAAAATATTTCTCTTCAGTCAGGGAAGCAGACACAAAGGAAAAACAACTGTCCCTGTTTTTATTCAAAGGATGATGTAAGCTTTTTTCCCTTAAAAATGAAAGTGAACACAATCACCAATAGAAAAAAAAAAAAAGGCATATTCCTCCTCATTTAACTCCATTTGTCCACCCATTTCACTCTTGGCTGCAACATGGCCATGTTTGAACTGTCTGAGAGCCCTCCTGGTGCCAGTGTGCATCTGGCTGTCTGGGCTCAAAGCAGTAACCAGGGAACAGGAGACACAAAATTAAATTTCTTCAAGTATTCACATTATCAAGATGTTTTTAAATAGGCCTTCTTAATAAATCTAAATGTAACTATAATATTTAAATAGGTAATACTCTCTGAAACATGCACAATATTAAACTACTCGGGGCCCTATTGACTTTTTCTATTCTCATTATTCTTTTCTCATAAAACGTTACAAAAGAGAATCACAGGTTTAGAACACCAAGTCATTAACATTTTCAAGTGGCATTTTATTTCTATTTTCATCCCATTAATTGCATACAAGTCTCTCCACTCAGAACATTTCACACAGGCAGCAGCACATGAACGACATATAACTAGAACAAGATTAAGGAAAGGTGAAATGGGGTAAGATAATAGCGAATTTTACTTTGTAAAATGAGGCACAAAGAAGAAAAATATCTGGTCCAATACCTCAAAGAAATTTCTGACAAGGTAAGGAGTAGTGCTTTAGTATCTGTAAAACGCTCTGATCAATAA
The DNA here is from genome assembly GCA_035583215.1 of Arremon brunneinucha. NCBI lineage: Eukaryota > Metazoa > Chordata > Aves > Passeriformes > Passerellidae > Arremon > Arremon brunneinucha. The sequence continues at coordinate 12,781,371 of JAWWEX010000001.1, read as the reverse complement.
GCAGTTTGCCAGTAATTTTGCCTGAATTCCTCTTTCCCCTTAACAGGCTTTGGGCGTTCATTTTGTTTCAGAGACTTCTTAGATAAGTGTTCTTCTTGGATAATCAGGCAGAATTTATTCTTGCAAGACTGCATTGGCTCTTGCAGGGTTTTACAGAAGCCATGGATTTTAGTAAGAATGTGAATGTGTGGGTGTCATCCCAGCTTCCCCTTAAAGGATGTCTTTTGTCTTTTCTGTATGGGACCACTCCTCTTCAGACTTGTTAAACTCACTGTCCTTCTCTCTCTTCTGCCTAACATAGCTAAAAAAAACCTGTAGTCACCTTGTACATATCCCTAGGTACTGGAGATGGGGAAAGGAAGAACACAGAAAAAGCATCTAACACTCTTCCCTTCTGTAGAGACAAGAGCCTCTAAACATCAATATAAACAACCTGATTTTCAGGACTAACTGCTTCTCTAATTGAATAAGTAGCTCCCAGCTAATAAACATAAACACCAAGAAAATCAATCTTCATTTCCCTGGACCAGGTGAAATAAAGATTCTAACCCACAACTGTCAACCCTTCTTACCCTAAAATCCACTAGTCTAATTTAGAGGGAACTGCAGCTTTCTAAAATACAATTTGAAAGGTAGGATATGCATGGCTACTCCAAAGACTACAGAATAAAATAAAAATTAAAAAAGAAATAGATAAATAAAAAAACCAGAAAAAAAGCTTCCAAGTTGTTCAGGTATACTGCTGAAAACTGCAAATTGTGTGATAATCTGATCAGAAACGACCAAGACGAAAGGGTTTGCAACACTGCATCCAATATAGGATGATATCTGAAAAAGTTTGCTATGATTCTACTGGTATTTCAGGATTAAAGCATAAGCCATATAACCAAAAGAGGTTTCTTTGGACTGACATGTGTAGATTTTAGAAATAGATAAAATGTAACCTGGTATTTCCTTTAGATCCAGTGCCTTGTCAGATATACAGTCAATTCTACGTAACTCCCATCTTTAATACCCAAACACCAACAAGCCCTTAACAGCTTGCAAAATCCTTATGCACTGCAGAAATTATTATGGTTTTACTGCTTGAATGCTGGAATAACAGCACCTTTTTAATATATATAAGCTTGTATGATTTACTTGGCAAAGGAAGTAAGATGCCTTTTCAACAGGAGTTTTCTGTCAATGTATCAATGTCCTCTGTTGGGTCCCAGTGCTGGCTTGAGTAGGGTGAGAGTAGGCTGAGAGGAAATCTAAAACTCTTGATTGCACTCACATTTCAGTATTTGTCTCATTTCTCAGACAATGAAAGACCTTCACTCTTAGAAGTTACACAGGCAAAGGACGAGACTGTTTTATTTTCATTATAGATTTCTACTGTATCAAAGACATCCAGCATATCAAATACTTATGACAATTAATATTAAATAAACCATAATTTCACTGAGATACAACTCTTGGCATTGTGTTTTGTAAGCATTTAGTTTTTTGATAAATACACAAAAAATTCATTAAACACCATACAGCTTTAATTTTGTCTTCATAGCTCTCGTCCTAGTCAGAGTATTAATGGATTACTTTAGAAAACCCCACCAAGTCAGCATATGACTGGCTTATAATTGAACACGAGGTTCCACAGCTCTTAGTAAAACACAATTTAAATGCTGTTAAGTGCATCCCAGGTAAACAGCTGCTGGCCACTGATCCTGGTTAAGCTGACAATCCTATTTTCTGAATTCTGATACAGTAGTGCCAGCTGTAATGATCCTCCTTTGTACAAAACCAAATCCACTTTTGTGTTAGCAACCTGTGTTGCCTGATAGTGACTGCTTCCATTCTTCAATGGCAGTCCCAAAAAAGCAGAAAAGTAAGGAAGCGAAGATTTGCTCATCCTAAACCTTAACAAAAAAAATTTAAACGAAACCAAAAAGCTCTCCCTTCTGAGAAAAGCCAATCTTCAGTACCTTTCCTAGAAAATGAAGGACAAGAGGTAAACTTGATGATTAATCTCACCAAACATAAAAACCCAAATTTGCAGTGCCTGTATATGAGTTTCATTTCCAGGATGATTTTGCAAGAAGCAAAGTATATTAAACAAAGGACCTTGCTTTTCTAAAGGATCTTTTGTCTTTTATTAACTTTTTGTCAAGTTCATTTTCTACCTTTCACATGAACCAAAGGGAAAAAAATAGATAAAAGAAGCGAAAATCGTGTACAATTGTGTCAGTGAAAAATCTTAGCACTTTCCTGTAAAATTCAATTTTATATTTAGACATATCTATTCAAAACATTTTCTACATGCTGCTATTCTAAGCATAAATTTACTCTGGCTTTTAAACTGCATTAGCAAAAGGCAGGAAGCTTGTCTAAAAATGCACATTCTTGTATGCATGCATATCAAAAGGCAGAGAGAGAATGTACTTTACCTTAAGCATATGAGGTATTTTTAATCTTAAAAAGACCCAACTAAACCAAACCCATAAAAAAATCCCCAAAAACTTAAAACTTGTGTCTCTATGTATATCAGAACAGTATTCAGAACTGCAAGTATTTGAAAGCTGTGCCTTATTTTTGACTATCTTAATAGATAGTGATTACTTTTAGCAGCTGTATTGTTGCATGTAAAACAAAAAATTTACTTTTTATACATAAATAAAAATTCTCAATTTGCATTTACTCGGTATGTTCTTATTTTATAAATAATTTAGCCTGAAGAAAAGGCTCTGGGAGGGGGCTTTATTGCTCTCTAGAGCTACCTGAAAGGAGGGTGTAGGTAGGTGGGATCAATTGTCTTGTCCTAGGTAATAAGTGACAGGACAAGAGGAAATGGCCTCCCTGCATCATGGGAGGCTCAGGTTGGACATCACAAAGAATTTCATCATGGGAAGGATTGTCAGGTATGGGAATGGGCTTCCCAGAGTGGTGGTGGAGTCACCATCCCTGGAGTGTTCAAGAAACAGCTGGACATGGGACCTGGCTGTCTGCTCTTTTGACAAGGTGGAAACCAGCCATAGGTTGGACTTGATGACCCAAAAGGGTCTTTTCCAACCTTAATGACTCTGTGATTTAGAAATTAGGTAAGCATTTTTTCCTTCTTTTTAATTGAAAATGCAGTTTTTGTTAGATCTACCAACCAACATTTAGTCAAGATCTTCCAGCAGTAGAACAAAATCCATACTGTATCACCAGACCTAAAACACGCACATGGTACCTACAAATATCTCACCAATGCAGACATGGCTTTCCTTGGTGTATCTAAGGAGCCATGTGAGTTCTGCTGAGAGGGAGAAGATACCACTTCTATTTCCTCAGACTGATTTGAAACTGCTGTCTTTATCTTTTTGGAAAGCATTCCAATCTCTAAGGTGTTATACAAAAGTGAGGTACTAAAATCTCTATCTTCACTTGTGCCCTAAAAAAAGAGGCCACATTTTGGTTGGTTTTTGGCTTGGTGCTCCCAAGTGCCTCCCAAAGAAGCAGTCTGAGCTAGTCTGGATAAGGACTAAAAACAAAATATATGAAATTTTGAAGTCACAGTGTACTTAGTAGGTGTGCAATAACCTGCAGAATTGGTTGCAGCAGGCTGACAGGTAACTACAGACCCATCCCCTTTCCATGCACAAGAGCTTGACCTCATTTGAAGCACACTAAGAGCAATCTAAACAGGCAGAGGAAGATAAATACCCAAGTAAAATAATTGCAGGTTTCAAAATATACAAGGTAAACTTTAGGATAGCTTCTCTGAGATATCTACCTGTCTCCGGAAGAAAGAGGACACAGAGCTTTCTCACACGTACTAACATCAAACTAGTTTATGTACTTATAGGAATTTTTTTTCTTTGGCTTACAAGTTTTCAGTCCCAGCTTCCCCAAAACCACCTAGAAATAACAGACTTTGGATCTTCATTTTCCTCCAAACATATGTATTCCAAAGACAATAAGATAACTACATACAAATGCCTGTGTATTTTATTAAATATTTTGATTGTCAGTTTCCATTATACTGAGAAGTCTTAATTTTTAAAATTCAGAATTATTTGATGATTTTTTTGAAACATAGTTTGATTTGCATGAGATGTAGAAACAACTGTTGGAGGAGATTTTAAGACTGCAATGTGATGTATCATTTATAGTTATAAACATTTTCTTATTTATTTCATTTCACCAAGGGCTTTATGTTTGGATTTGTGCAAAACAATGTCAGAGGCCAAGGAAAATTTCTAAGGACTATAGGAGTTAATTCTACATGTTTTTCAAGTTCTCTTCTTTCTCATTCTTTTCTTTGAGATATATAGATGGCATGGAACACCAAAAAGAAGCCTGGCTATCCCTCAGATGTAATCAGGGATGCTAGACAGATGAGAGCTCATGAATCTCCTGACAATCCTAGAACATCCTAGTTAATAATCAAACCTGCAATCAGACATTGAGCCATTTTGTCCTTGACTTCAGCTGTGCACAGCAATTTAAGAAATACAAGGATGGTTAGGACAGACTAATTGGAAAGCAAAATGTTGAAGAGCAGCAGTAGAGCCTGTTCTGGGTCAGTAGTGTCATCTGCCTGTCTTCATATAGCTGCATGTACCAGCAAATGAAAACACAGCAATTACCTAAGTAAATGGCAAGGTCTGAAAAATACCAGCCTAGGGAGAAATAAAATCCATGAATGACTCGATATTTTAACTTAAAAGTAAGCAAGAAAAGCACATTCAGTGAAATAATCAGCTACATTTCAATCTATGTTAATTTTGTAACACCTGCAAATTTAACAAAATGTGGCGATTCAAAAATGATGTTTTGCTTTTTCAACTCAATTAAATTATAGAACTATTAAGGATAATAGTATTCAGTGCCATGAATGAACGAGACATAACACTTCAATGACAAAAAAAAATTGTTTTAAACTTGACCTGAGTAAGTCACCCACCCTTTGAGTACTAAAGGATCTTCAGTCTCTTAGATTAGGTTTTCCTCTGCATCTCCCTTTTTTCCTTCCTTCCTTTTCTGTCAGTAATGAATAGTCTTTCAGAAGTGAAATGGATTTATCCTTCTCTCTGGAAAATCCCTCATACAGGAACTGCAGCAGACACAACAGGGACTGAGTTATCCCTTAAGCAGCTCCTAACCAAGTGATATTTCCTACCTGAAGATAAATTTTAATACACTTGCTAATAACCCAGTGCACCAGAAATAGATTATATACCAGTACTCTATTTGTTTTTATTCACAGAGGAAAAGTGGAATAAAATTTTCAAATCTCCAAATAAATTCAACTAGGCAGGAAGCCTAATTATTAATTAATATGTTTAGCATATTCTGGAATAGTCTTTATAAAAAAATTAACCTGTATTTTTTATTTTGTTGATTTATGAGTCAGAAACTTCACATTATGAAATCTTTGTTCTGTATATGACTTTAATTGGTTACCTTCTCTTTACTGAGAGAAAATGCAAATTTTCCACTAGTTTATATATTGAACCTGCTCAGTAGGCAAAAATGTCACTGAGAAACCATGCCAAATTATTGGACTTCTGATTTTCTTTAGACTTCTGCATTCTATTTAATATGGCATGTCTTGAAAATGTCAATTAAAACCAACATGAAATTAAGAAGTGCATCCACCCATACAGTTCCTACCTATCTAATTTTGCTTTGGTAACACAATTCTTCAATTTTCTTAGTAAAATATGATAAGCCATGTTCACCAAACCAGATTCAGATTAAATCACATTTAGGAAAGTGCTACCCTAGAAATTTAACTTCATGCAACTGTCTTGGCACAGAATCACTAGGAAGAGATGAACTAGAAAACCTCCCAAGTCAAGTCCAGAATTAGAAGAGTTTATTTATGTGGAAATTGATGAAAAATTCCTCTCAGCTAAGGAGGCAGCCAACCACAGAACAAGTGAGCTTTGAAAAACAGGTTATAAGCAACATATATGCTTCCTGGCAGAAAATGTTAGCAATAACTAAGAGATTGAGCAGGTGACAGTACACTCCAACCTTTTCCCGTTTTCAAGAAGTTCTTCTGGTTTTCACTTTCCTATTTTTTTAGGCTTAGGCTACAGGATAAATGTCATCCATTCTTAGAAATTATTGACAAGATGTTTCTTACAGCATGGACTTTCTTCCTTCAATACTTTGAGAATTCTTTGCTGATGTGATCAGATAGTTGGAAAAAACTGAACTCCCAAGTTCTACAGCCTGCAGAAACACCATGATTAGAGGTCTTTCTAAAAAGATTGTACATGTTTGTGTTAATATAGGCAAGTTAGTGCAGGATAGTGTGACCTTGTGAGGAACCTTGTTTGTGTTTCACATTTCAAGTGAGGCAACTTGGTAAGGCCAGTCGATGACTAACTGTGAAATGTAGTATGAAAAATAAAAATCAGCTGCAAATTAAAATGTATTGGCAACGTACTACATCTACATATTGTAGACGTAATATGCTAACTTTTTTTTTCCAAAATTTCCCTTACATATATATTCTAGAATAGATTCCATTTAATGGCTATTCTAAAGCATTTACTTAACAAAACTATTTTCATGCACATGCAACACTTCAACTGAAGAAGACCTTAAAGTAATACCATATCCAGTCTGTACTGTAAGCTAAGATTCCCACATAAATCTGGTTTATGTAAAAATTAGTCGGCCTCACATAAAATGTCCTTAAACATGTTGATGTGTCTCATGTTGCTACAGTCCTGTCACACTCATTTCATGTTCAAAACTCTTCTCAGATTCACTTCAGAATGAAATTAAAAGCAAGAACTGAACAGGAAAATAAGAAAGATCAGTGATGATTTGGAACGCTCTGCACTGGCACAATTATCTGAAGGAGGCATTTCTACTTCTTCTTTTTTTGTCCTTTTAATAGGAATTATTCTGTAGAGATTAAAATAAAGAACAAACACTAAATCTTAAATTATCTACATCCAAACTCCTGAGAAAAATTTAATAGAACAGCACCTCTACCAAAAATGACAGAAATGGCCAAAGGTGAATTGACAATCAACCAATAAGAACACTTAACTCTCAGCGATGTGCCCTGGACCACAGGGCATGTTTTGCTTATGGCACTTCTGGAGCAGCCTAAGTCCTCAACAACACTTACAGGATTTCTCCTGGAACTGAGAGACAGACATCAAATGTGCTGCAATCTGTGCAAAACAGCTGTTCCTCAACGAAACCTTGGATGCCTGATACACCAACCAGGGAAAACAACCAAGGGCTACCAGCCAAGGCCATGCTGTTTTAGTAGGACCTTCCCTATTATGGCCAACATTTGTGGAAGCACCATCTGTTCTGACAACAAAGAGCACGACTTTTCTTTATTTTCTGGTTGATCCCCCAGCTCCCAGTCTAATATCTTCTTCACCTGTGACATTGCAACACGTCCCTGGCTCTGCAGAGTGTGCACCACATACCACAGGGAACAATCTTCTTCCAAGTTTTGCATTATCTAGCTCAGAGTAGGGAGCAATACCACAAATTAAACTCCAATCACACAGAAAGTTGTTTACCATGTAAAGCACAGGGAGTTTTCATTGTTCAAATGCCATTAATGAAATCCACACAAATAAGTCCCTAAGCTTTTCCCTCAAAAATTAATGCTAAAGCATTTATTCATAACTGCATGTTCTTTTCAAAAGACTAACAATTACCAGGCTTTAATGACATCTCTTTGGAGAATATGGATATATAATATGTATAAACCTAAAATAATTGTTTGGCTGGAAGCCTGGCTAAATCACAATTCTGTAAGTGAAAATCTTTCAGATGAAAATTTCTTTCATAGTACAGTTATATTCATTGTACAAGTCAAACTGTATTTTGAAGTCAGTAATTTGGAAAAGCGATTTTCTTCTTCAGAAGTTAGGAGAAAAAAACAATAAAATGGTTACTTTTCAAAGTATTTGACATCTTTCTTACAGTGTTGGAAGAAAATTGGAAGAACCTGCACGGCAGCAGGAAAAAAATGGCGTGCTATGGAACTATGTTAACTTAAAAATTACAAAAAGAACTCTAACAGGCTCATGTACAGAATTAATAAAACACAACAGAGGTATCCTGTTCTAAGAGTTAAGGTGTAAGAGCTGGGGGAGAGGGAGAGATTAAAAAAAAGGAGATGGAAAAGAAAACAAACAAACAAACAAACAAGTGACTTTGGCATCAACCAGCTGGACAGACCACTGTAAGAAAATAATGAAAAATTAAAAATGGCTACAACATTTGGTCACTAATATTCAGCAGAACTCCTACTAAACCAAGGTATTGTTTCTTTTTACCCCTACCGCCAGGAAAATTATTTTATTTTGCCCATATCAGTGGTTTCAGTCACTCAAAGTTAATTGTTTCACCACACTAACAAATAAATCTACAATTCAAAATCAAATCCATGTCAAGCGATAAAAAGAAAAAAAAAAAAAGGAAAAAAAGAGAAATTAAGGGAAACTCATTAATTCCTTTCCTTCATATCTGAACGTTTAATGAATAGGTATTTAAAGGCTGCTATTCTTACGTAAGAATTCTGTAATTTTAATTTCTTGGAGGGGATTTCACAGCAGCACCACTGCCCCATCAAGGCATTATTTTCAAGTGACACCTTGGTGACAACTTCTCTAAACAAACTGCAGGTTTGATAAATAGGTAGGATACACAAACAATACTAAATTTCATGAACTACATATTTTCTAATAAAATATTTTAAAAGTATGCAAGTTATACTATAGTCACAGAAAAATCAGGAAGTTTTAAAAGTAAGAGGCAATCCTAGGTAGCCTTAAGAAATCAGGTAAATAAGAGAGAAATCATCTCCAGTTTACAGATGAGGAAATAGGCCACAAAGAGTATTTTATATTGAGGTTTGCTTCCATACAGCCTATTTGCCACCCAGATTTTACACTGTTCAGCAAAAAGTGTGAGTTTTTTAGACATAACATTATAAAATATTTATATGAACTCATTAAACACAAGTCTACATTGGACTGGTTTTATCTCACTCTACCTTCTTAGCTGTTTTATTAGGAATTTATGTTGTGTTTCACCTATATAAAATGACCGTGTTTTCCAGGTGAATAAATGCTGTTAATTTTCCAAGAGTTCTGCAAGGAACAGAGCTGTGACCTTACATTCAGTCCATTAATTTCAAAGAGTATAAAGATTTCATGGAAGGTCTATATAACTGAAATCTTTCAGCTATGAATAAGCTTTTTCAAATAAGTCTGGTCCTCAAAATTTCTCGACCTAATATGACATTTTCATAAACTCTCAGAAACTTATTTTCAAAAAAGTCTTATTATTTAAAAAAACATAAAAAAGGGATAATCATTACAGATAAAAGCTAACTTAACTATAAAATAGATAGCAATATAGTTTAGTATGTTTTTGAAAAGTGGTTTTCCTGTGAGCAGATTCAAATAATGCAGAATAATCTAAGGGAATAGAGACCATGAACTACTGTATACATCTGAAAAAATCTCAAAATCACTGACTGTACTACTTTTTATAGCGTTTTAGCTAGTCTGATATCCACAAAAACCTCAAGATACAAAACTTATGTTGGGTTCCTATCACTGGCAAGCCAATTTGAATTCCACTTGTCAAACACTGCCCTAAAACACACTAGTAGATTTGACCATGTGATCAAACTCTACCAACTTCATTTACTTTCTTCCATGAATAGACCAAAATAATTTAATTTTTCATTCAATTTGAACTAAACTGAAAATTACTATTGGGTCTCAGAATTAAGTCTTCTTAAGAAGACTTTCCTGACAATCATACTGCAAGGAGCTGAATGAGTCACACTAGCAGCTCTCTCATCAAAATTGAGATCACTGATAATCCAAACACACAGGAAACAATTAATAATGGGTCTGTCTGGAAGTTCTGTAGAATGTTAAGCATTCTGTTTTACTTTTGAGTTCAAGAGGGTACTACAGGAAAGTCTCACAGATATGGATCTGTTTGGCTTTTTCCCTGGCTTCAAGGTCTCAGATACCAATAATTAAAACTACATGACCTGAAGCATAAAATATTTAGTTATGGACTCACTGTACTACTTACACCAGTAAGCCTTTTTGAAGTGTAAGCCTTTTTTTGTAAGATATTTTGCTTATCTTCCTGCACAGAACCACACATCATCTATTTCTACAATTTTTGTTATTATTCACACAAAATATTCTATAGGCAAACATGCTACCTTTACATTTTTTTTTTTACATTAACCCAAGAAAGACTGGTAATATACTGAACAATACAATGAAAGACTGAAGTTCTGACCTATAGGAATGCATGCACACAGCATCGTTTTCCAATTTAGTGGGAAAAAATATCAATGACTTGATCTGTATGCTTCTCATACTGGGAAGGTCACTGAAGGAGAGACATAAGAGATCTTTGAGTAAAGAGAATAACCTAACTTAAATAACCTAAGTACTTAAACTTTGTTTAACAAATTTAAACAAAAAATATTGATGAGCTGTGTTGGCAGGCAGAAGGAATAGTTTAGGAAACACTTAAAGACACCCATGGCTATGGATAGATGCTGAGAACTGGTAAATTCAGTTTTCTCTCCCTCTACATTAATATTGGCTGCTGTGGTTAATTCATGTGACAGCTGGGGCTTATTTCATCTCCCAGTCTGTATTAAAACAGGTATGTCTGACCTCATATAAGACTGCAGCTAGAAATTATCATGCAGTTATCAGCATATCTTAAAAACTAGAATAGTGTTTGAGCTACAGAAGAATAATTTAGCTCAATTATAGAGATTGACTCTCCCTTTTTAAAAACCCTGCATAATATAAAAGATTTGTATAGCTAAAGTGGCAATTTCCTACTAGAAACGATAAAATACTTTTTTATCAATTTATTCATCTGGGAGATACACAGAAAATGCTGCTGTACTTTTCCATGTTGAAATCCCCTCATTCCCTCTACAGGAAATCATTACTCTCAATATACACTTAGGATAATTTTTAAATAATGCAAATTATGAGTATAACCTCTCATATGATTAGGGCCTGAGGCACAAATCAACTACTTGCTGAAATTCTACTACTAATATGACTTCCAGATAAACTTCAGAAAACCCAAGGTGTATTTCTGGTTCTTATTTTAATATGAGCAACCTCTTCTAGTACTAGAAGGAAAAAGTTTTCCTTATTCAACAAGATTAACCCCAAAATTCCGTCCTAAACTTTACATATTACATTTTTCTGCATTGGGTACTGAACATATCTTGGCACATTTAAGAGTACATTGGTTCTAAGAATAACAGGAGTCACTGAAATACACCACTGAAAAAATAAACAATATTAAATGAACACTTTTTCCACTGAAAATTGTGCAAACATACTAAAAAACATGTAAAAAAATTACTAATAAAATTGTTGTGCTGAAGTTACCATTAGCCATTAGTTCAAAATGTGTGAAGAAACTAAACTATGAACCAATGAGAGTATTTTCACACATTTTTTAGAATTTATTATGCTTTCCATATTGTTTCCATAATATTATTAATTTTAATGTTAATAGATTATGTTTCCATAATATTATTAATATTATTTCCATATTTCCACAACTTTGTCTGCAGATGAGCATCTATAACATCAACATTTTAATTATAGATCTATCACCAAAAAGAATATTTTTACAGCTATTCAATGAGCTAAAAGAACATGCATATGGAATAAAGAAGGAGGAAAAAGTTGGAAGCACCTCAATAAATATAGACACTATGCTATTATTAAAAAAAAATCAAATTCTGACCATCTAAAAGGAAACTTAGGAATCTGTTCTGCATTCCAGGTTTTACTTAATCATTCAGCTTGTTATGAGATTGTTACTGTGAACAACAAACAGGAACTATGAGTTTAAATCACTTTTTAATTGCTTTCACAGTTCATTCATTGGGCAATGACCACGTAATAGTCAGGATAAATGCCAGTAATATTTCTCTTGTGGTTCCTAATTCTAACCCCAGTTAGACAAATTACCAGATTTTTCTCCAACAGTCAGCTCAAATCAACCTCATTTAACAGCAATTATTGGTTTTTTTGTAACTGGAGCTGTTGAGAAATAAAATGGGGAATTGTTTTGAAAGGAGTATATTTCATAATTTTGTTTATATCTATATTTTCTTTAATAAAAGCTTTTCATGTTAAGTTAATTTTTCATATTTTGGGCAGTATTTTTTTCTGAATGGATAAACTATAGGAGAAGCCAATAATTTCTCTCTCACACAAACATATTATTTTTCTCTTGTTTCCATTTAGTTTCCTCTACATTTCCAGTAGTAATTCCTTCCTCCTTGTTCCCTTGTTTAATCTTTGTGAACACCATGTATTCAGTCCAGAAACAGAGAAAGAATAAATCAGATTATTTTTAAGATTATAAATCAGATTATTTATGATCCTATACCAATAATGGCCTCTTTGCCATCTAAATGTGTGTTAGCACTTGTGCTGCTGAACCAAATATCTTATATTTTCTATGATTACAGATGGAATCTTTCCACCTAAAAGCAAGATCTATTTTACCTAAAAAATACTAAAGTACATAATAAAAATATTTTCCTGCTTATTTCTTCCTCCACATTGGAAAAAAGCCCAGTTCTGACTGAGTATCAATAAAATCTGTTTTTTTCCATGATTAGCATGGCATGCTGATTGGAATTCAGATTGGGCCTTTTCTCTTCACAGACACTACAGAGCCTTTTAGCTGCAGGAATTTATGTTTTCTTCTACTTGCCACAGATTAAGCTGTGGCCATTTCAAAAGAATGATAAGTCTCATCTTTCATTTCTAGTATTTCCATGTTTATAAGATGTTTTCAGCCTTGTTATTTAGAATTGAAGTGTCAAATTTAAAAAATTGCTCATTTCAACACCTTTTAAGAAACATAAAATATAAAACTGCTAAGGAAACCATGACTGAACATCTTCCAGCCTCAGGAAGACTGTGTTGCTTTTCCTTCTGGACTTTAAACGAGCATTGACCAAGTGAACTCTAGAACCTGAATCAAAAAAGTGTTCCTCAGAGGAACTTAGTTTAATTTCTGTCCCCATCCAAAATAAAATATAATATGCTGAACTGGGGTTGGTATCTCAGGAAAGCACCACATTGAAACCCTGTAGACAGGCCAGCATCCTGATGATGGCTTAGGCATTCCAACTACATTGAATAAAGAAAAAAAAACTTTTTTTTTTTTTTAAATACTATTACTACTGAAACTTCAAACAGATGAAATTTAAACTTTGCCACTTGGTGGCTGACATTCCTTAATGTCCCCATTCTGGTTTGAATGCTGACTAGAAAGCAGGTACAACATACACTCATAACTTTGTTCAGACACAAATCTGCATCAGCCCATCACTGTGCACAGACAAATGCACATCTGATTGATCATTTCATTTTTGCTTTTTTCGTTCTGAAGGTGAGGCCACATAAGTGACAACAAATATTTTATAGATATATTCCTTCCACTGCTGGCAAACAAATGCACCTGTATTTGATGCAATAACAAAGTCATATGATTTCAAACAATCCTATATATTTTAGTTCTAATTTAATGGGTTTAAGCATGCTTAAACTTTTGAATTTATTTTTACATTGAGCAAGTGGAGTCACAATCCTTTCTCAATCATGTACAGTACATAATTTGAAGAAAAAAGTCTCAAAAGTGTGAAAATGGGGCAAAGGAAGGGCAAGAAACTTGGACAGAAAAAACATGCAGGGGGAAGGTACAGAATTAGGTGAGAAGAGTGAGTTTAAAGTTTCACAAGGACATGAGAATGATATCTGTTTTAAATGACAACAAAATCAATTATTCTGAACAGGGAATACATGTTTTATAAACATATTATTTCTATGTGCTTTTCATAAGGGCAAATGCAGAAACAATTTGCATTTTTTTAACCATAACTTCAATCTTCACTGTCAAATGGTAAAAAAATCATCTTTCATGTGCAGCTTAGGATCCTCATTTTAATGAGGACTTTGACAACTGACAAAAGCATGTGGATTTCTGTTTCAAGTATATCTTAAGTGTGCACCTGAATTACAAATTTTTAGAGGCCATTTTTGTTTCTGATAGTTCTTTTGATACGCTCTAAGTGAGGTTTGCTAGCAACTTTTCTATAGTCAGACAACACTATTTAAACTGAGCATGGGCATTCCATCCTTAGGGAGAAGGGGATTAGTGATTTCTGGACAGAATTTTGCCTCCAGAATTGTGGTTATTTTCCTTAGAAAGATCATTAGGTCCATGTTTCTCATGGTTAATGCTACATTTTTATTGCTCTATTGTTTCTTTATTGTTTTTTTTGTCTCAATTTTTTCCTGGTTTATTACTTGTTATTTCTGTTAGTTTAATTGTATTCTGCTTTCAGCGAAGCAGAAAAGAATTATATATTTGCAAAACTGCATGGCACATGAATTCCATTAAGTTAAATACATTTAAGTGACTATATTAGGAAGAAATCTTAGAAAAAAACAGCATAGAGGATTTTTTTCTCATAATATATTATCGCTATTCAATATTACAACAGAATGTCACAAATTGTAACAATGAAAATAATATTTAACCATGTGAATGTTTTTTACATTTAACACTTGCACACCAAGCAAGACAAGCACGAAAACAGAACCTTGTTTTCAGCTCTTTATAAAGAAAACATTTTGAAAATAAAATTCTCAAGTATATTAAAGTGTTAAAGGTATAATACTATAATGACTTATCAAAGACTACCAGATTAGATCTTAATGCCTTGTATTTCAATAACTCTTGCAGAAAGTCCATGGGAAAGGGGTCTTTGATTTTCCAGTATACTAAATGTGAATCTTTGCTTTCTTTCCATGTTATTGTCAAACACTGAAACTAAAATTTAGTAGTTCCTCATTTTTATATATTTCATTTGTAAACTATTTTCCCCATGAACACATTTAATTCTTTGAAATCTTTATTTGCCTAAACGAGACTGAAACAGGCCCTTCCATTTACTTTAAGAGGAAAAAAATACAAGTTTGTTTTTTTTTTTAATCCCCTTAAAAATATTTTTCTCTCTTATTATTTCTTTGCTGGGTTTGCAGGTAAACAGTTTTTTGCTGCCTTTTACTACATTGGCTTGGAAAAGGTAAAATCTTCCCATGCTTAACACTACAAGTGTGAATAACTCAATTACTTTGCAAGAGCACTTACAAAGAACCTATTTGCATTTTATCCTTATATTATGTAAATCACAATATAGAAATATAGTGATTAAGTTCCACTTAAAATCACCATGTGCTGCCAAAAGCTCAAGTACCTAGAAATTTAACAGCATTTAAGATTTTCAACTGAATTGAAAAGCACTGTTTAAAATCTCCACCTAGGAAGGAAGCATTCAGACTTTATGTATTAGCTGTAAAATCCTCATCTGCTTCTCAACAGCTTCCAAAGGCAACACAGAGCCTTCAGTGCTCTGTATAAAATTATAGAGTTATTACAGTAAACACTGGAGAATCAAAATATAGGAAATATTTCAAACATTTCCTTCAGCTCAAATATTGACTTAAAGGAAGCATTTTAAGAGGCCTTAGTGTAGTAATTACAATGACAGATGAAAACAACAAAAAACTATCAGTGTTTTAAACCAGAGCATCTTGCTTAGAAAAGAATAATGATTTTTTTATCCCATGGAAGAGTAAGATGCAAATAAATGTTCTAACACATATTTTATAAGATTTGAAATTTTACCTCCAGTTTTTTGTGAGATAATACTATGTAAAATTTTGATTCTTTCAGTACTGTACCACTAAGGTAGCTTTAAAATGCTGTGATTTATGACCCAAAAATGTTTAGATAATTACTGTATGTGCTTTGGCATCTCTTGCAGAAAGGAAATATGCAGGAGTCCTGGCACAGAGATTAGAGTCCATAGCAGCAGAGCAGTAAGTGCTAAGCTGAAGAGCATAATATCCAGAACTGAAGAGTCAGATGTGAGTGGAATTCTATGAACCAGCCACAGGATCTTTCACATTTCACGGCTTGGTGGCTTCTGACACTTCAGCAGCCACTTAGAAATATGACCCTGCAATTAAAGGAGTCATCACTCCCTAGACACAAAGCACTGCTGCAGGCACTTCTGCATTAGATTTACCAATATTTTTTTAAGTTTTGTGCAGACAGGACATCAAGTTCAAGGGGTAATTATGGAGCCTGGCACCCCATCCCAATCCACAGTGCATGCAAACTCTCTTTTCATTTTAAACTTCACAGTTTAGCTATTCCAGATTCCTAAAGGTGTGAGGATTACCTGGCAAAGGCTTCTGACTTACTGAGGTCTGCTGGTTGAGTGAAGGGACTTTACTTCAAACACTCAGAGGAGTTTAACATACTAGCAGACAAACAGCACAAATTGCTATTTAACAAACTGAAACGTTTCAATCTAAGAGTAATTACATTATGAGAAGACTGGAAAAAGAGAAAATGTTTTTTGCTCATAGCCACTCCACGCAAGCAACAAGTTTTCAACGTTACAGCTAAAGTCACAGCATTTATGTGTAGCTTGGGCTCCCTGTCAGCTTTCATCTCTGTTGCTGAGGTGTCAAACCAGATCAGCAGCAATGGGGTCATGGTAGAAAATGGAAAGAGAAAGATGAAACAGCAGCATTGAAAGAATTAAAATTTGCAGTGCTGCTGAGATTGAATCCAACCATCCTTCACCTTGATGGTGGGTTTTTAGTAACTATAAAGTTGCAGGATTTTGTCATTTGATGATGATTATTTATGTTAATGGTAGCCACATTAGAAGTTGGGGTTTTTATGAATCTCTGATGATGTTTGGGTCACACAGTATTCAGTTAATGACTATATCATGGCAAAAACCCAAGGAAGATGAACGGAAATTAATCATTGGCTACTCTGCCAACAGAGAGACTGGAGGAAGGGTGGAGGGAATTTTAAAGCAGCTGACTTGGTTTATTATTAGGTTAAACTGCCTCATTTTTGAAGAGTGTTACCAGCTTGCCCCACTCTTTTCTCAGCATCCAACAGAGCAATTAGTTCTAAATGAATATTAAAAGTGTAGAACCCAAAAAAGCCAGCCACCCAGGAAACCAAACAGTTACTAATTTTCCATTCCCTGAGTCCGAAGGTACTGTGAAGGTATGTACACTTCTGGTCACAAATGAACATTTTTGTTAGAATACCAGTACTCTGAAAGCAATGGTGCATCCTCAGAACACAGAGGAATGGTTCATCAACTCTTTATCCCACACACCCTAATGCTTCCTATTCCAAAAAACTTAAAGATATTAAAGTAGTTTTGGAATAATTCCAAATACTAGTACTTCAGTGGATCAATATTCTTTTACTACAGGTGATTTCATAGTATTGTGGTGTTTTTTGGATAAATGCTGGTGCAAATGTCCACTCTGTACTTGAAAAGGTTGGTAGAACTCTGATGTGTAATAAATTGGATTTTTTCAGAAATTTCCACCAACTGACAGTCTTGAAAAAAATAGTCCTGTAGCAAAACAGAAAATGCTGAATAATTTTTCACCCCAAGAATGCCCAACACTTTCCCAGCATCCATTGTCACCTCTTGCAATGAAATTGTATTTCAAAACTCCACATGGAAAAAAAGAAAAAAATCACCTCTCCTATACTACATATGTATTTTCCTTCTTAGCACTTTCAAAGAAAACTCCTTATGCTGGCCAAAGGTCAAAGGTGAGAACTGATGTCAGCCAGACAAAGCTACATCAAATTGACTCATGCTGTTCCTGAAAATTTTCAAGGCTTTGGATGTCCAGTGACAAAAGCTTTCCCATATTGTACAAGGCTTAAAATTGTATTTCCCATTATGAAAATGAACTGGAGACAAGATTCAGACAGATGCTGAAAAGTCCTTTACAGTGAATACTTGGCAAATAGTTTTGGAACAGCCCACTTATAATGAGCAGGAATGGGTTTTTCTTTGGTTTTGTTTTGGAGAAATCAATAGGATATTCAAGAACACAGAAAACAAGTTTGTCTCTCCAATAGGGAGCATGGGAAAGTTAATACCACTGCCCAGTTTTCACTGTGGTATTTTCAGTGGATGTTCAATTTCTGACTAAAGATAAATGTGCTGGTTGTGGTCATGCAGCGTGCTTGTGGAGCCACAGGCTTGATGAATTGGCAAGGTTTCATAATTTCATTATTAAGCACGACACAGATCTTGGTATTGGATTTGTCAGCCTTAAAAGGTATTGCAAGCTGAGGAACATCCATCTATGACAGTTAGTACAGAAATTATGGACTCGATTTGGCAGGGGATCAGATTACCGAGAACTGAAGAGAGGAAGATGTGGTCAGATGGGAAGGTATGGGAAGATGAAACCTTTTAATATGGCTCTGATAATCACACAATCAGAATAACTGGGGGTAAAAATAGTAGGGTAAACCTAGATGGTTTCAAAAGAACCATGGCAGAGCTCACAGCTGCGTAGAAGGCAGAGCAGGCCTAAGAGTGATTTGAAAGTTTGCAACACAATCTAAAATCATCATCAAAGAATTCTTAAGGAACAATTACCGTGAATTAACTCATGTTCATGTGAATTTAAATCAGTTCAAGAAAGTAAAGCAGAGCATGCAAGCATATTGAATTTATAACAGAAACAGTAGTACTGACACTGAGATGCCTAATAGCATACTCTAAATTATTGTCTGTAAACATTAATTAATAAATTAATCTTTGAACAACATAGTTGCTAGAAAATTTAAAGTTAATTACAATTTCATTGGATTTAACAACTGTTGAAATCCCATATGAATTCCATTTTAACTACCAGTCTTCCCAACAGCCAGAATTCACACGTCATTCAGGCTTAAGGTGAACAAGATGGACTTGGAAAATTTAGACCTGCTTCCAGCTCATCTCCAAAAAAAAAAAAGTTTCCATCTTTTCCCAGAAACAACAGAAAAGCACTGCTGTGCTAATCAAAATGAAAGAATACAAGAATGCGTATATTGAAACCTCAGAAAACAACACAGTACTAGAATACAGAATCTGTGTACAAAAAGGATTATAAATGTCTTCAGACAAACTAAACAAGAACCATTAGATCATCATCCTTAGTTCTTTCACACCCATGAGTTTTGAGGCTTTGTCACTGCACAGATCAATAGCACGTGCTTCCTAATTAAAACTCAGTCAATAATTAAAGTTAGCCATTATACCAGGGAAGCATTATTGATTGCTTCATGCTTATTATTATCAGTATATTTATCTCACTACTGCAAAATTTTCTGTTATTGTTTTATGTCAGCTATTTCTTACACATGAGGTAAAATACCAGCCCATTTCTCAAAGTCAAAGTAGTAATCCTTTTGACCAGATGTATCTAAAGAGGGAAATTATAGACTTATTTCTAAAAAACTTTAAAAGAAGTATTTTACTTGGGGAGAGCAATAGTAATACAGGAGATTTTCATCTGATACAGAGTGAGATATGTAAGAATATTCACTGATGCACATAAAGTTAAACAGAAAAACTCAATTACAAACTGAATGTAGCTGGTATCTGCAAACATGGGACATACCCAGATCTGCTGGAGGAAGGAGTGACCTAAAATCTACAGAACAATGGCTTGAACATCCTGTTCCAGACTCCCAAATGCCCTTCTCTCAGCCACAGGTTTTACAGGTCAAAAAGATCTCTGAAAACTATTGTCAGAAATCTACCTCTTTTTCAATATTATTTTAAGTTTTTTACTGAAAGGCATTTCAGCACTGATTTATAAAAAATATGTTTGAGAACAGAATAATTACCACATGGAAAACTTGTCAGGTAAAAAGAAATGAAAGAAAATGCATATTTGAGAGGAGGAACAGTGAGGGGGGAGACAGAAAGAAGCCTGCAATCCTGGAAAATTTCCATACTGGCATTAAAAAGATAAAATAACAGCTCAGAAACTAAAAGCATTTCAAAGCAAATGAATCACAACGGAAAGCTGGAAAATCTATTTTCAGGAGAATTGTTAACTTCTTAACTGGTAAAGAAGTGGTGCTTCTTTTTCCCAAACATATATTAAAAAATATAAATAAATTTCATCTGTTAACATATCAATATGAACAGAAATCATTGTCAATACTGGAAAAACACTGAACATGTAATTTTTAAAAGAGTAATTCTTAAAAAGTGGTTAAGAAATCTGCATTTATGAGAAAGACGTTTGAAGTTGCTCTATGCAAGTAAAGAAAGGGACTACTCACAATTTAGAAGGTTTTAGGATATTTAAGTAATATCTAACTTTAAGAGCCACATTTTGATTTTTTTTTCTGAATTAACACTAAAATATTTAGCAGGATATTATACTAAGGTAGCAAGATAATAAACTAAATTACTCTGTTTATTTAGAATAATGGGGGTGGGTTTCAGTGTTATTTAGAAAGAATTTATGTCAGTGTAAAAGTATATTGGAGATCCAGAAAAAAAAACCCAAACAACTGCTCTCATGGTCAACTGGGAAGAAAGGAGCGCCAGCCTTGTAACAGAATTTCTATCTACACAAGTTTTCAAATGCATATAGGCTTGAGGCATACACAAATTATTTTTCCTATTTTCTGTGTTCTTGTTTGAAAGTTGAGAAGGTTATAATAACAAAAAAAGCTTTGAAATTTCTTTTTCATTTTCCTTCTCTGCATTCTCCCACAAATTATTTGTGTCTCATGTCAATTTAAGTCAAGGACAACTTTTCAGAGAGGAAAAAAGAGTGTTACAGATTTCTCCCCTCTTTCCCAGTAATAAACAACCTCAAACCGCTCCTCTACTATGGACAAACTCACTTCATACTGCTTAAATCATTAAAAAGATTGTGACTGGGAGATGGAAGTAATAGAGAAGGTCATGAGGATCAAAGACTTTCCATTGTTTTTCTCCCTCCTCCAAACAAGTGCAATCTCAAAATTTATGTTATTCAAAATTTATTTTTCTCCCAAGATTACAAATGTAAACAGCTTATTAATTTTGTTATGCTTCATTCAGTCAATATATTTCTGTACAACATACTTGGACAACTAAGCAGGAAGCATTTGGCAACAAATAAGATTACAAAAGAAATATTTGAAAGTTGAGAGTAGAGAACTTTCTAACCTCTTACCAAGCAATTTCCCACCCTGATGTGTTGTATATAAGCAGTCCTGCACACACAAACTGTGCTACCAGATATGAGATATAGCTACTAACAATAAGCAAACAATGTTGGGATGGTGTTAAGGGACTAAAAATCCATAGTTTTCAAGGGAAATAAAACCCTGGCAAGTGCACAATAAAAATGACAACTCTGCTAGGTAGAGAATCAATGTTGCACTCAATGCCAAGTGTGATACACTAAACCCACACACTCAATAAGTCCGAATAAAGTTCTCTTTAGCAATCACATCTTTAAAGCCTGCTTGATTAAGGTATTTCAATAACTAAGATCTAAAGTCCCAAGAAACACTTACTTAATTTTTTAAAACTTCTCCTTAATGACACTTTCTCTTCTTTCCTCTGCTTTATTTCCTGACAAGAAGAAAGCCTAATAAAAATTGCTTAGAAAGGGCATCAAAAAGGGAAGAAAACCATCAGGCAAGAAAGAAGTGGAAAAAAATGTTATTCTTTGGCCCTATTAAATTTATGGAGATAGTCCTCATTTTAAGTCTTTCAATCACTTTTTGATCCTCACATCAATAATATCATCACACTTAACCATGTTATTCTGATAATTTCAGTAAATTTAAATCTATTATAATTTACAGACACTAAAAATTCTTTCCAGAATTAAAGCAGTCATAACAACTATTAGCAGATATATAAATTTGTAAAGGAGCCTTTCCAATATAGGGAATCCTGGCATACATTGGTGTGACCCAAACTAAAAGCGAATTCAAAAACTGTACTGCTCTTGAAACGGAGACATTTTTTTCTCTAATACCTCCCTTACTGCAACATTTAAAAATATATACTGATGAAGCTTGTTTCTCTTATATTCATCAATGTACTATCTTCACATATCTATAATAAAAACTGGAATTCTCTTTTTACATTTAAATTTTAATGTAATACTGTTGCTGTAGGGAAAAATATATTTTATCAGATTTTAATTGCTGTTTAAATTATTCCAAATTTGCACTATTATCAACAAATTAAATGCAGCAAACAAGACCAAGGCTTGCTACAAACAACTGCCATACTCCACTTTCATTCAAATATTTGAGATGTACATAGAAACTTTAGAAATGAAAATATTATTTTGACTCATTTTCAGAATAATCTGCTGTAACTCAAAATCCTAAAGTGACTTGAAGAAGAATTTTTATTAATACTTCAAGAATTTGTTTTCCGTTTCTCAATTTTTCAATTCAATAACTGAATTTCAACAGGCAGATGGTAAATTCCTGCCTTCACTTTTTAATCCTGCTTTACCTTCTTATTCTTCACTATCTGTAAAATCCAGGCACATATTTCTTTCCTTCTCCTCAGTGAATATATTTTGTTTGGCTGGTTCCATTGATGGCCTTCCTTACATCACTTAGGATTGCATAAAACAAAAGTACAGATAAATTCTCCGCTTCTTACCCAACCACATCTGCTTTATTTCATTTGTCCCCTCCAATAATACAGCAATTTTTAGGGCTTTAATGTTATATCATTATATATATATATATATCTGTCATAACATTGTGGAATATTCCATTCACTGAACATGGAAAAGGATAAGGCAATGGTTAAAGCCGCTCACCAGCTACTTGTTTGTTGTATGGCAAACACAAAACTAATTCAAAATGGACCAAGATTATGCATTCCACAGATTCAAGTATAATGTGTAGGGGTTCCATTCCACAGGATTTGCTCATGGCACACATCCCAAATTGACTTTGAAATAGGAAATTCAATTCCCCTCTAGAACTATATCCTACTAATTGCCATTTCAGCAATGTGTTTGGAAACGTTCCTCTCCCAAACAAAGACAAAATATTCTGGGCTACCTCAGAATGTATCTGAAGATATCACATTATTTTTTCAGGTATAAGGATTATATTTCCTTTATTCTTTTTTTTATTCATGTAAGTAAGAAATAGTGCTGAAATCTAGGAATTAATGCTATAGTACATGCAAAATGATTTGTGTTTACAAACACTCCCTTTGGAAAAACAACCATGGCACTGCTGTAGTTACTGTTCTAGAGGCAGGACTGTCACTCTGAAGACTCACTGCTCCTGAGGCATGAATCATGTGCACTGTCCTCTGCAACTCAGTGTTCAACAACACTTGCGTGGCTCTGCAGCCACACGAGGAAAATGGTAAATTGAATTCTCTTGTTCAAGAAAAAAGCAGATTAAACCACATTCAACAAGTTTCACTGCCTTTACAGCACCAGCTTTCAGAAGACATACTTCTCTCTGTAGAGCACTGAGGGTACCCCTGGAGAACATCACAACACCAAGGTGCTAAGGAAGGATGACCATGGGATTCAAGCATGTTTGACTTGAATGTAATTAATCTCAAATGACTGCCAGAGAAAAAGAAGCATGGAAGAAAACAAACCAAAAGCGCGTTTATGTAAAATGAAATGTCAGACTGAGAAAGCTGTACAAATTGTTATGAAATTTTGAGGCACTTTGAGTTTCAATTTTATACTAGGTTTCTGGTACACAATGACCATAACATGCCTTGGAGCAAGCAGCTTCCTTTCACTGCCGGTCACATCTGAAATTATTGCTTTACTACACAAATATTTCGCTGAAAATTTTATTTGGTAAGAAAGCACTTCCTTGAAGCTTATATTTCTCTATTTAATACTTCAGTCATGAAATTTTGTAACAAAACTGCCATTGCTGTTATGCACATTTTTTTGTTAAACCCCATTTCACGTTGGAAGAAAACCAACATTCTGTTAAACTTTAGAATTAACAAGAAAGAGTAATGGAAAATTTTCTCTACCAGCTTTTGTAATCCTAGTTTGGTTCATGACAAAAGAAAGACAAGTATATTCATTCCCTTTGATTTCTGAATAAATTCAAGTATTAAATTTACTCAGGATTTTAATCATGTTTTCTCATTAAAAATACAGCTATGCTAGGAGTTTAATAATGTTTGCTTACTAAAAATACAGCTATGCTACAAAACAATTATATTCCCTTTAGATAAACAAGAATTGTACTACTGGAATAAAAGAGAATTATGGATTAGGGTTTTTTTTACAAGTTCCCCTGACTTTTAAATCAATATAGCAGAAATATGTATGAAAAAATTTCTGTGGCATATGCATGAAATTTTGCAGAACATTTAGAAGAGGTCTTATTTCAAAAGGAAAATTTTTTGTTTCTGTCCCTGTTCATTTGTTCATTCAAGTGATTCTGAGGTAGCTCTTCTCTTTATTCAACCTTTATATGAAGGATGACATTTTGCCCATGTGTGATTTTAAACCACATC
>JAWWEX010000001.1:12682500-12747796 GCA_035583215.1 Arremon brunneinucha | reverse complement strand
CCCCCACAAAAAAAAAAAAAAAAAAAAAAAAAAAAAAAAAAAAAAAAAAAAAAACAAAAAAACAAACCAAAGGTGAAGCAGTAAGAATGATCATAAGGAATGATTCAGTGCATAACCTTTTATTAGACTAAATGCCACAAATGTCTATCTCACGGTATTACAGACGCATCTAATCTACAGTGTACTCCCTGTAGTTAATTTGCTTTTTGTTTATGGATGCTTGGGGTTTTCTTAAAAGGGAGCTCATGTAGCATCTGACAAATTGGAACTCTCATGAAACAAGACCCTGCAAAAGATACCAAATGGTTTTGCCCCTCATAAATTAAAACGTTATTTGAAATACTTACTGCTTGACCATACTGTAAGGTTTTATCATAGATAGCACTCCAGGGTAACTGCAGTGTTGCAAAATATCAATGAGTGTGCAAGTTCAAGTACTGACAAGATGTTTTTATCACCAAAAGCTAAGATAACATCCCCATGAAAGAAACTAAAGGGTGGCCATGCATCTTGTAGACTTACAAAGGCCACATAAGCTTTTCTCTATGGTGAAATGAAAGGAGTAGGATTCAGCCTTTCTATGCTTTGTCATTTGAAGTCACGGTCCTTGTGTTGACATAGAACTTATACCTGTATATATATATGTATATATAGGCACATAATATAAATAATATGTTTATATAACATAATACAAAATAAATATAAAATAATTATAATTTATTATATATACATATATTTAAATACACAAATACATTTGATATTCCCTTCGAGTTACATGTACTGGAATGACCAAATAAAGGCACCATTAAGTGCCTTTGTTGCTATCAACAGAACACACATTTTATTAGAGAAGCAACTAGTAATAAGGGCACAGTAAAAACCAGTTTAAAATAGTGAGTTTGGGAATATCTCCCACCTTGTCTTCCTGCCAAATGATCATTTGGTGCAATTTCTACACATAGTTAAATAATCAGAAAAGTATTAGGAAATAGAGAAGAGGAAAGATTATGTGTTTTAATATCTAATGCAATCATATTGCACCATAACTTTAAGTTAATTGTGCTTTATATCTGCCTCAATTAAGATAGCAAAACTTTTATTTACAATGAATAGGCCTTGACCCTTTTATGGGCTCGCTTCACAATAAATTCATGTTAAGCTGCCTGCCATGTACAGTAATAATCAGCACTATGTGGTGGGGGAAAAAAAAAAGCACACACAAAACAACAAACAAAAGCCCAAACAAACAAACAACCCTCCCTCACCTAAAAGCAACTAAAGAAAAAACACCCAAACAAAACAGAAAAGCCCTGACCCCACAACTGCAGCAAGAACTGAGCAAAGTTTGACTGGAAATGTCACCCCTCACACTTTCTAACATTCTGCAGCTTTTCTACCTTATGGAGAAAAGTTTTGTACAATTTTCATATAGAATTTGGTCCTGGTGAACCTTGGGATATACTAAAAGCATAAAAAAACTTGTCACAAAAGGAAAACACAAAAAAATGAAGCAAAAAAGATGAACTCAGCACATATTAACACAAATTTTTAGTGTGCATGTCAGGAAAATGTGGCTGTACCACAGTGGCACTCCACAGAACAGAATCAGAGCCCAGCTGAGAGAGGAAGGATGCTCAGATGAGGGTCAGGCAGAGCAGGTTGCTCAGTCATGTCCAGAAAGGTTTTTAATATCTCCAGGATGGAGACCAAAGCCTCTCTGGGCAGCCTCCTTTGCAGTTAAAAAATGAAAACGCTTGCTTAGAACAAGACAGGGAGATCACTCATTAATTAGTGCTGAAAACAAAGCAGATTGAACTTGGGGATTTGACTTACTGTCAATTAAGATTTAAAAAAAAAAGGGAAAAATTAAACCAAACTCAAACCTTTTCCCCATCAAGGAAATAATTTATGTTGGGAAAGATGTCACTAAAGCCACCTCCACAGGGTTCCATTCCACTATCAAAACTTTGCCACTTACACTAAACACATTCTCATGCCACAGCTCGCTACTTTTGATCTTCAGAAATCTTCTTGAAGTTAATTTTTTGAAATCTTTCCTCTTTGAAATTGCCTTTGAAAAGGTTTTGAGCTAAACAAGAACTCTGCACATACAGCTAACCCTTCTTTTAAAGCATTATTTTTTTCAAGATACCCCTTATAGACCAAAGCCTGTAATGCAAAAGTGCCAGCTGAAGAGCTAGAAGAAAGCTCTACAAAGTAAAAAAGGATCTTAAAAATCTTCTCATGTTCACACTTACACCTATAAACATTTACTTGTTTAATGTCTCCCAACAGAAAAAAAAAAAAAAAAATAGGGCCTTAAGATAAAATGTTTTTAAAGAGTGAATAATTGCACTACAGGATACATTACAGTACTCCATATATCATTCCAAGAGCAACTTTTCCATGCTCTGGCTTAGAGAAGCCCAAAACAGACTAATTCGAAACAAATAGTAATAATAATAAATTGTTCTCACCCCCAGCCTAGGTTTCCAACCTGGAAGTGGAAGAATTTTTCAGAAGATCATCATAACCCTACTGTGTAATTTATACACACGTGAACAATTTTATTATTGTTGGTTGGTAATTTTCACCCATCCTCTGTGTTTCACTGAAAAATGTCCCAACAGAACTTCTTCAAAGATTCATGACTGAAATCTTCAGAAAAGTAATCCTCAAGAGATCTAAGTCTAGTCTATATTAGAGTACTGTTAGGATGCAATTAAACAGCATTTTATATATCTCAATATGGAAAAATAGCATGAAAATCAGTAGGACTATTCTTAAATATCACTAATCACATGGATATTCTCTGTTTTGGGTTAGTCACAGTAAGCAGCAGAAGCTTAGCATTATGAATAACCTAAAAAAATCCCAGATAATGCCAAAATCAAGTTTAGCGAGATGGAAAAAAAAAAATATAAAATAACATTTACTTAGAGTTCTTCCCCATGATCAGTTTTTCTGCAGAAAGCAGGAAATCTAAAATAACCTTTGCCACTCAGACTTCCAAACAGAAGGAGAGGAAATATACATTATTTTGATAGGGTTTATTTGAGTGCTAATTGGAGTCTTAATTTGAAATACAGGAGTCTCTTGGAGTTTAGCTGTAGATTTAGTATAAAGAGAAGATATTGCTTAGAAGACTGAAAAAATATAAATCAACTAATGACAGCCTTTCATAGCACAAAATCTCTGACTGTTTAATTTAATTATTGTATAGGAAAATAGATTATAGATTAAGCATACTATATTTCGTAATTTAGAAATGACAGATCACATTTTATGGTAACAAATTCAGTGGTAACTAATTCAGTCTAAAACTAATTCAGTGTTAAATCAGAGTTAATAGTAAAATTATTTTATTTTGATATGTTTCAGCATTAAAATGAAAGAAAGAAGCAGTTTTAAAATGCTTTTAAAGAGCAGTTTGACTACATGAACAATTTAAACGGTATAAAATAAACTGTGGGTCAACTACAAGTGAAGGATTAATCCTGAAAAGCAACTGTAAAAATCTGGGGGTCTTCCTCATGAATGATCAAATTAGTAGATATTTTATCTAATAATTATAAAGTTAAAAGTTTTCTAATGTGTTACTCATTAATAGTCATGAGTATGTATGAATATGCATTTTAGTATCATATCTAATCTTATTTTAATAGAGTTAATAAAAAATAGATCCCATTTCCATATAATCCTTATCTACCAGTAAGAATCAAATTAACCATATTGTCTGGACTGAAACTATTTTATATGTATAAAGTTTCCTAATGTTGTGTGCTATCTATCCAAAACTAACTTATTCTGCTCGTTGTTAGTAAAATGTATTTGTTTTCCAATCAGCATCAGTGATCATTCCTTGAGTATGAGGGCAGTGTTGTTCAGATCTGTCTTAAGTTTCCATCTGAATAAATATGGAAAATAGAAAAAGGCAGGGGTGACTCTAATCTGTCTTTAAACAAACTCAGTAGACCACTAGAATATGGTAAAAGTGTAAAGAAAGTAATAACAAAAAAATGTTCCTAAAGATGAAAAAAGGCAACAACAAAGACTTTATTCATCCTACCTCCCCCTCACTCAACATATCCTGCAAGTTTTCACAGGTAAAGGAATTTACAGGATCTGAATTCCTTTAAACTAGAAAATGAGGGCCTGCATCTCATTATTCATTGCAGGAACTTCATTCCTCCCTATTTCAGCATTATGAGACACAACATTTTCTTCCATTCCTTATGCATTCTTTATGTCTTCCTGCTGCTCCTGTGCAGTGCTGAGATGAGATCAGATATTTAAAAGCATTCTGGTACTATATTATTGTAAATCCATGAGGAAAACAGTAATTTTATTGCATCCTTGTGAGTGAGGATGAAAATGGTTTAGCTGTACATAATATCCTCCTATGCCTTACTATAAAAGTCTTTGAAAAAGGTCAAATCTTCAAACTGCAATCCACTATATGCACAGTAATACAATCTATTACATGTTCTTGCCAACCAATCCATTGCAAATTGGGTTACATAAATATTATTTGCCCATTTGTCCAGCTAACAAGGACAATGCTACTTTCAAATCTAAGGCAAGCACACTATGTGCTTCCTGTTCAGTTAAACCATTTTGTCACTGCATTTAGATGTTTATAGATTGTGTGTCAGTTCAGCTGGGTCTGTTCTGTTGCTTCTAGAAATCCAATGTTACATTCCCCTTTTCCATTTCCACACCCATTCCAGTTGAGAACAGCCCTGGGAGAAGGCCCTGGGGGTGCTGGTGGGTGAGAGGCTGGACACGCCCTGGCCATTGGGAGCCCAGACCCCCCCCGTGTGCTGGGCTCATCCAAAGCTACTGACAGAAAGATTAAATATTAGGAAAAAATTATTTCCTATTGTGAGGAAAGTGGCCCAGGTTTCCCAGAGAAGCTGGG
Source organism: Arremon brunneinucha (assembly GCA_035583215.1). Lineage (NCBI taxonomy): Eukaryota > Metazoa > Chordata > Aves > Passeriformes > Passerellidae > Arremon > Arremon brunneinucha. The sequence goes on along the minus strand of JAWWEX010000001.1, from coordinate 12,742,875 downwards.
AAAGTTCCATCACTGGAAGTATCCAAGGTCAGGTTGGATGAACTCTGAGAAACTTGGTGTAGCGGGAAGTGTCACTGCCCATGGTACAGGGTTGGGACTGGATGATCTGCAAGGTCCCTTCCAACACAGGGCCATTCTGTGTTTCTTATAGTACTATCATTTTTTCCAATATATTAGAGAATTGTTTAGGTTGTATACATATACTTTATATATATATATATATATACACACATCCTCAGTGTGATTCGATTCTGTTGCCCAAACAAAGCATCTTAAACAACTTCAAACAGTCCACCCTTGTAAAGTCTTATAGAGATGACTGATATCATACATGTTCCCAAAATACTGCTTGGAGCTCTCCATTTAACCAAGATGATCCTATCTTTTCTGAAACAGAAGTTGATAATATATCCCACTAGTTAATTAATTTTTTCCTTTCTGAACTCTCATCCAATGCAAACAGTTTAGAGTATTAAGAGGGCTTTTTTGAAATCTACTGTATAGAAGTGCCAGAATAAATAAATATTTTTTAAAGATTAGAATCAAGTCAGAACAGTCAGAAACACTGTGGTGGGTACAGACAATCACCAAATAACAGAAAACTATACACATATCAACTGCTTTTCACTGGGAAAAAAAGTAATTCTTGTTATTCCAGGTGAATATGAAACAATAGCAATTATAAAAGCTTTACCAAAAATTATTCAAGCTACTCATCCCAACCATGAGGGGTTTTGATTAGATAAAAACTATTACTGACATTAGAAAATGAAGGTTATCCATTATTTTAAATAAACACAAATATATTCACGGGCCCTTTGTTACCACTCTCAGCAAGAAGGATATGACTAAGAGTTATTAGATAAAACACTCTCCTACATAAACCACATGCAAGGACATATAACAAAAAAAGACAACAGAAACTCAGAAAACTCAAAGAGCTTCCAAAAACTGATAAAAGTATTGCTCTCCTCTCCTCAAAACTACCTCAAACCTAGCTAGGGTTGTTGATCAGCAGGAGCTGAACATGAACCCAGGTGGGCAAGGTACCCAAAGGCATCCTGGTTTTTATTAGACATCGTATGGCAGCAGGATCAGGGAGTAGTGTAGAGAGAAACTCTTGCTTAGAAGACTGAAAAAATATAAATCCACTATATTTATAGACTGTCCTCTTGTGCTGAGCACTGGTGAGGCCACACCTCAAGTCCAGTGCCCAGTTTTGAGCTCTCATGGCAAGAAAGACATGGAAGTGTGCCCAGTGCTGGGGAAGGGTCTGGAGCACAAATCTGATGAGGAACAGCTGAGGGAGCTGGGTGGACTCAGCCAGGAGAAAAGAAGGGTCAGGAGGGACCTTCTCACTTTCTACAACTCTCTGACAGGAGGGTGGAGCCCGCTGCCAGCAGGCCAGCAGTGACAGGACAATAGGATATGGCCTCAAGATGCACCAGGGGAGATTTAGGTTGGACATCATGAAGAATTCCTTCATGGAAAGGGGTGTCAAGTATTAGAACAGGCTTCAAAGCAGTGTAGAGTCACCATCCCTGGAGCTGTTCAAGAAACGACTAAACATGGAACTTAGTGCCATGGTTTAGTTGACAAGGTGGTGATCTGTCAAATGTTGGACTCAATCTTTTAAATCTTCTCCACCTAAATGATTCTGTGATTACACAGTGGTGCAGATGCTGCAATGACATATAAAAGTTAAATAGTCTATATCCGACACTTTTTACCTATTTTCACTAGAAGCATCATGGGTGAATAAATACGGCATCCCAAAAAAGAAGAAAGGGGAGAATTTATTTCAAGCTTAAAATACAAATTAATGCAACTACCAGCCAAGTGCCATGGAACCTGACTACCAGGACAAATCTTTCAAAAAACAATTACGTCTTTCACACAAACTGTTCAAAAAGAGCAATGACAAAACCACAATGAGTGAAAAAACAGTACAGCTATATGATGACATATGGTAACTGGATATGTTGCCTTAACTTTTTTTTTTTTTGCTCCCCCATGGTTTCCATGAAGCTCTGGATGAGAATGAATGAATCACAGGAAAAGCCAAGCAAGAATGCTTCAAAAGACATGAGTTTTGTCCACATAAATAAAAGTGGGAAAAGAAAGCTTCCAGAAAGATAAGCATGAAAGCACAAGAGACAAAAGGTTTAAATTATATCCTTTTACCTGAGAAGTCAGGACTACAGAGAGAATCTGAACACAGAACCTTGGCAGAAAAGGAACATTCAGAAAAGACAAGGCTACAGCATAAAAAAAAGGTTCCATACAATCTGGGAAGATCCCTATGTTACAATCTTACTATTCAAGCTACAAGCCACTGAAATAAAAGTTTTAAAAGAAGCTATAGAAGAAATAAAACATTATGTTGTCCCAAAGAATTTGTCAGGATAAGACAGCATTCACTAGAGATTCCTGGGATAATGTACAAATGGCATGGCATGATGAGACACAAAACAGTAATTCATTCTCCCTTTTAATGGCCAGTGTTATTTGTTGGCTTTTAGGACTCTATGCCACTGTTTACTAAATAATTTCAATACGCATATCATGTTAAATATCTGGCACGATCTCTACTTAATTAATTAGAAAAATATTTTTAAATATAGTTAAGACTAATATTGCACTCTGACATTGCACTGAATTTCACACCTAATGTACTGCATGAAGGAATAGCACAATATGTAGCAGAAGCAAAAGAGCATGTTCTTCCCAGAGTCTTGGAAAAGGTCCTTGGACAAGAGCCAGCTTGGAAGCACAGTTCATGGTAATGAGATTTCACTAAAATACACCAATAACCACACAGTCATCACTAATAATAACCACTTTCACCTTACAGAGGGAGGAACTACATAAATATCCCTCAAACCTTCTATCCATAATTTTGGTTATGTCTGTATGTACCAACTGTGGCTGAGGTAGAATTAATTTTTCATGTTGGATTAGAGGGGGCTGCATGCTGGATTTGTGCTGAAACACAGGGATGTGTTTGTAATTGTTGAGCATCACTTGTTCAGAGTCAGGATTAAACCCCAAAATTGTATTGCCTGTATTGTCAGTCACGGAAAACAGAGAATATTTCAGTTTCATGCAATTTTTTTTTTCTATTGAGAGTGATTTAATAAAAATAATTTAATGAATACCAAAATATCAAATGGTTATTCACTGTCATAGAACTATCAACAATTGCACAGAAGTGTTCATATTATTTATTAAGTGTTCGTATTAAGTGTCATTATACTAAGTGTTCAAAATTATCATGGGGGAAAAAGTCAGAAGCAGTAGTGCAGTCAAATCCTGATAATCATAGTGAAAACATCTTTTTTTTTTATTTTTAAATAGTGCTGTTTAGTAAATTGCTTTGTAGCAGCTGTTTTAAGATCATCATATAACGAAGACATTTACAAAAAGTGGTTAAGGAGTTCTCCTTAGATTTTAGTACCATCTTTCAATACTTATTGGGATACTGCGAAGTTCCACAGGACTGTAGCCCTCTAACATCTGAAAAAGTATTTATAGACCCATCAATCAGATGATTCCAAAGCAAAATACTCCACTCAGCACATTATTGCCTAATTTTTACTAATGTCAGTCAGTGGATCCAATCTCAGCTGTTCGTTAGAGGATCTGCAAGTCTAAATATAGTTAGAGAATTAAGAATTGATAAATAAAGTTCCTTAAACTTCTTTTTAAGATACTTGCACTATGTTTTAAAATACTTGCAAGTGAGAAACTAAAATAACTCGGAGATAGTTTCCGAAAAAATGATACACATTTTCTAATTTATTCCACTCAAATGGGAATTCTAAAGACAAAGTTGTCAATGCATGGGGGAGTTTCTAGAGTGGCCATTCAGATTAGTTCTCCAAATTATAACTACTTTAAATCACTGAAATTATCAAAAATTTGATAAGACTTGAGAAAATGCTGAGCTTTTCAACAAATCTCTCTTCTCTTTTTCCTCCTAATATTATGATTTTAAAAGTTATTATGCAAAGATGATGCAAAATTTTTAATGATTTTTTAATGACTCCAGATTTTAGAATGAGTACAAAAATGCTCAAATTATTTTATGATTTTTAATCTTTATATTTTGTCACTTATTTTGGCAGCCTATTCCACAAGGGCATCAAAACACTTATTTCCGGACTCATGACTCATTTTTATTTCATTACTCATATCACCAAACCTCACAAATAATTCTAAATTCACAATATTCCCACTACATTTTCAAATCAAGTTTCTTCTCCATATACTTAACTACATTTAGAGATTTTTTTCCACAAAATACTATGCCCCAGAATACTGTAATTATTAGTCATCCCTCAATTCACAGATTTAGCTCAATTCAATTTTTACCCTCAGTAAATGAAAATATATGAAAAATTTACTCTTATTTTAGCTCTTATTTCTCAAACATGCTGCTGATCACAAGTGTATGCTTCTTTGGAATTTGATGCATGATGATTTATGATTTAGCTTGTGCTTACTTTCAAATACCATCAAGGATTTGTAAATACTACGCTATTCCCATGGTTTGCTTACTTTGGGCTTATTGACTGCAAAGCATTCAAAATAGAGGAAAATAAGAAGAGGATGAGAGCCTCTTTCCACCACCCTGGTTCCACAACTATATTTTTGTTCTTTATTTTTCAAATATGTGCCATTAGGGCAGACCAACACAATATGCATGCTTATATTGAGGCCCCTATTTCACTGAGCGATACAAGTAATACAATTTCTACTGGCAAGAGAAATAGAAAAAGATTGTTCAGTGCACGACTGTATTCACATAGGAACTGCTGTTGGGGATGTTTAAGATGCCAATAGCTGTATAATTTAAGAAATGTTGGATATGCAAATATATTATGCATGTTTTTGTATTATGCACATGCTTATACCTATAAATATTGATGCTATGCTGCCTAAGAAGCTAAAAATATTAACAGATACAGCTGAAATAATAAACCTTTTTAAATTCATTTTTTGAATAATGACTTAACTTACCTCTTATTACATACTATGTGCTGGCCATTACATTATAAATTCTCTGTCAAAACAAAACCACAGTGATGAAGTTCTCTTGAAGCCAGCCTATCTTAAGCAAGAAGTACTGCTGAATGTAAATAAACCAAGATGAATTTCAGAAACCTACTGGACACTTTTTTAGTCAGGTAAATTGCAGACTACAGGAACAGAACACGTACCTGTTGTGCCAGGTTTTCTGCCTGCAGAACATTTTGCTATATGGACAGAAATTGTACAGTACATCCTGAAGTGAGAGAAGCAAACAGGTGTCAGCACTAACTGAACAGCAGAATAACAACCACTGGGTATCAGCCTCACTTCCACCAACCCCCCATTCTTTCTTTTCTATTCCTGACCTATGAAGTCTGCATTTTCTATGAAGATCAAAAGAAAGAACCATTAAGAGCATCTTCTGGTATTGTCGGATGCATCAAAAGCTGCCCTTCATCTTTTGCTTCTCCCCTTCTCACCTTTTGCAATTTCATCTGTAGAAGAGAAGAAAACCAAGAGATCTCTTTCTTAGCACCTTTATGTCCACCAATAACAAACAGCTTCCCAGCTGCACTTTTTAGCATTACACCAGGGGTTTATGCCTTTGTTAGTCTCCAAGGATGCAGGGCAGACCAAAGGTTTGAATACTTTCAAGCCTTCAGGCATTGCACACATTACATTATACTGCTCTGTGAATGAAAGGTGCTATAACAAAACCTAAATAAAGCCCATAACTTGACTCTCTAATTATCTGTTCTGGTTTCAAATCTTTTCACAGTCTGAGAATACAAAGGGTCAATCACATTCAACTCAGGATTGTGCAAGCAACCTGCACCTATTACAGTATTTGCTCCGGGAATTCGATACAAATGCTTCCTTTCATGAAAACTATTTTTTTATTGCTACTGTTATTTTATATAAAGATTAGTGAGCTGAAGGGAAAATGGAAAATAATTTTCTTGTTTTCCTATGCAGGCAGCTTGTGCACTCAGTATGAACTTCCAGAATCAGTGATCCACAGAGTACAAATGAAAGCTCAAACAGCCAGGGACTGCATTGACACCTCCACCCTCTCCAACAATGTGTTATGATATGCAAGACTTCAGGACACCAGAAGGAGCTGCTAGGCAGAACTACAATACCATCCCAACATATTAACTGTAACACAGAAAGTTGACAAATACATTAAAATATGAGCATTCTCTGAAGAGAAAGTAGATTCCTTTGAAATGCAGACCTTTTTTTTCTAATTATTATCATTATTTTATTATTTTTTAAGTGTCTGGGGAGAGGATATACCACTGTTATTAAAGATATTTTTCCTTACAAGTCACCGCCTAGTTTCTATTGGAAGTGATCTCTGGAGGTCATTTTGTCCAGGGCCACCTACAGCCCAGGAATTTAATGTATTTGGATTTTTTCTTTGAAATTAGGAGTTGTTACATAATAACATATATTTTCCCCTTGTTATTGACACAAGGCAAGGGGCTGTACTAGACCTTTTGGGAAATAATCAACTGCCTGGCCTTAAAAATAAATATTACAGTCTCCCAGGGTTGCATTAGAGACTGTAAAACTGACAGACCATGACCCTTTACCATCTAGTCTATTCCATCAAATTCATTAACTACCATAACAAATTCAAAGAATGTTCTTTGTAAGATTAGTACTTACTTTCTGTAGCCTCCCTCTTCCAAAACCAAATCAGGAGGCAATTTCTTGTGTTAGCTTTGCCACACTTCACGTAACATATCCTAGCTGCAGATGTTTCCAACTGGCTTGGCCAGTAAAACCACTGCCTAGGTAGGTATTCAGATCATGAAATTCTGTGTTTGTAAGTAAAACCCAAAACCAGGTAATGCTCAGCTTGTCACTAAGCACTGAAGAAGTAAATTCATCTCTATCTCTAATCAGAAAATTTCTTCAAGAACTCCAGTGATATCATTTGGCATGCAAAGATTACATTTGGTTTCCTTCAAGAGATCAGAAAAGACAAAGGAAGACAACACTGCCAAATAACTTAAGGCGATTCTGCTTTGTTCTGATCTCTTTGTTAAAATCATTCCAAATGCTAAGGTATACTGAATCTTCTAGCTCATGTGTCTTTCTAAATAGATGTTTTGACAGATTTAAGATCAGTTATATATTATTTGCGATGACAGACACTTCAGTATGAACATATTTTCAGTTAAGTAAATTTATCATCTTCATTATCCTGTGAGTTCTGACATTAATTTTCTTTCCTTCAGCAAACTCCAGTCATGAAATAACTCAAACTGAAACAATAGCATTCTGCTGCAAATTGGTCTAAATATCACAATAAAATCCAAGTCTGCTGGTGTATATATTAAAAAAAAAAAGACAGATTTTCAGATAAACACATTTGTATTAATTGAACTTTTCTCTAATTTCAGAAAAAAAACAAGAGGCAACTCAATGAACAGGAAGTTCCACCTGAACGTGAGAAAAAACTTTTTTATTGTGCAGTGACTGAGCACTGGAACAGATCACCCAGAGAAGGTGTAGAGTCTCCCTCACTGGAGACATTCCACAACTATCTGGACACAATCCTGTGCCATGTGCTCTGGGATCATCCTGCTTCAGCAGGGAGGTGGAAGCAGATGACCCACCATGGTCCCTTCCAACCTAAACACTCTTTGATTCTATAATACCTTTCTCCAATTTTTTCTAAGATTTTACATGCATTTTATCACCACCAATTGTTATTCGGTAGCTTTTGTTTAGTTCAGCTTGGTTTGTTTTTGCTATTAGAAGGGGATTTTTTGGCTGCTGTTATTTGTTAGGGTTTTTTATTGGGTTTTTTTTTTTTTGGGTGGGGTTTTCTTTTAATGGTTGACAGCTCTGCTTCTATAGGAGAAGTCCCAAAATCCCTTTAACACTGTTCTTATTTTATAAAATATCTACTCGTACCTGAAAATTCACTACTGTGACACATCCCTTGAAACAGAATTTTTAGCATTTAAATGAAAGAAGTTGCAAATCCTAATGTGAACAAGTAATCCAAAATTTTTGAAAGTCAGGTTGACATTTTTTCCTTATTATTACATTTATGCATTACACGTGTAAACTTTTGAAAATACCTGAAGCTATGTCAGGGATAAACCAGGAACACATCTTTCATACTAACAGTAAGCAAGCCTCTTAGATATAAAAATAAATAACTGCTGATCATTTCCTTGGCTCTCCAGTCAAGAAATCAGCATGAGGGAGTCTCAGCTGGTGTGATACTGAACCTGTGCACCACTGTGGTAGTGATTGACACAAGCTGTTCTTCAACCCTCATAACCCCACAAGAGAACGGTCTTCTGCAAGACCAGGAAAGGTAGGCAGCTTCTTAATTTCCTAAATTTCCATGGCAGCAATCAAAACAAAACAAAAACCAACAAACCAAAAAACCAACCCAATGATGACTTTTTGGGGCCTTGAAACACTCTCTCCTGAGGCAGCCTCTGACAAGCATACATAGTGTCTGGGCCTGCCACAACAGGATGTTCCAGCCATTCCTTTATGGCCAGGCTGATTTTAATCTCCAGCAGAGTCTGCTGTTGGGATCCCTGTTCCTCCAGAAAAGCAGCTGGGTTATGCCTCTCCACAGCTTGATGGCATTTGAGTTCACTGAGCACCAGCACTGAGAAGGGCCTTGCGCTCCTCTGGGTCCAACATTCCAGGCTATGGGATCTACACAGTCCAGTAAATCTGTCTGTCCCTCTCCTCCACCAGGCAGGCCCCTCTAATACTGATATCACAAGATTCTCCACTTATGTTTTGTAAAAGTGGACTAAACCTTCTCTCCATAGAATCAGAAGTAAAATCAATTTGTCCACACTGCCTGAGAAACTGCCCACAGGAGCAGGAACTTTCCACAAAGATTCTCCATTTGTTTTTCCCTGTAATTCATGTGCCTCTAGGGTAAGGTAAGTTTTCCATCTCAATTCCCCACATGCTGTCAGTGGTCCCACAAGTAAAACCACAGGGTATCCTGTGGCTGTACCTTCTGTATCATCTTTTTAGCCAAAGGACACCTGCAGTCAATCACTGAGGCACAGGTGGGGAGTTGGACATATTTCCTCTGAATTGCTGGAGCTCACAGGACAGTTTATCACACAGTTTCTCCACAGCTGAGATGAGGGAGGAAGAAATACTGTCCTACGTCCATATTCCTCAAGCTGGTAAATGACTTCATCCACTGCTGCTGCCACACTGCAGACTAATGTATCCAGTGGGTTGGTGTGTGAGAATGGGGCATGCTGGACAAATTTCTGCCCCATGGATCACATGGAATGGACTTACCTGGATCTGTCACCGTGCGTTGTTCAGGCTATAATAAGTCATCCCTCACAGGGCTAATTCCCCAAGTTATTGGATACCTGTGCAGTCCATTTTCCTGGGCAACATGTAATAACTTCCTTGGAGGTAAACCTTTCCCTCGTGATTGATAGGATCACCTCCAGAAGTTAAGGACTAGAGTCACTTCTCCAATTACTTTGTCAATGCCTGCTTCCCTAGAAAGTGATCACAGCTGTTTGCCTTCTCTACCCTCTAATTCCAAACTGCTATCCCAAATATCCAAGCATCAGAGCAGGTGGTAACACGTTCACTGGGATGACAGCCGAAATCGTTTTGTATATCCTGCAGTTCACCCAAGGACAGGGAGTAGTGTTCAGCCCTTGTTCTGTCTCTTCCTCTCATTCCTTTTTGCCCTCGTTGTTCTCCATTACTAAACAAAATGATGGTTTTTTTCACATTTCCTCTTGCACACAGGGACAATGACAGCAGATTGCTGGTTGTGTGGCTCAGCTCCAGGGGCTGTCGTGGGGGTTGGAGTAGCTACAGAGCCTGCTGTCCTGTCACCAGCTCCAGGGACCTTCTCTTCCCTTGGAGGGTACTGAGCAGCACTGAGCAAAGCTCTGCAGGCCTGGGCCAGACCCCAGCATGTTAGAGAGATTTGTGTGTGCATATGAAATTGCCAGATTCACTTTTTCCAAACATTTCGCTAGTTCTTCCAAATTCTGGACTTACTCCGGTGTAAAGTTCCAAACCACTGGAGGCACTCACTGTCCTAGGTACTTCCCCATACCATCCCACAGACCCTGCTACTCATAAATACCCAGCCTCATACCTCTGGCTGATATTCTTAATTACTTGTTCAACCTTAAAAAAACTTCACCCATGTGCAGTAATGTACTAGTTCCTAGCAAAAGGACCAGGTTTGTTTCAAGGATATTCAAAAACCTTTAAAGTTCTCAAAAGTTACTATCATCAGCATGGGGACAAAAAAAAGGGACATATCTCCCCTACAGGCTGATTCTGCAAGGAGAAAAGGCAAAAGGTGTTATTAATAATAGTTGCCAGTAGGTGACTCCTGATATACAGAGGTGACTGGTATACTGAATACTTGTACCTGAATGGTTTTATGCCCAGCAATGCTATCACACCATAAGCCCTTCACATCCCTTTTTTCTACTACAAAGTACAAAATGATAACCCTTAGCTGAGGCCCCATGGAGGATAAACATCACCACAGGGAACACACACAGCAAGCCTTAACCCTGGGAACAAGCACAGCTCTGATAGCAAATAAATCAACATTGAGACAGCAGTTACTAAGCCTACACAAAGAACGCCTACAACAAATTTTCTCTAACATGCTCTGGTCAGATGTGGCATTATCTCAACCCTTTGATCCCCATGTTGGGGGTCAAAAAGGACTGTCATGGTTTAACCACAGCCAATAATGACATACCCTGTCGTCATTCACTCACTTGGCCCTCCATCCCACCAGTGGAATAGGGACGAGAACAAGGAAAACAAAACTAAAAGACACAGGTTTATATAAAAATCAGTCTAATAATTGAAACACAGTAATTATCATCCTAAAAATAATAGTAATAATGATAGTAATAAAAGGGAGAGAGATGGATAAAACCCAACAAAGACAAGCCATGGACAATACCATGCTCACTACCTGTTGACCAGCGCCCAGCCTCTCCACAAGAAACTCCTACATTTGATACGTATGATATTCTGTGGTATGGAATATCCCTTTGGACAGTTCAGTCAGATGAACAAGCCATGCTTCCTTCAAGCTTTTTGTGCAGTTCCTCACTAGCAGAACATCAGACATGGAAAATCCTTGACTTATGGTAAGTACTATTTAGCAACAAACAAAAGAATCACTGTGTGTTATCAACCTCATTCTCACACTGAATCCAAAACACTCCACTGTACCAGCTACAAAGAAAAAAAAAAATAACTCTATACCAGCCAAATTAAGGACACTTCATAAAGTTTATATTATTATGTTCAATCTCAGTAATAAATATTTAATCAATTGTGTAATCTCTTTGTGACAAAAGAGTAAAGCCAAGAATATGGACTGAGGTATCCTGGACATGGCAGAGATTGCTGAGGCTCATCTATTTCCAAGGTCACTTCTGTTTGATATTTATGCACGTGGGACCACTGACATCCACAGGGGACACCCTGAGGTCACTACAAGCTCTGAGCACTTGGGTAAAGAACTGGGGACTTGGGGACTCTGGGGACCCAGACAGGGCTCCCTTTCACCCCATGGCCAAGGAAAACATCTTAGTACGGAGCTAAATTTTCCTATTGATGAATGAACACCAAGATCCAACTACAACAAGAAAATCCTCTATATTTGCAAACAGGTATTCTTGTAAGGCCAACCAGTCAGAGTTTCAGTTCATCAGTAGATATGCTCCCTAGAAAACTGTCTAATTTTAGTCAATATTTAAAATTTTCTAATCATCTTTCCAGATGAATGGAACTAAACACTAAAGACACATTATATCACATTCAAAAAATGACAGATTCAAAACAGTTGACCACAAGGAAAAAGAGAGATGACAGTAGCTAGGAACTAGAATGGAATTAGAATTAGGATATCCCATTTCAAACTGCTTTGCATGCCCTTATACTCATTTCTAATCATGGCCCGATTCTTTAATACTGCTAATTGTGCAAATTCAGTTTGCTCCATCTGCATTTTCTACTTTTATTTAGAAAAAAGCAATTATTTTCATTTGCATGATCCTTTAAATGGGCTAATTATAAATAAAAAATTCAAATTTAATAGACAAAGTACAGATGGTTAATCTGAAGTTAAAAAGACCTTAAATTCATTTTTTTATAAAAACATAACACTGGGCATGCAGTAGTGCATCCATTTAGATGAAATCAAAAAGCTTGTTAGAGTTAGCATTTCTAAGTGCAATAAATTATCATAAAAGTCAAGTTATCAAAAGTAAATTTTTTCTGCATTAGACAAATTTAAAAAAAAACCCTTACTATTCCATAAGCCAGCAAATCTGATCCTGCTGAGATCGCACACAAAGGTTAAAGTGACATTTTATAAGTCATTTATCCACATTTTAAGACAGCTTCCCACAGAAGAAAATAAAAGAGAAGATAAAAGCCTGTTACATACATTTTAAGGTCATATTATTACATTTTCTGTTCTACAGCAACATGGAAAAAAAAAAAAGATTTATTAATGAACTTACTATTTCAATTTCATGTTTCAGCATTTGGTAGAGTGCGAATTTGTAACTCATCTCAAAGATTTATTCTGAAACTACTGTCAAAAGTTAAGCCCAGACTGAATGTAACTTTTATTTCTTTTGACATTTGCTTGATACACAAAATTACATTTCAGGAACAGTCAATCCAAAGACCGTATTTCTGTCACTGAAATCCTGGCTTTTGACGGAACTCCACTTTTTTTGCTGAGAAAGTATCCAAGAAAAAAATAAATTATTTACTGTAGCTCTGTGAATGTCATACAAGTCTTCTGCTGAGTTCATGACAAAGTTTTTAATTTGGAAAGGGCTAAACTAAAAGTTCAGCATACCTGGGAATACATTGGTCACACAAAAAAATAAAAACAGCAAACAGAAACCTTAAGGGACCATACTGTATTTCTTACACTTCAATCTCTGGGGGAGTATCAGGATCCACAAGAAAAGATGAAACATTCTGATCATAAAAAGCTCTGCAAAAACACTGCATAAATTTAAGAACTAAATACTTGCTTTGGAGATATGAAAAAATCCTTATGGTGTGTAAAGTATCTCAGGTATTTAAAAATTTCCTGAGCTTATTTTCATTCACATTTCTCTAAGCTACAACATGTTATCCAGTATAAACCATTGTGATGTTGCTCTATTAACTAATTACACTAAAGAGATAATAAAATAAAAGGTTTGGAGGCTTATTAATTTATAGGAGAATAAACTTGTACTTCTATATTTGGGCCTCCTACTGCATTGAGAGATGGAAAGTAAGGCTGCCTTTAGACCAGCTTAGGCAATGACCTCCTCTGGCAGATCTCCATCCCACCAAAGCACACAAAAATAAATGCACAGATAAGAAGCAAGACTACTCTGGGTCATCCCATCAGAGAAAAAAAAAAATGAAGCAAATGGAAATTTTCTGATAATACAGCCTTGAATTTCAGCAGTGTAAGCAACTTTTCCATGCTCTTTGCATTTAATTTTTTCATATTTTTTACTAAACACTGTAAAAGCATAGCTAGAGGAAACTAATAATATATAATCCAGGATTTAAAGGAAAGCAATAAGGAACATTCTTATACAAATCACTGTTTTCAGTTTTAGGATTTAAGAGCTTCTAATAGTTTCTCATTAGACAGCTCTTCTGCCTAGTGTTCATAACTATAACACCATCTACCATACTGATCCCCTCCTTTCCAGATCCTTCTCCAGCCATTGAATAATGAAGAAAATATGGTTTGGTGGGCTTTTTTGTTTGTTTGTCTTTTAAATGCCCAATTAAGCCTTATAAGCTGCTTGAGGGAGGGGATTCTGCCCCTCTGCCCCCTCTGCTGAGAGCCCACCTGCAGGGCTGCATCCAGCTCTGGGCTCCCAGCACAGCAAGGACAGGGACCTGCTGGAGCCAGCCCAGAGCAGGCACCAAGGGCATCAGAGGGGTGGAGCAGCTCTGCTGGGAGGAAAGGCTGGGAGAACTGGGAGTGTTCAGGTTGGAGAAGTCAAGTCTTTGGAGTAACCTAATTGTGACCTTCCAGCTCCCAAAGGGAATTTACAGCCAAGCTGGAGAGAGACTCTTTACAAGGGCCCAGAGTGACAGGACAAGGAGGAACAGCTTCACACTGGCAGAGAGTAGGTTTCAATTAGACAGTAGGAAAAAATTCTTTGCTGTGAGGGTGGTGAGGTGCTGGAACAGGCTGCCCAGAGCAGCTGTGCCTGCCCCATTCCTGGAAGTGTTCAAGGCCAGGTTGGATGGGGCTCTTGAGCAACCTGCTCTGGTGGCAGCCATCCTTGTCACAGCAGAGGGGCTGGAATGGGATGATCTGCAAGGTTCCTTCCCACCCAAACCATTCTGGGATTCTCTGATTCTTCTTACAGACACTTCAATCAAAAGTGTTCCTAATCCATGCTACTGCTCAACAGATAATTTTCAGTAAAATTATGGTCAATTAATATAATTTCCTAAAATCATCTTCATTCAACAGCTCTCTTTTCAAACTAGAACTATTAAATGCAAGTTCTCTTATGCGTCTATTCCCTATTGGTTTTTATTTGATGTCAAGTTCTTTATCAACCATGATATTTTAGATGAAATTTTAGAGTTCACAACTGGATTTTCTCCATTTGAATGTCACACAGAATCAAATTTATTATTTGACAGTGTCCCTGAGGCTGGGGGATGTTTCTCTCTTGTCCCTGAAATTACATCACTAACAAAAATCACCAAATACAAGGTGCTGATTAATTGGGGCCAAATTAGGCAAGAAATGGTAAAAGAATAACATGTAGGGAAGCTGTTTTCCTGCCAGTGTAGATCTTAGATAAGATAACAAGGGCCTTTCCAAGTTATCTGAATTATAGTAGGACATGGCTGATATCTCACAGTTGTAATTAGAAGCTCAAACAACTAAGAGAAGCATTTTCCTGACCTATATGAGGATGAGGAAGTTAAAATCTTATTCCCTTCCTTGAGAATATAAACTCTCTCATCAAATGGGTTGGCCTTAAAATATATGTGGCTTGTCTGATTTACTGAATTCAGTCTGAGAAATTAGAAAGTTGAGCTCTCAGAAATTGCTTTTATTTAGTAATTTACAATTACAGAATTCATGTTACTAAATAAAATATTTAAGAGTTATGTAAATCTCTATATGTATGGACAGCCATCCAGAACCTGCAAGAATCTCATTAACATCCTACAACCTACATCCCCTGCTCATCTCATTTACAATGAAACAGGAACTGTATAAATTCAGTGATATTGTAATACAGCAATACAGTGATACATGTCTTTCTCTCAGTCTTTCCTGATTACTTCTGCTCAGACACATCCAATTCTATATAACCAAAAAATTGTAAACTAAGAATCCTCACTTCTATAGATGCAACTAGTATCATCCATATGTGGAATCTTGGAACTGAGCATTTAAAAATATTATTATTACTACAGTTTATGATAAAAATCAGTGGTATGTTCTACGATGGTAAGGAGATATTTGTAATTAAAAAACAAACCAAAACAGAAAACAAAACACCCAACCTATAAGAACATGTTAACAAAGGTTACATTTTAAAAGAAAATTTATTTAATCCTGGGGATTTGAGTTGATTCTAGGTAGAGATTTATTTTTTCTCCCTTTCTAAGCAGCTGAACCTCACAT
This sequence comes from Arremon brunneinucha, assembly GCA_035583215.1. Lineage (NCBI taxonomy): Eukaryota > Metazoa > Chordata > Aves > Passeriformes > Passerellidae > Arremon > Arremon brunneinucha. The sequence continues at coordinate 12,727,130 of JAWWEX010000001.1, read as the reverse complement.
TTGTGACATACCAGAGAAACTTATTTTCTGTGCTGAAAAGGGTACTGTTTAATCTAGAAATATATTTTAGTTATATGCCCTATACTTTATCCCAAGACATAAAAAACTACCATACTTTGTACTCTCAGACCTTTCTCCATTATTTCCTCTTTGACTATTTTTCCATTATTGTTACTGATGGAAGATTAAAACATTTTGAGTACATTAAAGAAAGACCTTATTCAAATATTGAACTGCCTGCTGCTCATTTCCAAACTAGAAATGGCTATATGGATCTTTTTCAGCCTCAAACTGATCACACAAACAGACTGCAAGTTTAATGATTTTCTGCCATTGGAAAAAAATAAGAATTCTTCTTTCTCTGTAGGCAGTTAAAATTTACAGAGAGCTGGAACTCAGAAATTTAGCATTTTTGCTGAGTGAACAAGAGTATAACATCCTCAATTTGATCACAGGTGTAAAAAGTAGCATATGCTTTGCTTACTGGATGTAGGATCACAAGATGAAAGAAATCCTTTTTAACATTACAAAATGTGCACACAATAATCTTCCCACATGATCCCAGTATCACACTTTTAAATTACTCGTGTTGGAATCAAAGGATCCAAAACTCAAATAATTTAATTTTCAGAACCTTCATATCACTGCAATGTAGAACTCTCTTGTATGCACCTTTAAAAGACCAAAAAAAATCCCAAACAAAAACCCCCAAATTGAAACCCCAGACCCCACAAGAGTGCTCAGAATTTCAGTAAGTGATAAAATGGTGCACACTGAGCTGCAGCTTTAATTTTAAGCCATTCTTAGTTTTACTACATCAAAAAATATGACTGTAATTGGTGCACAGAAGCAAAATAGGAACAAAGTCAAGCAGGAGCTCACCTATGTAAGCAACACAGAGAGGATTTCAAACTGAATACGGAACACAAACATGAGTCTTAGGTATTCAGTGTAATCCCCAAAATATCCATTTAAATTGAGAAGCTGCACATCACTGACTTTTGTTAAAAAAGTAAGAGCTTCTAACTTTTTCAGAGGTGTATAGTGGTGTAGGCAGTCAACATTTCAGTCATATTAAGGGTACACACTTCTCTAAAATAAAGTAGCTGATAAATTTCAATACTGTATATATTCTTAATGAATTCTGACAAAAAAAAAAAGTTTATATACCTTTTCAAGCATTAGAAACAAAACCCCCAGCTGTTCACATTAATAGCGGCACAGGGAGTAAAGAAAACTTTGTTTCAACTCAAAGCACCCAAGTGCCAGCACTATATAGAGACACACCATGAAATACACTTGGACGAACTCCAAGATTGAGAAACACCAGAAAAGCAATTGAGTGTTTAAGAGTTCATCTGTCTTTCTGACACAGTATGGATTCAGTCCCCCCAGATGAAATTGTCCTGGCAACCTCAGCAGTAAACCAGCAGTCCTGGTTTTACTCTGTCAGTAAACAAATGGAAATGTAAAATTTTAACTCATTGTCCTGTTTTGACTTAGAGGCCAGAGAAAGATAGCAAAAATGCAATATATTTTTAATTGAGGCTATGTAACCATAGTTCCCCTAAAATCATTACTTTTATCCATAAAGATTTTGCTCTCTAAGAAATTATTAAATACTGGAATATATATAAAGACTGCCAAACAGGCAGTCAAAAGAAAAGAAAAAAGAGAGGAGCTGGTTCCTGCACTTATATTTTGCATGTTTCCTTTGTTAGCACCAGCCCATGAATCAGCCTTAATTACTGTAAGAGTAGAATTAATTCCTTAAATATCAACAGGGATGTAGTGATATGTTGTAACTCCTGAACCATATGATAGATCACCCTAACATATAGTGAAAAGAAATTGATTGTACATCTATTTTTGCAGGAAGCAGCAAGTGCAGGGGTAAAGATATATCACTTTATAAACATACACCTGTTTGCATTCTTTGAATTTCTTCAATATTGAAATGAATGGCAATACAGAGAAACAAAATTTCATGTCACATCACAGAAAATTTATTAAAGGCAAATAGACCTCTACAAAGAGTATACATATGTTTACAGCCTACTTAGAACATCTAAATAAATGTTTATATGGCTTAAAAGACAGTTTATACAATAAGTTCCATCACCAACTCAGTTGAATGCAAATTTCCTGTACAGGAGAAGCAGGAACATGACTGCAAGCAATACAGTTGTCTGATTATATTTTTTTGTTCTTACCCTAAAAAATTCCTTACTTTCAGAGGCCTGCCCTTTTTCACAGATTAGTTCAGATTAAAATAGTTGAAAAGGAAAATAAAAACCAACTTAAAAATAAGGTAATTCAAGAACAAATCAGTATAAAAAGACTTTGAAAAAGTCACTTTAACTCTAAGCAGTAACAAAATTGCTAAGAAGAGAGCACAGAATTCAGTGCAATTCACAGCAGATATTAGAGTCAAAAGAGAAAAAAGTGGTCATAAGTATTAAAGTACATAGCTGCTGAAATATTACATAATGAGATTCTCAAGCCAGTTCCAGAAGGGTTATTTTATTTTTTTTCTTTTCATGTTTCATCAGTGCTTCACAAGCTCTCAAATGCACACTATCTGAAGTATTTGCATCTATGGTCAAGAAAGGAATTTAAATACTCTTTATTCAACTATTTCAGATATAACAACAGATAGAATGTACTTCTCATCAATTTTTAAGAAGGTGTAAGTTACAAGTACTAGAGAATGTGTATGTATTTGCTACTTTTTTCTTTTCAAGTATTAATGTAATAATTGTTTGGCTTACATTACCAAAAAATTCAAATATCTCATTGAGTCCATTATTGAATCTACTTTGATGACTGTCCTTTCAAAATCTCCTTGGTTTTCTTTCCTCAACATAGCAAGCAGCAAAATTATATCCAAAGAAGTCTTGGTATCTCTCAGTACTGTGAATTCAGACACACACAAACACCCTACCAGCTGCTCCCCAAAACTCCAACCAGACAAAGTCTGCACGCCAAACGATGCCACACAACACAGATTCTGCCAAAATAAACCCTACTGAGCCATGGATGTGGCTCAAGATACGGAGCTGTGCAGAAGAAACAAGGCAGCCACAGGCTTCCTTTAAGAAATCACAGAATATGCTGTGTTGGAAGGGACCCCCAAGGATCACTGAGTCCAACTCCTGGCCCTGCCCAGGACAGTCCAACAATCCACCCTGTCCCCGAGAGCCTTGTCCAAATGTTCCTTGAGCTCTGGCAGCCTTGGGGCTGTGACCATTCCCTGGGGAGCCTGATCCAGTGCCTGACCACCCTCCAGAGGAAGAACATGTTCCTGTTATCCAAGTCCCTGCAGTTGGGCAACTCCTGAGCATCCCCAAGGGCAGCTTCCACCGCATGCCAGAACCCAGGAAATTCCTCTGGCTGCCCTGGAGGGCTCGAGCCCCTGCCCAGGGGGCTCACAGACCTTGGCACAGAGCCCAAGACCCCTGTGCCTTTGATTTAGCCCTTGGAAAAAACAATTACCAACCTTTATATCAAGAATTACAAGCCACGAAAGTTTAAGTAGAATGATAGTGAATTTATCACAGGGTGAAAAATAGATTTTTTTGTGGGTTTTTAGAATGGGGGTTCAGGGGCAAGAGGGAGGAATGGGACATGCCCAGCCTTTCTCCTTCTTCTTCTTGGCCTCCATCTTCTGCTGTGATGCTGACACCTTTAGATTGGTTTAGAGTAGAAGCTCACTGTCTAACATAGGTGATAGGTATTGGGGAGTAATTGTAAATATTGTACACGTAGTTTTTAGTGTAAAAAGATAACACTGCCCTGGAGGCAGGCAGAGTGCCTCAGACTGCCTTGCTGAGCAGACCTCGGCTGGACAGGAGAAAAACATTTATAGATAAGGAACAATAAACAACCTTGAGACTGAGAAATGAAGAGCTCTGACTCCTTCTTTGAGCACTGGGCTGAGAGAAGAGACTTTCTAACTTACCTCAGGGTCACTCTGACCAGCCTGTGCCTGTTGTTATCATATTGTTGTTATCTTATTTCTAGAGTCCCATACCTTCTGGGTGGTTTTCTCACAAGCCACTCTTCACAGCAGTGTTGATCCTGCTTCTTCACCAGGGCTCCTCCAAGGCTCTCCTTGACTGGCCAAGCCCAGCCCCTTTTATCACAGTCATCTTCACTGGCTACAGCTGCAGCCCAATTAAGGACATTGCAGCTGCAGCCCATCAAAAACAACCAGGGCTTATCAGGGCAAGGCCTATATACAGATATTCAATACACAATACAGATATTTTACTAAGACTCCTACTATATGTGCCCATCAGGCCAAGCTGCAAAGCCTGGCAGGCACCAAAGCCCAGCCTAATCAATAGGGTGAGCTGCTCACTCTGAAATGCATGTTCTGCTTATCACACAGTCCCATTCCTCTAAAATACCTCAGGGATGTAACCCTCTTCTCATTTTTTTCAGGCCATTCTGAATGATTATCCTCTCCCTGACATCTGGACATCACCTATGCCAGTTCAAACACCTACCAAAACATTTGGGTTTGCTAGACACACTGAAGGGTTACAATGCCATCTAAATTGCACCTTTTGTGTCTGGTTAAAGAAAAGCCATGGGGATAAAATTCCCAAGAGCATCTAAACAGGCACAGCTCTTATAAGACAGGGGGTGGACACCCTGTTTTCCCCAACAGGAATGTCACACTTCCCTAGTCCTGGGTCCTTTTTCCTGCTAATGCACAATGAGAGAGAAAGGAGCTCTACTGGGCTGTGTCCCTTCACTCCAAGGTGAAGTACAAGAGCAAGGAGCAATGGGAGAAGCTTTCCTGGCTTTCCCAGATGGACAAAAAAATCATCCAACCAATGGCATAATCTCCTGAGTGAAAATCAGCAACTTGTGGTCTGAACCTCTCAGAAGCAGTGTGAAAACATCTTAGTACCTGGTTGAAATTTCCAGCTAGAGTTCTGTGAGGCAAACTAGACCATTCCCCAAACATTCAATGTTTTCTCATTTCATCCATATTATAAGATTGAAAAAGCTAATAGTAATGATATTTTCATAATAAAAAAATTACAATCAATAAAGCAGGAAATTCTTTACTGCTTAAATTTCACTTTCTTTAATGATATTTTTCTTCATATTAGTTACCCTGCAGCTTATACTACCTGAGCTCATCAGAGCTGGTCAGCTCAACAGCTGCAAGGTGAAATATACTAAAAAATAACCCAAGAAAGAAGATTAAATTAGCATCTAATCTCTTTTTTTAGGTGAATTTCAGTTTTATAGTTCTTAAGTAATAACCAGAAATTTGTTACTAAATTCAGAAATGTATTTTATGCCTTGAAACTCTTTGATGGATCAAAGAAAGATGGAATCCTGTTTCCACACAAAACCTCCATGTATAAAGAAAAAAACCCTAATAGAAACTTTGCCTCAGCCAATTTTATTAGATTAATGCAGTATGACAAATCAATGTAATATTCCCATATTTATGGCTTATAAGAGAGATTGGTTGCTCAGCTATGTAAATGTAATTTACTTGGTTGGGATTCCCTCTCCCTCCCCTTCCTTCCCTGAATTCATATTTTCTGCATCTCACACAGCAGAAAAACAAGGTGAGCACAGCCTTTTTAAGACTTTGAAGAATTTTAAGACTCCGTGAAGAGAAGTGATGCATTAACTCCTTGTATCCCTTGTTTTTTTCTATTTAGTACTTATCTATAGCAATTTCTGCAGCCCATTAAACCTAAGAGGACTTTATCTAAGGTAAATTCTCTAGCTCTTACCTGGAAGGTTTATATAGCAATGTTTTAACTGTAAAAAAGACCCCACATACAGACAATCACAAATCAAGTAAAGATCTGAGAAGAGAGCCTGGATTTTGCCACAGACACAAACTTCCCTTCATTTGGTGCAGACCTATTCTTTGCTTTTTAATTTTCCTCTTAAAAAACCCAGCCAAGGAAAAAGAGCATCCAAAACCAAACCAGCTTTTAGCTTTTCCATGGAAGGTTCTCAAGCTTTTTTATAAAATTTTTTTATAGTCGTGTTTAAACCACTAAAGAACTCCTCATAAGCCAGTATATGTTGTAAATAGTTATACCAAAAAAATTACACTGTTCAACAAAGTAACATAATAAATTTAAACTCATCAATAAAAAGGCTAACCTTTCCTTTTCACAGAAACCCAGAGGTCTATTTAAAAAACCCCTTTAAATTAAAAATATTGGGGTAGTTGATTCAAAGTATGTGAATATAACTGATGTCAAATACACTTCATATAAGCAAATAAATTTATAAGCTTTAAATCAAAACCACATGACTTATTACAAGTTGTCAGCTGTTAATTGGCTCTTACTGAACTGTTTTAACATTATGACGTATTTTTTAGTTAGGGGAAAAAAATATCAAAGTAAATCTTTTTATGATCATTGTAGTTTCAGGGTCTAGTAACTAAACCCATGTTTGGTATTTATTTATTATTTTTTACTCCAAATCTAATATTTTCCACAGAAAATAGACATGACCACTGCCTTAAAAATCTTCCCTGATGTTGAAAGCATATTTCATACAAGATTTAAGCTGGTCAAATCACCTTACACCATCCAGGCATGCTGTATCTTCCTTACATTGGAGAATATTTTTGAAAACACACAATAATCTCTAATTTCCTTTCCAAGTGAACCCTCAGAAACACTCTGGCATACTCTTGAAATGTAAGAAGGAGATGTAAATGTGTAACATTTAAGAGATGACCTCATTTGTAAAACATAAAAGGCCACTCAGTTGTGGATGAACAAGGAATGATGTTTTTCTGTAAAAATCTTAATCATAGATAGGATGTTTTCAAAAGCATATGGAATTGCTTGCAGGGTAATTCCTATGTAAATCTTCTTTGGACAACTGTGACAATAAAACCCATTTTTGAGAACTTACCTCTAATTTTTTCATAAGATACTGTTGATACTGCACTTATTGTTCTGAAAATGTTTCCTTTCTTTACTGAGGAAAACTGGCAATTCAGCACTTCAGCAAAGAGCATTTCTTTGCAAGAAAGTACAAAAACATGCTCCAAGAAAACACATTATGCAAACGCTGCACAGCCTAATCCATATTTTATAACCACAAGAATAAGCAGAATAGATATGCTAAACGCTCCTGAATGTTGGCTTTCCCCACCAAAATACCTGCATTGTTCTTCCAAAGGGAAGCAATGCAGACATTAATACAATTGTGCCAACAGAACTCATGGCAATCAACTTGCATTTTGAAGGCATGGGATACTTATCAGTTAGAGATCCAATTACACACGAGACACCACATCCAGCTATAAAATATTTCATGCATATTTACAGGGTTTTTTCGGCAATAAATGACTCATCTGATTTAACTAGCTTTGATGTTATGTTTCTGTTAAATTAAAAACTGCTGCAGTTCAGCTTGTTACTTGCTTGCAGGCTATGACATGCTGCCACCAGGTGGAGATAATTTAATAAGAAACCTATTTATGTACAGAGACAGTGGGAGGAACTTCATAACATGAAATTCTTAGTGTAAGTTAACCAATCAAGGTGGAAAAAAATCTCTGAATTAACTAAAGAACTGGGACAATACTTTGTATCTACCACTAGCATTAACATATAAAGAGGCCAAAACTTGATAAAAGATATTCTGATAAATCCTCAGAGATTTGACCTTCAAAAATTCAAAAATTCATACAGAAGTTCATTAAAAAGGCTCAGCAGCAGTCCTCAAACCAGACAACCAGTTCAAATACAATCCTGCAGCATTACACTTTTTCATCAGTGTGTGTACATGAATAACTGCTTAAAACAAACAAAAGACAAAGCAATTTGAGGCAATTGGGTCAGGAAATCAGTTACACAGAACTGCTGCTTCTTGAATGTATCCAACAGATAGCAGACAAATGTATGTTTTAAGTGATAGCAGTGAAAAATCTGACTGTCAAAGACCATACATGGCTGCTCTCTTAGCAGAGACAGATTATGGGAACAGCATATTATTTTCTTTAGGGACTGTCATGCCACTGCACTGTGTTTCTTCACGATGCAACGTGCATTTAAGGAAATACAAACAGCTTTACAAAACACTTATAAGCAAAATACAATATTTGGATGATGCAGTGGAGCCATCCCTCCCTGTTCATGTTCTAAACTAGCAGGGCAATCCTCTCATAAAGACCACCCAGCTTTAGATAACAGGAGGAACAAGCATTCTTTCACCCTGAAGTCCTTGCTGGATGCAGATAATGGAGAAAGGAAGGCTGAGAACAAGGAGGTCACTGTATCATCCCTGGCTTGACCCTCGGGCTGTCTCCAGCCAGGGACACTGCAGCGCTTGAACCACGTCTGGCATGCAAACTTCACTCCCTCCCAAGGGCAGACACCAGGAGATTTGCAATCAGGGAGATCATACAGAGCTAGCCTGGTGGAGAGGTTCATAATTGGCTGCATGTCAAAACAAAATTGCAAGAACCAAACCTCCAATTTAGCTTTACTACAAATTATACTGCAAAGCAAAGGTGGAGTTGTCTTCCCCTGGGAAAAAGGCCTGCTAATTTTATGTGTCTGTCTGGGAAACTACACTATTTTTCCCATATTTACACAAAACCTAAAAGCAGGCATTCATTGCTTCAGATCTAGAATATCCTTCCCTACTCTTCACTAAACTTTTGATCTGGTTTAGTTCTTCAGTACTTAAAAAAAAATAAAGTTATCTTCATATGCAATTGCCTTAGAAACCCCTGCTTTAAATTATTAAATAATTTTTCATAGTATGTATTAGTATGTATTAGTATTAGTATGTATTATAGTATCCTGTTTGTCTTAATTTGTGACATGGAATTTCCTCTCTAGTTAGAGAGCAAAGTATAAAACACATTGATACCATGAGATATATGAAGTCTTTTTAACTATACTTTGTTACATAGAATTAAAACATTGCAAGCAAAGAAAAAACACAGCACAAGTATTTTAAGTTGATTCATCTATATTCCTCTGACACAAGATGTCGTAAAATGAAGAATAAAGTAGCAAAGTGAAGATTGTTTCAGAGGTGTTTTTAAAAGAAAATTTTAATTGTAAATGTAATTTATTTGTAAATTGCAAGCCTCTCACTGAAATGCATTTAGTCAAACCTATTTAGGGAATACAGGTGAAAATCCTGTGGTTGGTGTTTTGCACAAAGCTAAAGATTGCCTTCTAATATGTAATCATTGATGAGATGCATCAACTAAAGACATAATAAATTGGAGCTATGATGTCATTTAATGATTTAATATGAGATGGAAGAGCACTTCAACATGTACCAGAAATAGAAACCAGGTGTTTCCAAAAAGTGGAGAAAAATCAGACTGCATTAAATACTAGAATAATATGCATAGAAAGTTGCAAGAGCAGCTACATGGAAGCAGGAAGAAATTATCTTCCTGTATCTTCTAAACCTGTGTGAGTTTATGTACCTCACAAAGTGTCACCCATGTTTTCTGATAGAATACACGGGTCCAAGATTTGTGATCAAAGAAAAACACATTCAAGCAATTATTAGGTGGTAAACAGGATTTAACAGAACTGGGAATAAATGCCTGGAAAACATTGTCTTCTACAAACTATAACTGCAAATAAAATATGTACTTTAATACATACATGGCTAGTTTAAAATACTTCCAAATTATATGAATTGAACATTAGTAGTGGTAAAAATTTCTTTTCTGTATTGACTACACTGATATGCATCAGATGTACTTGATTCAAAAAATGTGAACAGTATTGTATTTTGGGGTTTTTTTTTATGGTAAATCTTAAAACATTAATGACAGTGATATCATTCTAAACTAAGGCCTAAGCAACTTTGATTTACATGGCAGAATATCTACAAATAAAAAAAAAAATCTTATGTTACAAAATTTGGAAGTCTATCCTGCCAGAGATACTGCTGTTTCATAGGAGAGGATATGAAACATTACAAACTCTTTCCATTTGTCCTTTCTTTTCAAGGAACGAGTGGAACTAGACTTTGACATGTTGAATGTAAGTTATTTGCTGGCACTATGATTCTCTTTTTTTCTTAGGCAAAGTTGCTTCTACAACATTGACTGAAACCACAAATAGAGAACATTTAGGAGAACATTTGCCTCTCTTATGGGTATCCAGCCTTTTTTGCTGCCTGGAAAGGCCAGAAAAAAGCAGCTACATTTAAGAAATTAATGACATAACCATAGGAAAAAGGCAGAAATTTGTCTTATCATTAATTATTTAAAAACATACAAAAGTCACAATTAAAATTCTTCTCCTCAAGATGAGCCACTTTTTAAGGTCTCCTCTGCAGAGAGTACAAATGCTGATCATTTAATGTTTTCAGTAACAGACTGGCAAAACTTACTTGGCTATGATTTCTCTAAATACCAGATCCTTCTTTAAACATATCCAGAATAGTTTGTGTCAGTTTCACAAAAAATTTAATGCTTCTGTTTTTCTAATGGCCATAACTCCTATTTTCTTCCACTGTTTGAGAATTCCTACTTATTTCGTGAAGTCAAAGCATTTAGAAACCATTTATTTTGGTGAACAGGAGTGGACTCTACAGTCATATTTCATAGCACTTGTGAAATGCCACCTATTTTTCATCTCAAATTTTGGACTTAATTATCACTAATCCATAATAAGAACAAGAAATATGTGAAAACGGAGATGATTCTCATTGCATGATTAATCCTCGCACAGATTTTACAAACATGAAATTCTAGAAAATTTCCTGAACAGATGTTAATATTTAGAATGGATTAAGTATCAAACAATTAATTTCAATGTACGTTTTATTTTACCAAATAGAGACTTATAGATGAAAATTCAAGGTTTAATTCCTAAAATTACAAAAAAAGTTCCGTTTTCCTGGGGGTTTTTATTAAGTTAGAGATCCTAGTGTCCTTCTGTAGGCACATCACCCTCAAATCCATTTACCCCCTCTTTAAAATCACTTAATTCTATAGAATTTTTTGAAGTATTTTTGAATATTTTCTTTTCCAATTTTCTTCACTCTTATGGACAAAATGATTACGTTTTCAGACTAAAGATGCTTAGTCAGCTCAAACTCATTTTTTTCCTTCACCAAACATATACTTGAATGAGAGAATAATTCTCTTTCCTTCCACTTGTCACTCTTGAATTGTTAAAGAGGTCAAAAACATCCCTCTCCACTCTTGAGTAAACAAACCAATTTGCTCTCATGTCCTGATACCCTTTCTTATCTTGCATGAACACTTATTCCTAAAAATGAAAATAATATTAAAAGAACAGACTTCATTGAAATATGGTAAAATGGTGCAACTAAATAAAATTAATTATATTTTTCAGATATAGGAGACTATAGGCTATATTGACACCTACAGCCTCACACACTACTTGTGCAAGAGCATCAAACCTGTACTGGCCAGACATCTTTTAAACAGAAATACAGAATTTGCTGGTGAATCCTCAGTTTCATTTAAGATTATGGGATGGAAATTACTTGCTCATTCATTTTGGCTTTGACTTGCAATTCAAAAACCTTTCTATCGTTATCCCTACCATCAGTTTCAGGTTTTCTTTGCCCTTTTAAATACCTCCTTCCCCTCCTTACATAATCTTGACATTGTGATGATGAATTTAAAAGATCTTGGATCCCAGAATGCATAGGATAAAGTCATAGTGTGTTTTATCATCACCAGCAAGCTCAAGATGTGTTACTAAAAGTAAGAGCAGGAAATTATGGTGGGAGTGGTTTAGATTTCAGAAAGATCTGAGCTGTACGCGTACAACTTGAGTTGAAGATGGCTTGTATATCAAATAGGAATTACTAATTTATTTTTTTTTTAATTTGGGTATCTGAAATTGGCTTTTTATCCTAAGGCCTACAGGTCTCCCACCAGAAGGGAGAAGGAGAAGAGAAAGGAAGGGGTGGAGGGAGAGAGACAGTGCCACTCCTGTTTCCTACTATGCACACTAAGTTAAGGACAGACAAATCCTGCCGGTGAGTCACAACCGCTGTTCTGCAGATCCAGACAATTATGCATTACAAAGATAAAACATTCTGACCTGTGCACAGGGGGAAGCACTGCCTGAAGTCCTTGGAGATGAAACAGCACTCCTGTGTAAGAAGGAAACCATGGGAATGGGTGTGGGGGTGGCACAGAGCAGGAGGAATGAGTGCTGAGGCTCTGGGATGCACAATCTGCTCAATTCGTCCTCTCTGCATAGGCTGCATCACAGGAAGGTGTTGGGAGGTAACATTTCATTCCACAAATATGTATGGAAAGTCTAGAATTCCTAGCTATGCAAAGACCATTTCCGTCCCTACTTCACTCTCTCACCATATATGACTTTTTTTACAGAACTTTAGAAATGGTAAACTCTTCCACAACTTCCCTTGTATTTAAAAATTCACCTGGCAGTCTAGCTTGCTGCCAACCACTTACTAAAACCACCTGTTAGTATGAACCCAAATTGTGTTTTCCAGAGGATGTTTTTGTTTGGCTGGGTTTTTATAGATGTATAATAGCATAGATTTCCTCCTGTTGGTAAATTACTGGCATGTCATTGCATGGCTTCATCTTCTCTGCTCTGCCTCATAGGACATCCAAACCTTTCACTTGTTGCAATTTAAAAATAACAGTGCTCAAATGAACTGGTACAATGAAATAATTCTGCACCTCAGTAAAGCTTTATTACCTGTCACCACTATAAAAAAAACTCAATCTGCCCTCTTAGGCAAGAAATTGACTACGACACCTGTTAGTTACAACCACCCTTTTTGTCTTCATTTACTACCAGTACCTTCATGATGAGCTCAACAAGACAGAATACACAAAAATACACCTTTAAGAGAAAGCAAAAAATGTCACACGTATACTAAAATCGCAATTTAAATAGCAAAACGCTTCTGGTGGGATAACTGGTTTAAAATTTGGAGAAGAAGGTCTACATGAAGCTTAAGAACTAATTAAAGATACTGTGGCATTTAAATGTTCACAGCAAACCATTATTATTTCATTTGAAGAGGAAAATCTACAAAAAAAATAGGTTAAATATGAATATTACATTATTTTAACTTTGTGCAAACAGCCTGTAAACTTAAGAAATCCCAAACATTAATAATAAGAACATGCATGTCTGTGAGGAGGAAGAGTATTATTGCACTCCTCTAAAATGATTTTGCACTTCATTTTAGATAATCCTCATAGTGTCAGGTTCTCTGAAAAACTTTTTTTAAATTTTTTTTTCCCATCTTTTTTTCCAGCTGTTATCTCAACTATTATTCTAATAGTTCAAGAGAGATTTCTTCGAGAATTTGCTTGGGGGAGGGTAGGGGAAAGGGAAGGAGGAAAAGGGGTGTTGGTGTTTTGATTTACATACGAGAGAAACAGAAGGTCAGATATTGAAATATATAGTCCTTTATTGAAAATTACCTGTAACTGACCATACTTTTGTTAGATAACTTCATTATCCAGTTATCTGGCATATTTTGATTTGAAGAATCAACTAAGTACTTCTAAATTTCTAAAAATCCCTCCTAGAACTAGTTTTAATTTTCTTTTTTTTTAAGAGCCTGAGGATTTTAGATACAAAATGCACAGTACTTTGCTTTCATTTGAGGCTGTTCCTGCCTTTAAACTAGCTGTTAACTAGTCAAGGAACAATGAACTGTATTTCTTACAGCTGACACATTCAGAAGTTAATTGCTGACATGGATTTGGCAGCTGTCCCAGTACAGGAAAAAAAGAATGTATGGATTCAGGCTACTTTGCATTCTGGTCAGAAACACGCACCACCAACATGACAACGAACTTTGCACTCAAAAAGGTCCCTCTTTCAGAAGGCTGCAGATTAAATAAAACATCTTGTTTACCAAAGTGACAGATTTGGTCTGTACAAACCAACAATCAAGATTAAAATATCAAGGAACATATTACATGCAACAAACTAACCTTTATTAAAACTATAACTGTTCTTTTCAAGGAACCTATTTAAACATAAGAAAACGCCCCACATTTTTCTTAAAGTGAAAAAGGGGATACATTCTACTAAGATACCCACATAATTTTCAAGCAGTATTTAAATGCTAATTAAAGATAAGAAACACTAAAAAATATTTATTAAAGATCCAATTGAATAGAGAAATTAAAACTATTCTATACACACAGAAAAGTCCTTGTATTTCTGAGCAAGTTGCACTTTCTGTTGGGTTACTCCAGTGATACATGCTATCAATTTTAATCATAATTTATCTTGCATTAGTGTAAATTATACTTTTGCTCATCTGATTAATCCCTACAAAAAGAGAGAAATGTGGTCTTGTTTTAACCCTGCAGAAGCCAGGAGGGAAGCAAGGGGAGCAAAGCATCCCAGAGCTCTGCAGAAGCAGTGCAGGGGCACGTGTGTGTGCTTCTCATGCCATTGCCACAGCTCCAAGCAAGGCAGCTGCCCAAAACATTCCTTTCAGTAACTGAGTGCACACTGAACAGCATCCAGAACAGCTATATAGAAGTTATGTTATTGACTTTGAAGATAAAACTATATATCTCCATTTCAAAGGCACATTGTCATTTTTCCAAGTCGTCTGGGGAAGAAGTGCAAGAATGAATATTCATAGATCAGCAGAAGGAGGTGGTGATGGAGTTTATAAATTTATGAAATATGATTGGTTTAAGATGTAAATATGAATTTTCATATAGGATTAGAACTTTCAATGAAATGTTGAGTCCCTTGCTCTCTACATTGCCAACGGTTAAAGCACAAAGAAATTCCACTGCAACGAAATACGTCAATATATATGAGGTACATCAGTTACTTGAACAAAAGTACAGCTGCATTCTCTGTACCTCTCTTCTCTTTACAATCCCCTTCTTGTTCTTCCACTGGTCTTTTCCAAGCCTTTTAGACGTAACTCTAAATAAATTATGCTGCTGTTTATACAGCCAATTCAATTTACAGCAATAGATAACCTCTTGTGTGTACAAACAGTGAAGGGGACACATAAATTTTGCCCCTCTAGTTACTCTGTTCTCTCAGTTGTTTTAAGGCATCAGGGAATGTGCATTCCAATCTGCATTCCAGAGCCCTCCCCATTTCTACTGTGGGATTAAAGAAACTACACAGGGTTGCCCCAGCATTTGGTACCCTTTACACTGCTTGCTCAAAACACCTGCCTAAGTGACAATATTGCCTTTTTAGAACATTGATTAAATACATAGACTTATTTAGCTATTTCTATATTTGAAATTAATTACTGATAATATTCTAATTTGAATATTATCAGTAATTAATTTTGCATTTGTATTTCAATGTGTTTGTGGATCATAGAAAGGCAGCTGTGTAACACCAAGGCACCTGTGTTTAAATGGAAACAAAACTCAGGAAGACAAAATCAGGTCCACCTTCACTCCCAAAACATAAAACCACAACTACAGATATTCAGTCTGGCAATTTTAATAAATGGAGCTTGCAGGAAAGAAGAAAAAAGCTTGGTCAGGCTCTGAACTTGTCAATACTGGAAGCATATTTCTCATCCAATTTCATGCACCTGAAACATTACCAGTCCAGCATTCACAACCAGCTTAAAACACCAAAACAGTCTGGATGGCCATGGAAGTAAAACAGGTTGGTTATTCTATTTAATTCAGAGATACATGCTCACAGCTCTTATTTCAAAACCACAAAAAATTAATTTCTGATGCAGTGTCAGAATAGTGAGAGGGGAGCATAAACCTTTAAATACATGTCTTACAGGTTGTTTTCACCCATATTAGGGTGGTTTTTTTATACTTTGTGCTGGGTTTTTTTGTTTGTATTCCTCTCCTTCCCCCCTCCTCCCCAGCAATGTATTTCCCCACCAAAAAGCACATTTCTATTTTGATTTCCTGATTTATTAAAAAGAACCACGGAGCATTCCCCTCACTAATCTGCAGATTTAAATACAGATTTCTGAGAGGTACTTCTTAGGATTCTAAAAAAATGGTAAATCAAGCCCACCAAACATTTCAGCCTCAGCTTAGGCCCATTTGAGAATCAAAATGCATAGCACCAAAGAACAACAGTGAAACCAGTTGACAATCAGCACATCTTTTCATGTCAGTTTGGACTCTGTATCATGTAATAAAATAAAAGCAGGATGACTGTTACAGCATTGAAATGAAATCAAAATAGCCGGTTCAATTCTGGATTCATGATGGACTCTGACTTTTCTCAAAGTTTCTTTCTGCCTAATTTCACAACAATTAAGAAAGAAAATATCCATAGGGGCATGACTTCATTCATATTTTAATTCTTGTAAGACTGTAGGAAAAGTATTTTCATAATGTAAAGGAAAAATAATAAAAAACCACTCAAAAACATCCATAAACCCCCATTCCAACAAAAAAGCCAAAACCCAGTCAAAACAAGCAAATATTTATTTAGGTAGGAATTGAACTTTACACAGAGGTATTTAATGAACAATTGAACTCAGAATGGCGATACAATTTTTTTTTGTATAGAAGTGCTTACTGTGAAAAGTAGCTTTTGCTTCACTGTGCAGGTTTTTTTCCTGATAGCTGCTTAGAAAATCTTAAATTCTAATTTCTGCTGGTTTAGTAATTCTTTGTCATAGACACGTGCAGCTATTTTTAGGACCAGATTTCAGAAAAACATCAGGTTACAGAATTTTAAGAGGAGGGATTGTCTTCCAGTCTTACAAGTGCTGTGTGAGACTTCATGTGATGCTTTCATTAGGGAAAAAAAGAAAATCATGGAAAGGGTTGTAAAGCACTGAAACAGACTTCCCAGGGAAGTTGTGGAGTCACCATCTCTGGAAACATTCAAAATTGTGTGAGTATGACAGAGGACAGGGTTTAGCAGTGAACATGGTGGTGATTCTGGGTTGATGGTTGATAAACTTAAAGGTCTTTGACAACCTTAACAATCTCATGATTCTACAAAAACACCTCTGGACTATGAAAACCAAATGCTTTGTTTTAGCAGCCCTATACCTTTAAACAAAAAAAAAAAAAACCAAAACAGTAAAAAAAACACATCAAAAAACCCCAAACACCCAAACAAACAAACAAAACCAGAAAACTTCTACCACTGACCAAGAAACATCTCTTGTTGGAGGAGAACAAACACTCAGGTTCCTCCTTCCATACTGCTTGAGTTTCCCATCTCCCCACTGTTACAACACTGGGATTTTTTTCTGATCAAACATTCATAAAAACAATTAGATAATTCAGTCATTTTCATAGGTAAAAACAGACCATCATTTCAGAAACAAGATTTTATACAGGAAGACAGGGATGTTACTTATTTAATATCTGCAGGTCACAAGAAATAGAGTTGGTATAGTTATGAACTCAAATGTTTTTTTCTGCAGCACTACCTTGCATTGACTTATATGTAAAAAGGCTAAGAGTACCTAAAAACCTTTGAGAACACTCTTGAGTGAGCATCAGTCTTGAAAATAATCACAAACATAGTTAAGGTGCAACAAAGCAATAGCAACAGTCACTAATAACACCAAAAAAGAGTAATATTTCCATAGAATAGCTTTTATAATATTTACATGATGATAAAGTCTCTTAATTTTCTGGTAGACTCACTGGCTACAGTTATCTGTCCTGTTTTAAAATGAGCACAGAGGAACAGAAATCAGAACTCCATCTAACAGCAGAAGGGCTTTTCCCTGGAAAAGGGTGCTTTCTGGGATTGCTTAGTTGTGCTTGTTTGGTTTTTTCCTAAATCAGATCATATGTAACCAAAAATGCAAAATATGTGATTCACAGAGAGGTCTATTTCCTTTCATCACCATTTTTACTCTTTATTTAGTAGTTTCCCCAGCCATATCTGCTCTTTTATGCAGCAGATAAAGTGTTCATTCATGTACCTAGGACCACACAAAAAAAATAATAAAAGGCTGTCAGAGTGTGGCACAAAGGGCTACACAGAGTGAAATAGGTGATTCCTGAGATTTTAGAACCCAGATAAGAATCCTTTGATTTAAACTACTCTTTGCAAATGATATAGAAATTTGAATGTAAGATCAAAATTACTTTTAAAATCAGCAGCACATACAAAGGCTATGCACTCACAGAATGTAAAATCACTATCGTGACAGTAAACAGAATTCTCTAAATTTTCTTTCAAGAGTGGTAAAATCAGAGTAAGTCTACCATAAGTTTAGCAGAACTGTAGAGAAAATACCACCTCTGAAAGAGTTCTCAAACCCAGCAACATAAGTTTTTTACATAAACAGGCTGTATAATCCAAAGACAGAATTCTAATTACAGAAAAGCAGTGCACAGGTGCTGGAAAGGATTATTTTGACTGAATGCTAAAAGCTGTTGAGCCCAATGTGTGGAATTGCCATAAACTGGCACAAGTCCCTGGAACATCTGATGGCTCAGACAGTGGCACTTACAGACCTGCAGGCATGACCTGAATACTGAAAGCCTAAAGAACAATTTTGACCAGTGTCACAAAGCCACAGACCAAAACAAACAAGTAAATCAAAACTCCCATAAAATAAAGCAAAACCAAGTGGTGAATTTAGTGATGGATTTTTCATACTGAATGCTAAACTTCCCAACACAGTTACAGCCTGGGCTACAGCTGAGTGACCATGATGATTAATTGCAATTTTTTCCACATGTTCCCAGAGGGAGACAATGAAACCAGCAGCTTAAATATTTGCAATGTATCTTAGGATTTATTATTAAAAAGCACAGAGAAATATATCCTTTTTGTGTCTTGAACTTTATCTCTTGAATAAAATCTGGCACATCAGAACACCCCTTTATCTTTCAGTTCTTCCGTGCTCTTTGATTAGCCCACACCTTTTCAGCACTACTTATAAACATGCCCACTACTTAAACACACAAAGTTAAAGCTTGATTTTTCTATTCTTCACTGAATCAAAATTCCCACGTACTCATATGGAATTTATACAACTCCTGAAAGCTTCAATCAGACCCTGAAAAGTGCAATCAGTAGAACCCCTGAAACACGACTCCAGTGGGAGTTCCGTGGCTGCAGGGTGTGCACAGTTCTGTTAGCAGAACTCATCTCACATAACACAGTTTTCTTAAAATAAAACAAAATAAAAGTCTGGAGATGTGGCATTCATCTCATACTACAGACAGTCTCCACTGGGAAAAGTCAGCATTAGCTTCTGCTTAACTCTAAATTTGGGTATTGTTCCCCAACAGAGAAACACAGGAGCATGTGAATGGCTGCATTATTTATTACAGACAGCAATGCCCAACTGGATATAATTCTTCTTAAATTCCAAGATGAATAAGACAAGATTTACAAAATTAGCATTCAGGAACAAAACACCAAACAGAAAGCAGAAAAACCAAAGATTCTGTTGCAAAATAAAGATCCCTCATACCAGATAATTCAGGTGATTAGCAAAAACCAGGTGTAAATGCTGCGCAATGTTGTCTTTGCAATTCTCTATTATTGCTAAAATAAAATAAAAAATTGAAAATTCAAAGAATTTAAGGCTGCACTTTGTAAGAACTGGTGCAGCCTCACTTTAAGTGCTGTATGCAGTTTTGACTAACTCATTATAGGAATTGTATTAGAGAACATCCAATAGGGAGCAATGAGGATAATGAAGGGTCTGGAGGGGAACCAGATGAGGAGCATCTGAGGATATTTGCTTTGTTCTGCCTGGAGCAGAGGAGGCTGAGGGGGGCCCTCATTACAGTTACAATTTCCTCATGAGGGGCAGAGGGCAGCAGGCACTGATCTCTGTGGTGACAGTGGCAGGACCCAAGGGAATGGTCTAAACCTGTCAGGGGAGGTTTAGGCAGGGTATCAGGAAAAGGTTCTCCAACCAGAGGATGTTTGGGCACTGGAACAGGCTCTCCAGGGAAGTGACCACAGCACCAAACCTGACAGAGCTCAAGGAGCATTTGGACAATGTCTGTGGCACATGGTGGGATTGCTGGGGTCTCCTGCACAGGGCCAGGAGTCAGATACCGTGATCATAGTGGGTTCCTTCTAACTCAGGACATTCTGTGATTCTGACCTATCTTAAGAGCAACAACACTTCCCTCCTATTCATATGCTACAGAGTCACTGCTATTTTGGTCAGAAATTAATTTTCATCCTGAAGGGTTGGTTTTGGAGTTTTTTTTATTTTTTTAAACATTCTATATCCATTTACTCATGTATCAAGCTTTTTTTAAAGTATCTCTGCTCTTTCCATATGCTCATCACTGGGAATCATCTTTCTAGCAATCAAATCTCTCTCATCATTTATTACACCAGGATTGCTGCTAGACCAGTTTTAACCCTCACCTCCTTGTAAGCCACAACCTGCAGCACTGACTATAGTGCAAAAGAGATACTTACAAACAAAGAAGCTTTTTTAAAACTGGCCTGATGCAGATCAGCTTAAAATTCAAGAAATTCACATTACTATTTTTTAAAATTAAAATAGCTATTACCAAAAGGGTAGGAAAAAAATGCTTAAAAGAAATTAGGGAACTGACTACTAACCAAAAAAAAAAAAAAAATCATTCAGTGTAAACCCCATTAATATAACATGTAGTTCTGAATCCATCACATAAGAGATTGGTAGCTTCTCTGCTATGTGCAATTTCAAATGCCACTGAAGAGTCAAGTAAGGAACTGGTATGACTCCCCTACTTACAGCACCACAATTAATGGACTGAACATTATTTTTTCAGACTTCTTTATCTCTTATGCAAGTTGTTGACACTTTGTACCAAGCAGATCAAAGCACCGGCAGATTTAGGAACAAATTCAGGCAACAAAGATCCGCCAAGATTGTTAAGGAAGATCACACAGATATAACCTGACATGTCCCTGAACATTGTAGGTGCACTGACAGAAGTATCACACTCTTTCTGTTCTGTACTCACTTGTTCCCTTATGACTCCTGCTTTGAGTCTCTGTTGAGGTCACTGGAGCACATCAATCTTTTTCTGAACCAGTAAGCACATTAGTTTATGAGTATGGTAGGTTCAAGAACTTAAAAAATGCTGTATTATGATCCTCCAGATAACTAGTCTCCAGTACATTTAATATACCCTCATTTGCTATACTCTTCCCCATAAATCAACTACACTGAATCTGTAGTTTATTCTGCTTTGATCAATGAAAATAAAAATGTCATAATATTAACACAATACAATTGCACCTTGATTACATGTATCCTCTTACAATAAAAAAAAAAAGATTGTATCATCAGTTAAAGAAACTGTTCATAATAAGAGGCAAGATTACCTCTTCTTTCCTATTTATATCTAACTGTATCACATCTTTATGTTTCTGTTAAATACTTTGTTATTTTAACCATGGACCTGAGTTCACGCAAGCCAAATTCAGCTGAGTACAAAGGTCTACAAAGTTAATGGGTTTGAAATTACTTGCAGCTTGACTGAATCTGGTGCAACATCTTTTAGTAGCAAGAAAATTGCTGGCAATGAGTGTTTTTAATCTGAATTCATACTATGCACTAAAGGGCACCTCTTGGGCAAAGGGGCCAGGGCAATGACTTCTTGTGTGAAGTAGGAATTTTTCCAGGCATGAATTTTGGATCATAGCTGATATTGTATTTTAGACTGCAACTGCAATTCAAAAAATTAGTTTAGTATTAGCTAATGGGAAACATCATCTTGAAAAGAAAAGTTTCATTTGTATCTGTATAAGTTATTCATAAGCTACAGCTCTGACTATTGCTGAATTATGAGGTTATTCATCAACCTCTGTCCACTGTTTAGCAATACTACTCAGGTAATTAGAACATCAAATTAAAACCAGTGCAGCCTTCTAAAGTCACAAT
Organism: Arremon brunneinucha; assembly: GCA_035583215.1. Taxonomy (NCBI): domain Eukaryota; kingdom Metazoa; phylum Chordata; class Aves; order Passeriformes; family Passerellidae; genus Arremon; species Arremon brunneinucha. Next base: position 12,705,305 of record JAWWEX010000001.1, on the reverse strand, counting down.
ATAAATTTCGTTAGGAGGAAAAATTTAACTCAGCAAAATGAAAATGAGCCACTTGTATTTCCCTCTCAATTTTTTTTTTCTTACCAAGAGCCACTACATCTTAAATGAATATAAATTAACATATCAAAGATCTATGCTCTTTATGGAAAGCTAGTTCTTGAAGGAACTTATTTAGTTAAGAGGAAATTCATTTCAGTAATGACAGGCAGGACTACTAAAGAGGCTGACAAAACCTCCATAGTACTACGTGCTGCTTCCCAATTTTATCTGGATGTTATCCATCCAGAAACTGGATATTTCAGACAAGATTATGCTTGGACAATGGAAACTGGTCACAAATTGCACCCTTGGTTAGTAGATCTCCAGGCTTGTAAAATAGATTTCTGAAAGACTTGTTCTCTTCATCCTTTTTTGCAATGATTCTTATGCATCACACTAAAGAGCAGGTGAAACCAAAGAACCACATTTTTTCTTTTCCAGAAGAGGTAGGAAGCAGGTAAAACATTTCAGCAGGTGTTTGGCTGCAAATTTTCAGCATTGTTCTTAAATAGGCAGAAACTGTGTAATGAATCTTTAGTTGATACACTTTACTGTCACCTTCTTTCCCAGATTAATCTACTTGAGACAGCAAAATAAATGCTTTTAAAGAACTGGTCTTTCTTGTCTCTCATGCAAACACGAACTTAAGTCAATGGATGGTCTGCTGTGACTAAAATTAGCAAGTTTGGCTACAATCATAGAATGGCTCAGATTGGAAGGGACTTTAAAGATCATCTCATTCCAACCCCACTGTCATGGGCAGGGACACTTCCCACTAGATCAGCTTGCTCAGAGCTCCATTAAACCTGGACTTGAACAATCCCAGGGACAGGATCCACAACTTCTGTGTGAATCCTGTTCTAGTGCCTCCCAAATGACAATATTCACAGATATCTTAGTATCTAAGCACTATGTTATAAATATCTTATTCTGCAGTAGATCATCAGACTTGCAGTTCACTGCCATGCATTCATTAATGACGCAGCTGCTAATGCACAAATGCAAAGAGAGAAATTTTCTGTTCATCATAATTTCCTAAATCATAACAGCAGCATAAAGGGGCAGTGTTGCCTATCTCATGCTATTTCAAAAATAAATGCTGGTGACCTCCTGCCATTTCAAGAGACACTTTCACATACTCCAGTGAAGCCAGTGGAATCAATGGATTCCTGCTAAGAACGAGCCCCTGGTTTGGTGCTTCCATGGAGCCACTCAAATGCAGGACACACAAAGGCTTGGCAGTCTTGTGAACACAAGAACTTCTAACATTGTTGATGGCTGTATTCTTCTTTCATAACTTTTATTAACACTTACATTTATTTCTTTTCCGGTACACAAGGATTTTAATATTGTACTATGTCACCACAAAGAGCTGTAACCAGATAAATGACTCTCCCTGTTTTTCTTCTTTCTTTCTATTCAATAAATTAAAAGGTAGGTTCTCTGCTCATCTACAGCAAAACAAATCAGAAAATGTCTTCTCCAATTAATGATATCATCAATCAATAGATAACAGATAATGCAAAAATTCAGGCATGTAATAAAAATAGGAACCTTAGTACCTTTATTTTTGAAGACACCGCATTAAAGATGCTATGGCATAACAAAAGGCATCTGAAGTGTATCTTTCTTTCTTAAATTAAGTCTTTTGTTCCCTGATATAGTTTAAAAATAGAAAAACACATTCAAACAGTTTTAAGAGGAACTGAGCTACAAAAGCAATAAAAATATTTTGTTAAAGAGTGCAGAATTACATCACTGAATCTGGACACCCTCGAATACTTGAAGTATCAGCAAGTAGTGCTCTGAATGTCCTATTTAATACTAAAAAATATTCTGAGTTTTTAACTAGTTACCAAAAACTGAATATTCTAGTCAAATACCTAAACTAAGAGGCAGTTAAATACACCAAGGGGGAAGCCATGACACTGTCAGAATCAGGCCATGACAGATTGCTTAGCTCAAAATAAAAACTGGTGTTAAGATGTAAGCTACCAATAGGCATGGATCTAGTCTGTGAGACTCCAACAAGCCTCCAGATTTGAATACCTCTGGTTATCAATAAGTTTTTCCTCCAGTCTCTCCGATTTCTGAATTTCAAGAGACATTGAAAATGAGGTTCAAATGGCCTGCAGAACTTCAGAATACACATCATCAATTATACTGCCCTTATTTCTTAAAGCAAATATGTATGCTAAAAAAATTAAAACAAGAGAACAAAAACACCCCACAAAAAACAAACAAACAAAAAAACCCAAAAACCAAGCAAACAAATAAAACATCTGGCATGAATTAGTTGAAATAAACGGTTTAAAATCTGAATACCAGCCATTATCCAGATTCTTTACCTGGAGAAGTTCATATCCTACTCTTTCAATAATAGATTTTCAACTCACAGACACAAATTACAGTGAAGTTAAAACATGTGTTTCCCAAAATGCCATATTAACTTGACTCAATTGCAGTGGAATCAAGTGGCATGTGCTGAATGTAGCTGTGGGATTACTGGAGTAAATTGAAAGAAAATCAGTAGGTAAACATGAACCACTTGCGAAAGGTGCCTCAAAGAAAAGGTCAGTGAAAGGGCAAACAAATACTGCATTTGTTCTCAAAATATTTGTTGAAGAAGGTGGCCATGAAAGTTAAATAATACATAAATTCATCTTAACAATCCAGCAGCATTTCCATAGATAAAAATAATGAATTATTTAAATAAATGTGTTGTACTGAAAGAGGAAAGGTCCAAATTATGCTATTCAACCTCTAAGACTTTGAAGCTTTGTGTCTATGACTTTATCATTCCTATGTTTCATGATTTAGAGTTACTGCAACTGATAAAAGTATCTCTAATTCCATTTGCATAGGAGTCCATGAAATAAAGCTCTCTACATATTTCTTATCTGCCTATTTCAAAGTCAATGTTTCAGAACTCCTCATCAGGTCAGGCTTATTTTCAGGCAGGTATTTTGATTCCCATATTTACCTGAAGAGGAGAATGTAGCCTAAACTAGAAAAATCAAACATTTTTGTTTGTTTTAGAAGGGTGAAAACAAGAAGGAAAGATAACAGCAGTGTTTTAATCTTAATGCAGTTGTACAAATCAACTGGTAGAAAATGCCTTCTTGAAGTCTCAGGATCTGCTTCAGATTCCAGGGTACCATCAGAGTAAAACAGTAGTTCCACTTAATCCAGTAAGCAAAATCTCTGATTTCAACAATTCCAAATGTCATGGGTTCACTACCCAAAAAGCAGAAAGAAGCAGGATTCCAGACTCTTGGTGAATAAGACACACATGCTGGCATCTCCCAAGGGGAAAGTTCCTTAATAACAAGCAGTCCCTTTAAGGCACTTGTAAAGAGAAACTCTTCACAAAATGCAAGAAGAACCTTTGTACCAAAGCAGTGAAAAGAAGAAAGTTGAAGCACAACGTACCCACTCCTATGAATCTCCTGGATGAGCACAAATAAAAACCAAAAAAGCTAACCTAAAGGAATGTGTATTATGCAGAATGGTAAAAAAATAGGATTTTACAATTTGGGAAGGTGCCCATTTCATCCACTTCAAGTCACTGTCCCCAGACACTGGTAAAAACCAAAGAAACTTTATTTATCACTACATATCTTAAAAGGCAGATTTGCAGAGTGCAGTATGCTCTTTTTTGGTTTGCGGTATGGTGGGGAGTATGCGTGTGTGTCTTGTTTCAATTTTTATTAAAGCAAAGCTAATTCAAGCTCGATAAATTGTCTGGACAGCTTTGAAATGTTAAGGAAAAAAATCCTTTTGTTGGAGCATAATAACACTGCCAGTTAAACTCCTCCCTTGTGATGAAATTAGGAGAGGGACTATTTGGTAGATAATTATGACATTCATAAGCTCTTAGCATGAGGGGCTGGGGGAGGGGGTGCCTGTCTGCTGCTTGTTCTCAAACTGCTCTGATTTTCTGGAACAGAACAAATGCAGCACAGTTCCCTCTCTCCAGTCTTGAACACCAGCACTTCTCAAAGAAAAGGCTTCAGTCATTCTTCATAAAATCTACTGCAGCTATATCCTTCACAATATAAATCCTGAACCCAGGAGTTGCAATATTTCCAAAGCAAACGATCCAAATGTAGTTACTGACTTTCTCTTAGCCATCCAAACTATTTGAAAAGTCATAATCATTTAATAATCACATAATAATGCCTTTCTTAAAAACAAACCAAAAAAGTAACCCTTACAAGCACCACAATCTTCATTTGGTGATGTAAGTGTTCCTCACCACTGCATTCTCAAAAAAAAAAAAAAAAAATCCCCAAGAGTTTTTGGAACAGCCTCTCAAATAATTTGATTCACTTCAAGAAATTCTCAAGATTACTTCAATGTGGGGTCAAAAAAACCCATGTACAACAAATCACCTCAATAATGCTCATGAAAATTTAAAATAAACTCCCCCCCAAACACCACTGTAGAAAATGCCTCTTCCCTAGCAACATAAATGGGTGTATTTTCCATATGCAGATGTTCTCCCATTCCCATTTACTATGCCCTGCTGTGGATTGAGGCTGCACATTTCTGTTCCTTCTACAGTCATTTAAATAATTGTACTCTGCCACTGCAATTCCCTTCCTTTATTAAAAAGAATAAAATGAAGCTGTTTCTTTAAATTGAGAGAAATAACTTACTATCAATATTAGGTTTATTCAGCTTTCCTCCTCTTCCTTCCATCCCCCCCTCACACATATCCTATAATTTTTAAAACGCGGTTTAATAGCATCTGTTATTCCACTCCATTATTTATCTCCTGACATTTGTGATAGTAAGAAACCTAAACTATGCAATCCTCCCACGCTGCAGAAATCACACTTCACAAAGTCGCTTTCTACCCTTCCTCCTTCAAAGGAGGAGGCGCATTATTCCACGTCTTCATCCTTACACCAGGTGGATCCATGGAAAGCCTGCAGGAAGCGTTCCCGATCTCCTCCTCTGCCATCCCAGTGCCGGCTGGACCCAAAAGCCTCCGGAGCGCTCCTGAATCACTCACTGCTCCTCGGAAAAACCAGGGGAGTATTTTCTGTAGAGACTGAGAGCACCTGGTGCTCTCTTTTTACTAACTGTGGCCGAAAGAAACCGCCTGGACGGTGCCAGGCTTAGCCATGGATGCACGGAATATTTGGCAGCTGCAGTTCTCGGTACTCCGAGGCATCATGCCTGACCCCTGTCCCCTCCTTAAGGGCCACAAATGTCACTGTCCCTGCACAGGACAACATGGGTGGCACATCCTGCCCAGCACAGGACACCGTGGGTGGCACATCCAGCCCAGCCAGCCCCGCACAGGACATCGTGGGTGGCACATCCAGCCCTTCTAGCCCCGCACAGGACATCGTGGGTGACACATCCAGCCCAGCCAGCCCCGCACAGAACATCGTGGGTGACACATCCAGCCCTGCACCGGACACCGTGGGTGACAAACAAGACCCCGTGGGTGGCACATCCAGCCCTGCACAGGACACTGTGGGTGCCACACAGGACACCGTGGGATGCACATCCAGCCCCTGCCAGCCTGGTACAGGACACCGTGAGTGACACACAGGGCACCGTGGGTGACATCCAGCCCCGCACAAGACACCGTGGGTGGAACATCCTGCCCTGCCATCCCGGCACAGGACACCGTGGGTGACACATCCAGCCCTGCTAGCCCTGCACGGGACATCGTGGGTGACCCACAGGACACCGTGGGTGGCACATCCAGCGCTTGCAGCCCCGCACAGGTCACCAGGGACGCCACATCCAGCCCTGCCAGCCCGGCATAGGACACCGTCGGTGACACACAGGACACAGTGGGATGCATATTCAGCCCTTGCAGCCCTCACAGGACACCCTGGGTGACACACAGGACACCGTGGGTGACACATCCAGCCTTCCCAGCCCCTCACGGCGGCACTTCCAGCCCCTCACTGTGGCACATCCAGCCCTGCCAGCCCCTCACGGCGGCACATCCAGCCCTTTCCAGCCCCTCACGGCGGCACATCCAGCCCTTTCCAGCCCCTCACGGCGGCACATCCGTCCCGTTCCATCCCGTTTGCAGCGGGGCGAGGCCGCCCCGTCCCGGGCACTGCCCGGCGCCGCCGTGGAGCTCGGCCGCCCCCTGGCGCTCGGCGGCGGCAGCGCAGCCCGGGCCGGCCCCGCTGCCATCCCGCTGGGGCGCTGGGGCTGGGTGGGGTTTATTTCCCCCCAAAACCTCCTTGGGAAGCGGGGCCGCCGCCCACCCCGCAGGTGCAGGGATGGTAGCCTCGAACAGGGCAGGGCAGCAGCGGGAGCGGGGGCAGGGACAGCCCAGCGCGGCTCAGCGCCCCGGCCGGACGCCGGGAACTTGCCCGAACAGTTTCCAAACACCGCGGTGGTTCTCCCTCAGCCAGCGGCTGCGCCCCTCCCGGAGCCCCTTCCCGCCCAGGCTCTTGCAGGAGCACTAATCCTTAAGTAATCACGCAGGGGACATCCAAAAATAAAAAAATAAATAGCTAAATATATATATATGTATGTATGTATGTATGTATGTCAGCCCCAGAAAACAGACCAAACCCAGTGGCCGCACCACAACCCCCGAGTCCGCGTATCTCGAAGCACTGTACGTATGTGTATAAATACACACACATAAATAAATATATATATATATATATATATATAAATAAATATATGCAGATACATATGGAAAGATATGCAAAGGACGAAGCGTGCCCGAAGGCTCCAGCCCGGCGCGCCCCGATCCCGCCCGCACCTGCCCCCGCACCCCGCGGTGCCATTCCGTGGCACACGGGCTCCTCCGCACCCGCGCACAGCCCCGCGGCCCCGACAGCGCCCTCCCCTCCGCGCCACCCCGAGCCGGGGCTCGGTGTCCCGGCAGCGAGCGGGGAAGGGATTTCCAGAGAGGAGAAACCCCGAGAGGGAGACTTCAGGTCAGGTTTGTCACGGACTCTACCGCCGGCACTTCTCCCTGCTCCTAAGAACGAAGCCCACACTGCCTTCGCCACGGGCAGACGCGGATTTTAAAGACCAGTGCTCGGCAGATTTTGTGTAATCGCTTCATCTCTCTCACACATTTATCGGGCACCAAAAAAACCAAAAAGGTAAAATCCTATGCAAAGCAGCTAAGTGCACTTAGCACTGTCCAGCTTTTTTTTTTTTTCCTCCTCATAAATGACACCTCTTGAAGACTGAAACGAAAAAAAAAAGAAAAAGGTGGGCGATGAAGCAAGTTTTAGGTCCTTCTTAATTTGGTTCCAGGATATTGCATTGCTTTAATTTTTTTTCTCCGTTTCTTTGGGCGAGTGGACTGCATAGGCAAGAATAATAATTAAAAAAAAAGAAATAAAAAAAAAGAAAAGGAAAAAGGCGGCCGCGCTCCGCTCCTACCTTGCCCGCTACTGAGGAGCAATCCGAGCAGGTAGAGAGGCAGGAGGCTCATGTTCAGGAGCTCTCGCCGGTGGACAGTTCCAAGTCGGAGGATGCTCGGCCAGCCCAGGCAAACCCTGCCACTGCTGCCGCCGCTTGTGCCGCCGCCGCTGCCCGCGCAGCCCCGCACCCGCGGAGCGCCGCTCGCCAAGTGCCGGCCGCGCCTCCCGCGCCGCGCTATATCGGCGGGGCCGTGCCGCCGCGCAGGGGGCGGGCGCACGGCGGAACCGCGATCCCTCCGCCGCACTCGCACCCGCCACGGCGGCGAGCGCCGGGCCCGCAGATTCCTCCGCCGCTCTGAGAGGTGGCGGCAGCACCGGAGCATCCCTCCCTGCATCCCCACGAGCATCCCACCCTGCATCCCCTCGAGCATCCCACCCTGCATCCCCTCGAGCATCCCACCCTGCATCCCCTTGAGCATCCCACCCTGCATCCCCTCGTGGATCCCCTCCTGCATCCCACCCTGCATCCCCTCCCCGATCTCCCCCTGCATCCCCTCCTGGATCCCTTCCCCGATGCCCCCGCGCGTCCCTCCCCGCTCGCCCCTCCGGAGCCCGCTCCCCCCTCCGCTGACGGAGGGACCCAGCCTAAAGCGGAGAGGCGGCGGCTCGGGGGAGAATCCCACAGGGGAGCCCCCCTCAGCATCCCGGGAGAGCGCGGCTCCGGCTGCCCGCGGGCGGGGATGCTCCCCTGGCACCCCCGTTCCCCCCGGAGAGGCCGGCGGGGGCCGGGATCCCCCTTTGAACCGCGGGAAGCGAGCCCCGCGTACGGGTGCACCTGTAACTAATCCCGTCGGGCTTGTGCTCCTTCGGCTGTCTAGGAATTCACTCGGTTTGACTTCTGTTATTACTCCAGAGTAATAGCCGAATACCTCGGCTATTCGCGGCTGCGTGAAATAAAACCGATAAAAAAATAAATTGCTTACCGTTTGGATGCTTTGGTGCTGTCTGGCTGAGGATCTTGCTTTGTAAGGAAAAAAAAAAACCTGCAACCTGGGTAAAGGGGTGGTTTTTTTGTCCAGCTTGACTTTGAGGAGGTAATTCTTTTTTGAGGGGGTTAATTAAGCTATAGGCCCCAAAGCAGGTTCCATAAATTTGTCACCTTACCACCTGTGTGATATATGGAAGGAGATAGAAGTAGATTTATATTAATGTGAAGCAGTGATAGTGGATAATAAAGGATTAATCCAAATTAACACATCCCTAATTTTTTTTTCCCAAGCCTTCCCTTGCCCTTTTCAAGAGGATTTGGGGAGGAGGAGGGAGACAAGGAGTCCCTTTGCAGCAAACTGATATGAACGACATGATCAGGATCTCCAGCTTGGCTCCTGCTCTACAAAATTCTGAAATATAGGAAGAAGAAATATTTTTCTGGGAAGAACAAGATAGGGGACAAAGTCCAAATTCTTTCCTCAGAGGGTGGCTTTAGGACACCTGGGGATAAAACAGAGTGAACAGAAAATGCTGGTGGAAGGGAATGTGAGGGTTTTTTGCCATTGATTGGTTGATCTACACCACGTAAATCAGAATCATATTGCTCAGCTCCACACCTCACAGTCCTGCTCTTAAGCTAAAGATTTTGTAATATAGTATAAGAGGAACAGGTTCATATATATTTAAGTGGAATTGAACTGATATTCCTCATAAAGTTTTGGAAATCCAAAATATGGCAGCCTCAGCAAAGCCTTACAGGTCAGAATGGGATTTATGTTTAGGAGGTGCTCTGCTCATGAATGTCTTGAGAGATGCTTAATTGCAGGAGCTTTTGGCACCAGCCTTTAGTGCAGGTTCAGGAAAGCACAGCAGAGGAAATTTTTTGGTGAAATTTTCCCAGGTGTATAGGTTCCATTAGCCCTAGTACCCAACTACAGGAATAGACAGCATTAATGAATTAATATAGAAAGGTAATGAAAGCAATTATTAGATAAAAACCTTACAAATAAAAATAAAATTTGCTTGGCAAAGAGCGATAAACCCTCACTATCAAGTGGGTAGGATGCAAGTTTTATCAAATTTAATGTTTTGGAGCATTTTCATCCAGCAAAAGTGGAATAATTAGAGAAAATAAAAGGGGTGTTAATAAATAAAGCCAAATAACTTGTACACATGCCTGAACATCTGTTACTCTATAGTTGAGGGTCAGAAACACCTTGATCTGCACAGGTTCAAGGAATGAAATCCATGTACACATGCCCCACCACAGCACAATACAGAAGCAAGTAGGAGGTTTCTTGCCCATAAGAATGCTGCTGTCCCAAGTTTGCTTATTTTAAGTTATCAATATGATGAGAATTTCACCAGTGTCAGGTCTGAGTGACTAGTTCTTGTTCCTTTGAAATCAGGTGAGGATGCTCTTCTTCCAAACAGGATTCCTTGTCCTGAGAGCTCTGCCTTGTCTGCAGCAGTCACCAGAGCACACCATGTAGGCTGTCCACAACACACTGGTACGGCATTTGGAGAAATCTGTTGTCAGTCCAGCTTTTCAAGGAAAAGAGGAACATTTCACTGCTCTGAAGCAATGGAGTAAACCAGCAAAAGATGAGTTTAAAGCTCAAAAATAATCACATTCTTGTAATACCACAGTGAAATACAGAGGCCTCCCCAAAGGAAGAGGCAGCAGCTGGTTTGCCCATCACTAAGCATGTAGCTCAAAGTACTCTGTCACATATCCCACCTAAAATGTATGTTAGGGTATTTTGAGGTCCCTCCTCCGCAGTGGAGGGACAGAGAGAGGAGGGGAGGAGGGGACAAAGTACATAAGTGTGCAGGGTTTCATTGTTTCTGCTCTTATGGAACAACTCATTAGTTAGGAAATAAAGATCTGTAAATAAAAGTGTCCCACAGGGAACCACAACAGCAAATCATGCTGAGGTCACACAAACAGGGATTAGAGAGATGCAGAAATAAAGCACAAATTTTCTGCCATCCAAAGCTATATGACTCCTGGTGCTCATGACCATACATTAAATGAACAAAAAGATGAGAATTTCAAAGTGCTGTAAAACATTAATTAGTGCCAGTAGCAGTCAGACCTGTATTATTTCCCATGCTTTGGCTTATAGTGTTATTCCTTAGAGTGTGCTGTTTGCTGGGAGGAAGGCTGACATGGAGTTTAATGGCTGTGCTGAGACTAGGGCACAAGAAAACATGATTTCTGGGTAATACAGCATGTATAACAAATATGCTGGCAGAAAACAAGCATATGCTATGTAAGTTTTAAATTTTTAAAAAAATAAAATCAAGAGCAGAAACAAACGAGAGTATTATCCCATGTCAACTGCTAAGAGGAGCAGCATCAAGAAGGATAATGATCATTCTGCTGGGGCAGTTATTTCAAAGGTGGGGAACTCAACCTTTGATAGGTTTGATAGGTTCCCAAAGCAATTAAAACACAACTCCAGTGACTGGAAAGTCTTGCCAGGAAAATCTCAGGGGAATAGAAGGGAAAGTATTACCTAATGTTACCAAAGACATTTGATTGGTACCTTAGATCTTTTGGGGTATCACACTCAGAATCAAAGTGGATATATCTGCAGGTTCCCTGTCTTTTACACAGTAGCCTCCAGCTTTCACAACTGTGCCATCATGTGCAGCTTTTCTCCCACAAAGATTTACTAGCTGTGAAGTTTGCAAAAAGACAGCAAGAATTAATTTTCCCCCATGTTGCTTACTTGTTTTGCTCAGTGAGATTATTTATACAGGAGTCTGTCCTCCCATGTGAATAAAAGCAGCAGAATTAGGCTCTGGCAACAGAAACATTTCAAGCTCTCATCACTGCACTTGAGTCAGTTTACAAGAACTGAGGATGTGTAAACTTGCTGTGACTGAACTTGTCAAGAAACATCTCCATGGTGTTTTTACAAGGATTATTTTATTTTTAAGTTGATTGATAATTGCATGTTCAATGCAAATGGAATTAAATATAGAAACTGAAATCTTGGTGATGATTTGATAATGGATATTTGTCCTGAGATGCATGTTCCCCAACGGACATCCAAGCTGCCAGAAAATCCAGCTGGATTTACTTACATGTCTTCAAAACTTAAATGTTAAGGGAGCACCTTAAAATTAGCTAAGAATTTTAGGGGAACGTATGGCAATGGCACAGTTACAAAAAAAAAAAAAAAAAAGGCACAGAGATTGTATATCTGAAAATAACTTGTGAGGAGCTGTAAGGAAATTGGCACATCTTGTGAGCAATTGTCAAATGTTTTGGGGAACAGGAAGGGGGAGAAAAAAGGAAAAGAGAAAAGACAAAATACCCCTTCTAAGCAGCACAATATGTTGCCCTTGCAGGATAATGCCTTCTGCCAATAGGGTAATTTTCAGAGGCGCTTATGAACAAAATTGCTGATCGTCTCCAAAGTGAGTAATTATCCCAACTAGGATGCTTTCCTATGAAAACTGCAAACACAATTGAAGTGGCACTAAGATAAATTATACAACAGTGAACAGCAGCATTATTGTGGTGAGGAAATGATGCACAATAAACAAAAGAGTTTCATAAATGTTTACACCACATTTATGTTTCAAGTTCTTACAATCTTATAGGGACTTTCATAAAGATATAACTTTCATAAAGATCTGAAATTACTATGATTTTGGATAAACATTTTATGAGAAAGAGACAAATTTGTTATTTCCACTCTGTTTCAAGTCACTTTTAAATAAACAGCTCTCCTTTCTGCTAGAGAAACTTAAACCTGAAATTGTTCAGATACTAAGAAGAGATTCACAGATTTTTTTTGGGGGGGGGGAGGGGGATAATTCCTTATATCATTTCTGGAAGCAAATAATGACAAGGACAAATATAAAATAATTTTGTCCGGGTAAAGCTGCCTGCTTAATTTTTGGAGATAGCAAGGTTGCTTGAAGTACAGTGTGCTAATTTAGTTACAATATAAAACATTGTGCTGACGAAGAAATCGATACCCTGAATTTATATGTCTGAAGGAAACATTGTACACTTCTGTGTCTGGTGCAGCAAAAGCAGCATTTGAGAGACAGACAAGTTAACTTCTCCGGACTCTGGAGGCAGATTTCCATATGTTCAATGTTCCCACATTTCTGTATGTGTGACTTTATTCCTCTTCTCAGATCAGTCACTCAAAAACCATGAACCAGCAGCAGTTATTACTCCATCACTATCAGGTACAGATATTTGGGCAGGATTATGGACACGTTGATTATTTTACCTTGGAATGAGACTGCCAGTGCTAAGATGCTCCAGCTGGCTCTATATAATTGCCTACATATTCAGCAACATGGCAGGTGTGTACTTTTTCTCTTTTATGGGTACTTACAAACAGACTTTTTCATGGTAGTTCCCTTCTTTCCTATCAGTTAGCAGTGGTTTATTTCATATAATTTCCAGAGCAAAGATGCTTTCTTTCTTTCTTTTTTTTTCCAACTTGGTGATATTACGAATGCTACCAAACAATGCTTCATAAATTACTACATTTCCTTAACTCATTAGAACTTTCACCTTCATGCCTGACAAGTGTAAAAACCTGGTTTTAGTTACTGAAGTCCCACCAGCCATTTGTTACCATCTCTTCAATGAGAACTATTCCTCCATGAACTGCATTACCAGATCATACAAGTAATAATATGTGGTTTAGTGCAATATCAGTTAATTTAATTGAAGGGAGCTTCAAGAATATTTTATTACTGAAGCACTGAAGAAGAGGCAGCAGGATTTTGTGGCCTGAGCCAAGATGTGTAGAAGTTATTTCAGCATGTGGAATAGCAAAGAATGGTTGCTACATGGCGAGAATTTGAAGAGCAGTTGTTTTTAAAGTGGTTGTGTGTGCAAAACACAAACCTTCCTCAGCTGCTGTTCTGTGACTGTGAAACTTGTTCCCTGCAGTGCTTTGAATCACGACGGATTTCAGAGACATGCAGAACAAAATTTAAATCACCCTTATTGAGACATCCATGCTTTCATTAAGAGCAAAGACTAAAAACTGCGGACCAAAGTAAGGTGACCTATAGAATGTAAAATTAGGCATAAAGTTTATGGATGACTTTGGGTTACATTTCTGTATTGTGTTGTGGGTGGACTGGAAGCCAGGCATGAGCTGCTGAGAGCCCACCTGCAGAGCTGCATCCAGCTCTGGGCTCCCAGCACAGCAAGGACAGGGACCTGCTGGAGCCAGCCCAGAGCAGGCACCAAGGGCATCAGAGGGGTGGAGCAGCTCTGCTGGGAGGAAAGGCTGAGAGAGCTGGGATTGTTCAGCCTGGAGAAGTCAAGTCCTTGTGGAGTGACCTAATTGTGGCCCTCCAGTGCCTGAAGGGAACCCACAGGAAAGATGGAGAGAGACTCTTTACAAGGATCTGGAGTGACAGGGCAAGGGGGAATGGACTTCAAACTGAAAGAAAGCAGGTTTTGATTAGATAGTAGGAAGAAATTCTTGACTGTGAGGGTGGTGAGGCCATGGTACGAATTGTGGATGTCCCATCCTTGAAGTGTTCAAGGTCAAGTGGGATGGGGCTCTGAGCAACCTGGTCTGGTGTAAGGTGTCCCTGCCAATGCAGGAGGGCTGGAATAAGATGATCTTTAAGGTCCCTTCCAACCCAGGCCATTCTATGAGTCTGTGATTCTATGAAATATGCTGTATATTTTAACTATTGCCCAGATTAGAATGTCTGGGATTCAGAGCTATCTGACTAAGAGACATCACTGTTCCCATTTTCATTGGAATTCGGTAATTGCTGACTTAGATGTGATACAAGTAAACAAGGACTGTCAACAGTCAGTGAAAAACCGTTATGGAGGACCTAGAAATACATCTTTATTTATATATATTAACAAGCCTGAGGGAAACACATGATTTTGAGTTTATTCATTTGTCCAAGGGATAAAAGAACCATCCGATTGCCCACATATCCACTTCTTAAAATGGTCATGATGAAAGTGCTTAGCTGTTATTTCAAGAAGAGATCAACCAATAAATAATGATAGAAAATCCAAAAAACCATTGTTTTTAGTGCAAGACTGTTATGAAAGCACGTGATGTAAACCCCATAATTTATACCCACACTTATCTTTTAATTCAATTTCAGACCTACAACTTCAGAAGTTCTTATTCATGAGGAGACATCTGCTGTTTTAATGAGATATTCTGAGCTCTTGACATCTTCAAGCATATTGATACAGCAAGTAGTCTCAAAGGTTAACCACGTTGGTTACACAACATTTTATTTCATCAGTTTTACTTCTGATGAGTTTTTAAAGATTAGAGTGCTCAGTTTTGTTTCTCTACATGCTGTATTCCAAGAATAAAAATTCTCTTATATCTTTTCTAAATGTGGTGATCCCAATTTACTAGTCTCACTTGCTTTTGCTCCTGTCTTTGTAACATGTGTTTTCATTCTCCTTCTATATCTATTATAAATCTTAGTAAGGTGAGGAATTAAGCACACTACTGCATATTAGCATGAACTTCTGATTTACAGTGAATTATTTTTACACCCAAAGGTAATGGTTTTTTTAACTAACTGTCATAGGCACGTTTCAACTGACTTCAAAACCAGATTGCAATACCACACGTCTTCTATAACTTAAGAAAAAATCCGAATTGTCTTTGTGTAAAAATTTAAAACTTGCAAGATCTTTAAGTAGAACAGAAAATTCATTTTTCATTGCTTGCTTGTTCAGATTTTCAAAGTAAGTAATGAATTTTTCCTAATAAATAACAATTTGAGTTGGCAAATATCCGGATGTTAAGAAATTTATCTTAAAAGGAGGAACAAAATATTGTATTTTTAAACTAATCTATGTTATCCAAAGTACATAGATACATAAAATAGGATTTTTCTTAGGAGATACATAATTTTCCCAGAGTTTTTCAGCCATTCAAGATTTAATATTTTTATTACTCACATTAACAGAGTCTGGTATACCAAGAACAGCAGTTATGGAGCAGTAAATCTTGTAGGGCACTAAAATTTTTTTTGCTCAAGGAAAATCTCACTTTAAAAATATCTATCTTAAAGCAGGGAAGTAAAAAACAACCAGCAGTACTTCCATACATTGCTGACAAATGTACTGAAATCACACTTATCAAAACAATAATGGTTGTGTTTGCCACACTCTTGCTTATGTCTTTTTAATGTTAAATTTTTTCTGTGTAGACATAGTTCAGTTAAATAACAAGGAGCGAAAAATACATTTTGAAAGGGAATTTTTACACCAACTTTAACAGAGGTAAAATTTGAACACATTTTTAAATTGCATGAATAATTTATTTAAGATGTTTGTTTGGGAGTAATGGCACTTGGGGTATTTATTGCACAAAGAAACGTTTTCCATAGATCTATATGTTACAAATTGAAAACGGAAAATAGTCATTAAAATAGATGAAGGCCTAAGGTTTCTTGACTTTTATGGGAGCAGAGCTCAACCTTCCCAGAGCCTGAGAAAGCATAAGGATCTCTTTCTACTGAAGTAGCTTTAAATGGTGTCCTCAAAGACAGATTTTGCAGGTGATTCAGTTCCTGTTCTCAGGCGCACATGATGACCATGCATGTATTCAGACTCCTTAAATTTCGACAATTCCACAGTGGTAGTTACATCCCAGAACAGCTGGAAGAACAGTAAATGAGATCAATTCTCAGACATTACTTTGGGTCATCCTTCCAGCAATTTCTTTAGACCCAGCATTTAACAATATTTTCAAAATTATCTCTTTCTTACAGCTTTATGTGTAAAAGCCTCTGAGTTCTAGATGCATTCTTTGAAAACACAAAAAAAAAAAAAACATTTTAAAAATCTCACATTTGCCATGGACAAAGCACGATTGCCGCAGAGTATTCACATTACTGCAGAAGACGCAAGATTATCAGGGAAAACAAGCTAAGAGATCCTTTTTCTGCAACAACTGTGCCAATAACACTGATGAAATCATCAGTTACGTTTTTGACAAGCAAGAGAAATCAGCGTACTGAATGTAGTGCTGTGCTGACTTGTACTTCATGGGAAAAAGAAAGGGCGGAGAGTTGGGAAGGATCAATATTTTTCAGAAGGAGAGTTATAAAAAAATATTACATAAGGGACTAATAAAAATACTGTATTTTTTTCCTTGAGGTTTTTCTGTTTGTTTCTTACATTTAGGAACTCAGCAGAACATAACCAAAACTGATTTAGGATTGGATTGCTCCCTCAGCTCACAGAATTACAGGAGATCAAGATGAGGAGGCTTTGAAACACACAGTAGAATCTCCATGGCATTGTCCGCTTTGGACCCAGGGTCCTTACTGACGTAAAAATGTTTTGTTTTTTTTTGTCTTGGGAGTATCCATGTTGGTAGAAAAGATGGTAAATGAGACACATTTGGAGCACTGGGTTCCCCAGTACAAAAGAAAGAGAGAGGGGCTGGAGTAAGCCCAGCACAGGACCACAAGGTATTAAGGCCTTGAAGCATCTGATATACAAGGGGAGGATGAGAAAACTTTGAGGATTCAGCCTGGGAAGAGAATGTTCAGGGGATTTTATCAGTGTGTAAAAATATGTGATGGAGGACAGGAAAGAAGATGAAGCCAGAATCTTCTCAGCATTGTCCTGTAACAGGGCAAGAGACAAAAAGAATCCTTTAAATCTTTCCATAGTATTTTTATTTCTCTCAGCATCCTGGTTGCCTGAACAACTTTTCCTCCTATTCAGTGATTTCCATGATGCCAGAGACAGCAGCTAGAGAGGGTGTTAAGAGGCGTTCTGATTTTTCATTTACGTTAATTGCCAACTAAATTTCTACTTGAAAACATTTAAGCAAGGGAAACATGAAAGGATTTCTTCCCTTTTTTCTTCCTAAAAACATCGTTGCTGTGAAATTTCAAACGGTCATAAAAAATGATCAGTATGAACTCTTGAATTGCATTTTCTATGCATAATGAATTTAAATAATAATAGTAATTATTAATAAGCTCCAGGAAAACTTGAAATTATAAAACCAAAAAACAGAAAAGGGCTGGTAAAGAAGAACAATTGACTCTTTGATTTAGGCAAATCATAGTGTGAATTAGAAATGTCACTTAAAAGAAGTCACCCTCAACTCAGACTGTCTATAGCTCCCATAGTAAAATAAGTTTGTGAGAGCCTTGTGGAAAATGAAATATCAAAACCTCTATCCAATAAATTTTGTTTGTTCTTGTAAGATGTCTCTAACCAAAGTAGTGGTTCAGCTCACTTTTAGGGGTAGGGTCATCAGCCTCATGTGTGTTATATATGTTACTGCACAAAAAAACTCTTTTCAGGGTGATTCTTCGGTAAGAGCTAATAGACACTCTCTGGTTTGACCTTTGATATCCGTATCTTATTCTAGTTTCCTTAATTCTATGAAGGAATTCTGTGATTCTTCCATTTTCTCTTTCTTTTTTTTTTTTTAACTAAAATTTGCTTGTTGCTCTGTTGGTATTTTCCTTAGTAGTCCCTATTGTAATTCTGTTGCCTTACCATCCTTAGATGCCCATAAAAATGTAATTTACCTACTATATATGATTGCAGACTATGGTTGCCCTTTATTTTTATACTACTGCAGATTATATTTTGGCCAGACTTTCACGTTAGCTGGGCACTCAAAACATTTTTCTGCCTCCAGTTATCATTCAGAGTGCTAACATGGCTACTGAACTGGAGTATGCTCTTTTATAAAACTTTCTGGTGGCCTGAGGATGCAAGAAGTTTGTGCTTGTTCTCCATCACAGGAGCAGACAGGCAGCTCGCGGAACTGACACGCGTAGAAGAATTATGGTCGTGGTGATGCACAGTCCATCTCCAGTGCACATCCTGCAACAGGCCTGTAGCACCAGAAAAGGCAAAAGAGTTCTAAAAAACCTTGGCCACTAAAGGCCACAATCTTAACATTTTTCAAAGTGTTTCAATAAATATTTGAACTTTATTTACCAAAGTCTCGTTAATATTGCGTATGACTGCAAGCCAAACTTTCTACTTCTCACATGACATTTATTTATATTGTCGCAAAAATTACAAACCTGACAGTAGTATATGGCACAGTGACACTGAACCCTTCCTGAACATTTCATTGTCCTTCCTTTCAGTGTTTCTGCTTGGGAGTCCTTGAGTCATAGAATCACAGAATGGCTGGGGTTGGAAGGGAAAACTAAAGATCATCTCATTTCCATACTCCTACCATGAACAGGGACACCACTCACTAGACCAGGCTGCTCAGAGCCCCATGCAATCTGTGCTGGGACACTTCCAAAATGTAGGAAGTGGGGCATCCACAGGTTCTCTGGAAAACCAGTTCCAGTGTCTCACCATCCTTACTGTTTTTTTTTTTTCCTTTTGAATGTCTACTCTAAGCCTACTCTATTAAATTTTGAAATTATTTCCCCTTGCTTTGTCACTCCTTGATGGAATTATTTTGGATCAGTGTTTTGGTTGTTGTCTAAATGGGATTTGAAAATACAGGTCTGGATTTTTCTTTCTGTGATCAAATAAAACCTCCTGCATTTGTTCAATATGATTTCAAACATTTTTCCTTTTCTCAGTGAATAAGATTTGCACAGCTAAGAGAATGTCTTTTCATAGATAGCCCTTTCTCTGAAAGTTAACAAAACAGTCATTCTATGAGGGTTCCTCAATCCTTAAGACCCTCTTGAAGACAAAGACAGAGAAATCCAAGCAGATGCTCTGATATTTTTTTCTTTTTACTTTAGTGTTGAAAATAATTCATGTGATTAGTTGAAGTGTGAAGTTGTGCATCTATAGTTTTATAGATATGCCACCTTAAATACCAAAATGACAGAATATCATTTTGAAAAGAGAATATCATTTGAAAAGAGAAAAACTACTAATCTAGAAAAGAGATTATTTTCACAAAGATGTGAGAGTAAATAGAGAGTCAAGGTCTTTAGCAAACTAAGGTTTTATACATGTTCAGAACAGCTGCAATATTTTCACTTAAGGGACCAAATTCAATTAAAGCATGTATTTTACTTCTCTGTGTATTCTACCAGTTATACACTGAGAGACCTATGACTCTTCAATGACTGAGTATAAAAACTCACTGTCTTGGTGTTTGAAAAGCCTGTGCCAGGAGAGGAGATTCACCTCCCTTGAAGGATAACAGATGGATGTGCGCGTTCATACTTAGGCAGGAGATATCCTTGAGCATCTAACCAAGGAAATGAATTTTGTGTTTGATTCTAATTGTTGTTGACTCATTTATGAGTTTCAGTCCTGGAATACGGAGTGCCACAGTCTAGATCTTGTTCATCAGATAATTCCCCTTTCTGGTTTTGTGATTGCTTCTAGCTTGGACAATGGCATTGGGATTTGCTTGAAATGCAGTTGCAGATCATGGGAGTCATAAACCAAGTAGATTGCAAGGGATTTTATGGAGGTCATGTTGTCTTCCCTTTTCTATTTAAAAAGGGATAATTTCAAAGTTAAATTAGATTACTCAGAGCTTTATGAAGACTACAGAGAGCCTGCCATATTCCTGAGCAACAAATACAAAAAAGTGGTTCAATGAATTTTATTCAGTAGAGAATAGATAACAGCTGCTGTGCTCTGCATTAGGTGGAAACATTTTAAAGGTTTTTTTTTTTAAATTATTTTAAAAATTATTGAATTTAGAAACATCTAAAGTATTGTATAATGTAGGAACATCAGATTTTTTTACAGCAGAACAGAAAATTTTTCCCTTTAATTCTCCTGTTAATGAACCAATGCCCAAGTCAATGGATGGCTAAAAACACCCTCCAAACCAGCAGCAGATAATCTGACATATATCTAACATTTTTAAAAAGCTGATAATTGCAGATATGCTTGTTTACACAAAAGATTCATTCATTAAAAAAAAAAATCTTCCTAAATTTTCATCTTTAACAAAACTTCATGTTAATGAGTTTTAGAAAATTGTGCAAGAAAAAATTTATCTTCATTCATTATTTTACAACATGCAAATGGTGTCATAGAGTCATTTATACTGCCTTCCTTCAAAATGTGGGCATTACACAATATCATCAATATGCTTTCTGTTGTCCAAAAGTATCTGCAGCTGTAAACTGGTCTTTGAAAAATTAAAGGTATGTTAATGATAAAATAGTCCTATCTAAACCAAAGAGCATTATGTGTAGTAGTGATTACCTAATGATTAAATTCTGATTACTTAGAAGTTACCTGGGGTAGCAATATTTCAAAAATCAGAGTGACCAAGCACTCCAGAGTTCTGGTCAAAGAAGAAATTTCATTCTTCTGTCTCATTGAGTGCTAGAACACAGCATTCTCCTCAGTTTCAAGTATCATAAGATGAAATAATTTGTTACAGTCTGTTTCTGCTTTCATACACTGCACGAGAAGGACACTGGACACTATTTCTGATGAAAAACAAAGAAAAAAGAAATTCAAAGGACATCAGTGCAGTAACATCGACGTTCATATTCACAGAAAGGAATTCTTGAGATCCAAAGAGATCTTGACAGGAGCTTCAACTGGGTTAAATTTGACATATTTGAGGCAATGGTATTTTATTATCAGTCTTTTTCTATTTATTATTTTCTCATATTTTTAAGTATTAAACTTAATGTCTGTCTTCATATCTGTAAGTTTCTGATTCTAGCTGCCATTCTAAAACTACTATTTTATTTGTGTCTCATAAACATATAGATACTTTTTTCATAATCAGTTTTTGGTTCCTTTATTAATGAGTTCTTTAATGATATGAAGATCTGCTATCACACAGCAAATTGCTTTTTCCAGTAAAGTATGACTCTCCAAAACTCAGACAATTAGAGTCTGATCTTTTTATTAGAATTGCAACTAAGTATGAGACTATTTTTTAATTCTTTAAAGGAAAAAAAAACATTTTTGGTAGCTGACAAGTTAGGGAGGGGAAAACTAAAACTATTAGCAAATATTTTACTTGTTGTTGATTAGCTTTGTCCCAAACATTGAGTGAAGAATGATGTTTCACTGTAAAAGACATAAAATTGAAATAACAACAGTTCATTTCAATTAACAATATCCATTAAAAACCTTACACCTGTAAAAAACTATAATATACACACATTGGCCAAAAAAATTCATATTGGTCTATGGGAAAGCTGGAACCAACCCTAAATGCTTGTGTCTGACTTGTCAAATGGTCCATTAACCTACTCAGATTTGTGCAAATGGGTGCTTATCTCAGTTCACAGAATATGAATTAATGTAAGGTAAAAAAAAATAAAAAGGAAGGTTTGATTAAAAAAAAAGACACATTTATGCAATGAAAAAGCTTAGGAGAATTCTGTTTGCCTGTTGTGTTCTTTACTTTATCCCTTACTACCTTTCTGTTGAGGAATACTCCAATAAAAGTAGCTATTTTTTGCTTCAACTTCCAGCCTAGAGATTGTGGTTAAATTTGCAAGGATAGTTTTATTCTCTGAAGGGAAAGAAACAAGAAGAAAACATAAAATTGCCCATTAAAACCAAATTTCTCTGTTTGTTCCTGGCCTGCTCATCAGGAACTGCATGCCCTGTAATTGAAGTTAACTACCCATACCAGCACATATGTGAGTAACTCTACTGCTCTGCTATATTCCTCTAATCCAGGAGAGTAATGAAACATAAAGCAATAAATTCAATCAAATCCCAGATTAGTGGGGGCCAGAAGGAGAAAAAGAAACTGCTGCAAGTTGTTTGGTATTAAATGCCCAAATAAGAAAAGCAGACCTCTGACTGCTGGAGTAATTTCCAGGAAGGTTCCCTGGCCAACCACTCCTATGTTGTTTTCCATCACAAATATTTTTCACCTTGTTTTAAGGACACTTGGGGTATCAGTTCTAGGAAAGATCTGTTGAATTCCCTGAACGATGTGCTGAATGCTTATTTGTTACAATTTTCTTAGGCTTTAACACACAAACAAAGCAGGTGGTTGCCAAAGGCTTCAAAATATTAAGAGCAGGAATGAGTTCACTGACCAAAAGAGAAACTGCACCCCATGAAGATCATATTTTTTAAAAATTTATTTTGTCAGTAAAAAACCTGAATGGAAGCTGGTGTCAGAAAAACTGGATAGAATAGTAAGGGGAAGAGAAGACAACACCTTTAGATACTCTTTTGTGTCTACCTGTTACAGGACAGAATGATTCATTTTGAGTACATGTTGTAATAGGAAAATTTCCTTCATACTATCCTGATTTTCAAAAGGAAGAACATAAATCAAGCATTTTTTCTAAGGCTGGTGAGGTTTCCTCACTAAACAGTTTTGATCAAAGATGCACGTAGAGAAGTTGAGGCATTAGACACTTAGGCCCTTTCTTTCTTTCTTTCTTTCTTTCTTTCTTTCTTTCTTTCTTTCTTTCTTTCTTTCTTTCTTTCTTTCTTTCTTT
>JAWWEX010000001.1:12640350-12682400 GCA_035583215.1 Arremon brunneinucha | reverse complement strand
TTTCTTTCTTTCTTTCTTTCTTTCTTTCTTTCTTTCTTTCTTTCTTTCTTTCTTTCTTTCTTTCTTTCTTTCTGTCTCAGGAAAGAAAAACATAACAGGAGAGACACTGATGCAAATCAACTGGAACGAAATTATAATAATGCATCTGTACCTTTGAATCTAACAGATATTAAGATCCATCCTCAAAGAGAAACAGTGAAAAAAAAAATTCCTAATTCAGGAATGGGAAAACCTTATCAAGATCAGTAACCTTGGGGAATGCCTGCCCTGGTCTGGCAGAGAATTTGATGGCATGAGATTCCTGCTTAAGAAACAAACTCAGGCACAAAAAGAGAACTTGAACTATTTTCTACAGCAAAGGTCCATGCTTAATGTGTAAAGTCTATACTCACACTAAAACTTATCTATGGATTACATGATTTATCTGGGTTTTGATTTATGTTATCTTTGGAAAGTTTTTAATAGGTTTGGTGAACAACGGGAAGATTCCAGCATATGGACTCCAGCATTGACTCTTTCAAAATGGACATGATAAAAGATTGGTAAATTCTTTTATCTTTTATAGTTCATATTTATTTTCTGTTCCATAGGATCTTGTATTTTTCTTTGGTTTTAAAGCACATACTCTTTATTACAATTTACCTTTCAAGCTTAAGGGAATATAGCAAGCTAATGTAGATGGGAATATGAGAATTAAGCCTGGCAACTTTTGCTTCTCCCCCTTTTTCAGACTTTGCATTCAATTTTTAATGTATTTGCATATGTTTAAGCCTGTGCTATATAAATATACACCAGTAAAATTTATTATCTGTGTGCAATTCACATCCTCTGTGTGCATCTACAGCTGGGCATGCCCCAATCCTGCATTGAGGACCCCAGTTCCTATTACTTCAGCTGAATCCAACTATTCAATTAGTAGTCAGAAATGACTATTCAGTCAGACACACCACTAAAATTAGATAACTCTTCACAAGAGCATTTGCTTCTCCTTTCCTTGTCATCTTTTCAGAAAGTCTTTGTCTGGAAATGAAAGAGAGCTACATTTTGCTTCTCTGATTCATCCCGAGGTAAAGTTATACTTATGTGGGTTTTGATTAGACTCTCAATCCATAGGGATGACAAAATCAAGCCTCTCTGATATTTGCTAATCATAAACACCTTGCGTCAGGGGTTATTACACTTTGTTTGGCCTTTAATGTCATGATGTGCCACAGTGAGGCATTGGCTGGGAGAATTCACACAAATTTGGTTTTTTTGTCTTTCCTTCATATTTGCTTCTCTAAAGGACACACTTTTTTATAAAAAGTTTTGAGAGAGCAGTGTTTATCGCAGAAAATGAAGTGCATTTTTATCAGACAAATAAAAAAGATAGATTATATAACTGAGAAGAGCATTTAAGATTTGTAAATGCAGTACTTCATATTTGCTCCTTGTACTGTTTCTGTTGTGGAGACAGGCATTGACTCCATTACAGCAGTAAAGTATTGTTCTCCAAAGACATCACTGAATTGGCAGGAAATAGAATCATGTTTCATAACTGGGTAGAACTGGCATTTGTGAATGCATGTAGAGATCTGAAGGATCTTACACATTGGGTAAAATCTCCATTGGTCAGTAAGTGGCAATAAAAAGAGCAGGGTATTGATTCAAATTTACTGTAGATACCTAAAGAGTCTTTCCTATAAGACATCTTTGGGCCCAAAATTCAGGCCCAAAAGTCAGGTCAGCTCACTGCTGCCCTTGCACTGCTTCTTATAAGACTTGTCCTCCACTTGTTCAGATGGTCTCTGCTATAATACTTCCTAT
Organism: Arremon brunneinucha; assembly: GCA_035583215.1. Taxonomy (NCBI): domain Eukaryota; kingdom Metazoa; phylum Chordata; class Aves; order Passeriformes; family Passerellidae; genus Arremon; species Arremon brunneinucha. The sequence goes on along the minus strand of JAWWEX010000001.1, from coordinate 12,680,594 downwards.
AACAAGCAACTCAAATCATGGCTTATGATAATTTAAAAGTATCTCCATTACAATCTCCACCTCTGGTTCTTTTGAGCTGGTTTATAGTGCTCAACATTGCAATGCACAGCTCGCCTTGCTCCAGCCTGGCTAGCAACAAGGGGTTCCTGCATAAGTGAAATTCCCATAACATGCAACTCAAAACCTGTTTTGCAACAATTTAAAGGCATTTTCCTTACCATCTCTCCCCCATCCCCTTTGGACCAGAACTCAGGTTTCACATTGGAATGGCTCCTCCTTTTTTCCCCCCACTTCATCTTGGACTTATCTGGAGACTGCAGTCCCTTAGGAGTGTACTCAATCCAGGTGGAGCCTTATCTGTGAGCCAGCCTCTCCAGAGCTGTAGCTGCTCTGCAGAGCTGTGCCTGGCACAGACACTGGGACATACACCTGCTCTGTTGTGTTCTTATTCACAGCCACAGATGTTCCTGCTCATCAACAGGTCACTGTGCTCTTGACTGGAGCTCACACTGGAGTTCCAGCCCAGCAGCAGTGGTGATGCCCTGGCCATGTGTGTGCCAGCCAGATGCATGGCTCCTGCTGCCACCAAAATGTTCTCAGAGTGAAATGAGAAGCAGCAGAGCACCACAGCAAGCAGCAAAATAAGAGCAGATCCACTAATGAACACTAGACTGGAATATACAAGGTGAGCAAGCCCCATGGCAGGCACAGGAGCTTGTCAATTAAAACCTAAGCAGCAATGACAGCTCTGCATTTGGTCTGGCACATTTCAATCAAATCTGTTGTTATCTCGAAATCTTTGAGCTCCACGTTGTGTGCCAAAAAAGACTGTCTTTAACTCCAGCCAGCAACTGCACCCCACACAGTCACCTGTACATTTTCTCCCTGATGGGATGATGGGGCAGAATTTGTAGAGCGAATGTGAGAAAACTTGTGGGTTGAGAAAAGGTGGTTTAATAGGGGAAGGAAAATTCATGCTTACAAGCAAAGCAAAACACGGAATTCATTCCCCATTCCCCACTTCCCAAGGGCAGGCAGGAGTTCAGTCATCCCCAGGAGAGCATGCTCCCATCATACCTAATGGTAACTTGGGAAAACAAATGGCATCTCTCCAAATACACTGCTCTTCCTGCATCTTTGCCTAAATTTATATGCTGAGTGGGACACCATATGGTCTGGGGTATCCCACTGGTGGCTGGGCTCATCTTTGTGGTTATGTTCCCTCTCAACTTCTAGTGTGCCCCCAGCCTTGACACTGTGAAAGCACTGCTCAACTGTAGCTAAACAACCCTGTGCCAACAGTTTTGAGCACAATCCAAATTATAAAAGCTAATTTGGAAAAAAAAAAAAATTATCCCCATCAAAACAAGCACAAATACATAGCATAAGAAGCACAAAATCACATTACACAACGCTGAACATAGCCATTAAAAATTTTAAAACCGAAAGACCTCTATACTACTTCAAGGCTAAAACATACCTATTAGTGTAAGGTTGACAATTTAATTAAAGTTTTAGTAAGGTGGTCTCTACTCAGGAACTTTTATATTACAGATATCATCAAAACAAGTATTTTAAGGGGTATCTAGCAGAATGTCAATCTGACAATGCTGCATATGGCTACAATACAGTCTTGAAATGTAATTGTCATCACAAAATTAAAAATTCCAATGTAGCAAACATGAACAGAAGGGAATACTATACCAATTATTATTTCTAGATTTTGAGGTTTTAATTTCTGAAAAAAAATACATGAACACAACTTATACCCAGAAGACTATCTGGTACATGAGCATGAGAAAGGTCACAATATAAAGAGCTTGAAAGAGCTTTTATGTATATGTTCTCCTTCTTTTCTGATAGGTTTACAAGGTTAAATGGCAAAACATATATTAGTCATAGGGACTACTATCAGTGAATGAAGAGAAAATAATAATTACATTCAAACCTTATTTGTAGGAGAAGCGTGTTCTGACAAGCAAACCAGTAAAAAATACTAAGAAATCAACCCCACAAAAAAACACCCAGGGAACAAAATTACATTTCTTACAGCTTGACTGAGACTTTATATTTATCTCCAAGAAGTGAGTTGGCTTGCTCCAATGCCTCAGTTTTCTCTAACTGTTACAGAAATTAAAGGCATTGCCTAGAATATATTGTGAGCCGTTGTAGAAAAAGTTAATTGAAACTTAGAGCTAGCAGCTTAAAGATTAATAATAGCCAGAGCAGACAAAGCCAGCAGCTTAAATATCAATAGCTGGAGTAAGCAAAGCTTGTAGATTGTGGTATATGAACTGTAACAACAGTATTCCAACATGCTGAATGACTAACTAGGGACGCTGACCTGAGGGGATGTGATATTGTGTAAGGAGACAAGCACTTAGCAACTGCTTAGTAACCAAACAGTAAAATATATCAAATGGATAAAAAAACAAGGGGACCCTGGACCTTTACTATTATTATTGGCACAAAATTTCACATTTGGAGTGGAGAACTCAGACTGTGGGGATATAATTGCCCAGGGATTTTTTTGTAAGGGGTCCCTCTTTGGAAGCACCCAGCTCAAGCTGTAGTGCTGTTAATAAAATGTACTTTCATAAAGGAATTTCTCTTTTAGCTTAGGCAGAAATGTGGAGACAAACCCTTTTCCAGTGGCTGGCATGTGCAATTTCCATAACAGAGCTTAACTCATTAGTTATTATAAAGTATGTAGGCCTTCACATAAAAGGTATTACTGATGTGCAAGGGTACCATTTTAATATGAAAAAGAATAAAGTGTGAAACATAAAACACAAAACGCTTCAAGCACAGAAAAGGATGGGGAGTTTCTAGAATGAGGGCAAAGGGATGAAAAAATAATTTTAGGGAAATGTGAAGTCAAGAATGAAGTATTATTGCTGCAAAAATATTAAGGAGGAAGGTAGTCTCTTGTAGTGGATAACCCTTTAAGAGACATTAGGGATAATTTATTGGTACAGGTGCCTGTCACCACAGGCTATTTACATGAACTGTTCCTTGAGCATTCTCAAAGGAGGAAAAAAGGCTTAAGAGAGAACTAATACCAGAGAAATACTTACACCAAATCAGAACAAGAGCAAAAGCCTGAAGGAACATAGTATTACATGGGTAAAAGAAGAGAACAATTTGAAAAAGGAAACATATCTACAGAAGATGCTAAAATCAACAGGATCCAGTATAGAACAGCAGAAACCCAATGCACAAGGTGTGAGCCTTCCTAACATGAATAATCACAAGAAGAACCTCAAATAACACACGTCCAAGTCTGGAATAATATAAAGAAAGCAAGATAATGCTGAGTAAAAAAAGAAAAACAACAGAGAATAATGAGCAAGAACACTGTTTCAGTCTTATCAGGATGGTTCCATGAAACACCTTGGTGACAAACAGGACACTGTATAGGAGCAAGTGATACATGGGATTTGTCAGAGAAATTTTGACAGAATGTGCAGCCTTCAAAGAAACATCATAAAATATTTCTTATTACTTGACCACCCAAAGATGACTTTTATCAAGGCCATCTGGTACTGCAGGAGATATACGCAGTTCAGGAGGAAAAAGAGCTATCTTGAGTAATAAAAAATTAACATGAGAAGAAACAAGCAGAAATGGATGCATGTGTCACATGCAGCACTGCAAACACCACTATAGGGTCCTGTTGTTTTCCCTGTGCTTGGCAAGAGAAGGATGGTCTATTTAGTCACAAAATATTAAAAGGAAGCAAAATGAATAGTGGCGGAAGACAGGAATTAAAAAAGCTTACAAAGCAGTTATACTTAAAATAGCCTGAATAGTTAAACAACTTAAATGCAATTAAAAAACACTTTTTAAAATCCCAGAGCTAGTCAGAAAATGCTAATAAAATACAGTTCACCGACAAACATGGAAAATAAGTATCAAAAAAATCTTGAATCCAAATTAAAAAAAAAAAAATAATAATGTCATCTTTGAGGTTTACGGTGGTTTGGATATCATACTCTTTTTTAGCAGTGAGGACAAAGTAATTTCATGCATGATGAAAAGATTAAATCAGAATGTGTAAATAGTAAAAGAAATTATTATATAAAGATAATTTCTTCCAGGACAAGAAAAGGTATCTAGTGGAAAATTAATGAACAAATAATGTAACTTTTATAATAAAGATTGCATTTTGGTCCAAAACACTGTGGACATTTTGCTAATTCAAGACAATTTCAGATTCAAGTTGACAATTTTTGCAGCTTCCTGATATTTTGCAAAGGTAGAAAGTAAGCCTTCCCTTGATCTGTGATAACAAGTGATTATGGCAAAGTTATATTTAGTATTCCAGCTGGAAAGCAAAAAATAAGAGCTTGAGAATCTATTAATTTGAAAGTATTTTCCCCTTATCTTCAATAATGTGGTTTTGTAGATATTTGCCTAATAAGGTTATTTGCATTTTGCAAATATTACTTAAGTGTAAAAGTGTGCTGCAACATGTCGTAAGGTTTAACCACAGTCATACAAAAATAGCAGATACTCTACTTTTCTTTTGTCTTTCTCCTCTGTATTTGGAATCAGCTGTTAATTTTGTCAAGTTCAAACTGTTCAATAAAGGTATTATTTTCCAGAAACACATGTAAATTGGATATATATCCAATTCTGTGGCACACTTGAGAGTTAGTCCTGAGTTTATTTTACTTTAGTATGTGTTTTAATTTCTGCTTTTATAAGAGACTCTCTGAATACCTTTCTGTTGTAACATCATTATAGTAAAAATAATCGATTCTGACCTCTTTCTGCAATGCTTTTGAAATATTTCCAATAAGACATGTTAGTGGAGACGTTAGAATGAAAATGGCAAGTAGTTGGGAAGCCACATTGCTGTGGCTTCAAGCCTTATAAAAGTATGACTAAGACTTAGAACCCAAGGTAGCTGGAACTAGTATGAAAAAGTAAATTACTGATTGTTTTTTGGTTTTGTGTAAGAGCTAACACCTGAAGTGGCTTTTCATACCACCCCATGCAAGCAAACCATACTTTAAACAAGTTTGTTAAAATGCTTTGTGTTCCTAACACAGGGAGCCAGTTGCAACCCATCGTGTTTGGGGACAGGTCTCAACCAAGCTCTGACAGAGAATGCATCCTGCAGGCTTGGGACTGTGGGAGTGCCTTGGATGGAGTGATGCACTTCACTGGTGAGAGACAGGCAGCAATATGTTTATTGATATAAAACAGAAATTTATCAAAGTTAATGGTAAATGTGACAGGGCTTTAACAAGTTCTGATGACAAGGAGAGGACAAAGTCAGACAAAACAGTCAGACAGGCCCTCCTCTTGAGTCACAAGGTTCAGAAAGGATCTCCTTGCATTCTAATCTCCTCAGAGGGGAGCTTAGTTGCAGCTGGACCCAGATTTACTCCTAGACTTGATCAATATCTAAAGGACTATATATATATATGTGCACGATCAAGCCCTTATATCACTTAGCTAAGATTTGAAAGTTCAGTGTGCTCATTCCTGATTCACTTACTGAGTGTCTGGTTAGATAAGGAATCTCCAAACCTTGAGCAACAACCTTTTGAGGTGTCCCTGTTCCAGGGTAGATCCTGTTGCATATCCCATGCAGGATAGCTGAGTGTGCTCTGGGCTCTGCACTGCTTTTGGAGTGAGGAAATGGGCTCATGGTCAGGCCTGCATCCTGACTACAGCTGTCAGTGTCTCCCAAACACAACTTAAGTCAGGCCTTCACCAGAACTGGGGATGGATGTGCCCATGGCTCAAATTAATCCTTGGCTATTGTGTTGTTATCTGTCTCCCCTGAATCCATAGGTACAATGGCAAGAAAAGGACTCAGCTGAATGAGACACTCTCCTGGTGACAAAGGACATGGAGAAGGCTGTGCCACTCAATACTTTCTTCAAGAATCCCAGGCCCTGAGACTCACAAGAAAAACTGGAGCAAGGACAGCTTACTGTCTGTGGAGAAGGATGAAATCAGGGACCATTTAAACTGACTGAACATCCCCAAGTCTCCCAAACTTATTGGGATGCATTCACAATTGCTGAGGGCAATGACATGAGGCCACCCACAGTTAGCTGTGGAAGACTATGGCAATCCAGGGAAATTGATGAAGACTGGAAGAAACAAAATATCATCTCCATCTTCAAGGGCAGGGCCAGGGAACTGCAGGCACATCAACCTCACCTCAGCCCTCAGGCAGGGGATGTAGCAAATAATCCTGGTAACCATTTGTAAACACACAAAGGACAAGAAGGTGACTGGGAGTAGTCAGGTTGGATTTATGAAGGGAAAATCATGCATGAAAGACCTGATAGGCTTCTATAATGAGATGACTGGTTTGGTGCATTAGGGGGGAGAAGTGAATGTTATTTATCTTCACCTTGGTGAGGTTTTTGATATTGTCTTCCATAGTACCCTCACAGGCAAGCTGATGAAGCATGGGCTAGAGAGGTGGCAGCAAGGTGGATTGAAAATTGCCTGTGATGAGCAGGGCAAAGAGAATCTGGAATTTAGTCCCTGGTAATGTACCCAAGCAGTAAATATGGGGCTCAGTCCTGTTTACCACCTTTGTTAACCAGGATGATGGGAAAGAGTCTGTACTCAGCAGGTTTTCAGATCATATAAAACTGGAAAGAGTGGTAGGTACTACAAAAGGTTGTGTTGTAATTCAGAGAAATTTTGACAGGCTGGAGAAATGGTCTGATGGGTCTCCAGAATAATTCTTGACTCTCCATCCCTACATATTCACAACCTGACTGGACACAATCCTAGCAACCTGCTCTGGCTGACCCTGCTCTGAACATGAACCTGCCTTCCTGCCTCACCATGCCGTGATTCTGTGTTTAAAATGTTCAGTACTGACAGGCATTGTGAAGCCTTTGAAGTTTTAAAATAATCAGATGTATGATATTCAATATTGAGAAGTATGTTATTCTACACAAAGCTAGAGTGAATATAAATTTCCGTAAAATTATATTGTGAAATAAAATAATAAATTAACTCTTAAGGGTAAATCTTGTAGATTAAATGGGAAAGACTAAGAAATATTTAACATATTTATACAAAAAGTAGAAGTATGTTATTGTACACAAAGCTAGGTTCAACATAAATTTCTGTAAAATTATATTATGAGATAAAAATAATAAATTAACTCTTGAGGATAAATCTTGTAGATTAAATAGGAAAGATTAAGAAATATTTAGCATATTTATACAAAAAGTACCAATTTGGATAGTTTTAAAAGAAAAAATCACCTTTAATCAATATAAGTATCAAGAGAAGAGGAACAATAAATAAGCAAGCAAACTAAAATACAAGCTATAAACTAATATCTAAAATACAGTCAGCTGCAGGAAACAGACTTTCCTGCAAACCATCTGGATTTCAACTCTCATCATATTTTACCCTAAATTAAAGGTGTCTTGAAGGTAGCATAAATGGTAAAGAAAATGTTATGGGCTTCTTATAGCAGCCCATTTATTATCTGTCTCTTTCAACACTGAGAAGGCTATGGGAAGATATGAGCAGATATTTCTTTCTAAGGGGCTAAAAATGGGAATTTTCTGGGTAATAATGTCTATCTAAATTCATCTCAGAGAGACTTCACTTACAATTCTCTCTCTAGCAATGAACATTGTTTTCCATCTATTTGTGATTCTTCAGGAAATGATCTGCTCAATTCTGTAGATTAAGATATACTGTATTAGATTTTGAGGTATTGTGCTGACATCTAACCTAGAAATCTAACCTTTTTTTAAAAGCATCAATACATCTCCTAAAGCAAAACCTTCCCAATCTTCATAAAGAGAAAAAAAATCTTCTTTTCAAAACCTGAAATTTTCATGTTAATTTTCATCTGATTTCAAGAAATGCTGATAAAATTGTTGAACAAAACATAAAAGTAGATTTTACTTAAGTAGTCAGTTCATTTTCTATTATCAGTAGACTGTTTAGTTTGTCAGAGAGTACTTTGAGAAGGGAATATTTACAGGTTTAATTAATTTAAAATTATATAATTAGCCACATTATCACAGTTAACAGAATCACAGAAATTACTGAGAAAGAAAGCCTATTAGATTATTCTCCCAGTCTCCCTGCCAAAGCAGGAGCACTTCCTAGGCTATTGCTCACAACAGTTGATTTTTAATGGAGTTTAAAATACTTTGTAGAAGGTGAACATATTTCAACCTCTCTGGAAACTAATGAGTGGAGTTTCACAATCCTACATCTGCATGAGCTATTCAGATGTAAGGCCCTGACTTTGCAAATGTTGCACACTGAGTCAGTTTTATGTACCAAGTCACTCACTGATATCAGCTGATGACAATCTGTGCCCACTGGACCACACAGTACATGAGAAGCGCTCTTCTCAGCTTTTCTGGGGAGTCTTATTTACAATTTAAACACTGAAATGCAGTTTTGCTATGATAAATGGTAATATATATTCATGATCCGAGTAAGGGCAGTTTTCAGTCTATCGTGAGGGAAACAGGGAAGGAAAAGAAATAAGAAAGGAATGACTCAAATTCTGTAATGAAATTTCATTAAGTAAATGGTGGAGATGATGGGAATCTAAGGAGGCAAGGAAAATTTTTGTCCTAGCTATATATAGGATTAAAATAGCCACCAGATGCTTTAGCTCTTGTGTTTAGCCTCATACTTGGAAATCATCACAATTCAGGAGCTGACTGGATGTTCAGGGATCGTAGCTGAGTCTGAGGAGAGGTGGTGGGTGTAAGGCACAAGCTGTGACTCTTGATTAACCTTCTAAAGGCAGCATTATGTGAAGTGGATATCCAAAGATAGCTCATTCCAAACACAGCTCGGGAAAAAAAATTGATTTTAAACAAGGAATGCGGTTCTCATGGCTACCTGAGAAAATTAGAACTTCACTACAGTTGCATCATCAACTTTTAGACATAAATACAATGCTAGGCCCAGGAAATTCAGTAAAAGTGATAGTTTTTCAACAAAAAATATTGTAATATCAAATTCTGCTTGTCAAAACTATAGTTAGGAAACACCAATTTCAAGGATAAGGAAGGTTTGAAAGAATTTGGGAATGAAGACAGTTTTTGGTTATTTGTGCTCAAACTCATGTGACATGTACTGAATCATTTCCACTCCTTGTAGAAAAGCTCATGTGATGTTTATTCTAGCTCATGTCCAGATTATTCTAGGAAGACGAGTTCAACAGATTTCCTCAGTGTTTAGAATGGTTCAGATTCTCTTTGTCTTTATTTTGAACATGTGATTGAAAAACTTTCTCAGTAATTTTAGTTTAGGCAAGTAGCAAAAATGAACAATCCTATGTTTTTCCAAATATCTGTATTTTCCTTCAGCAGTGAAGACTATTATCTTTCATACCAAGAAGAAAAAGTAAGCTGTCTTTGCATCAAGTAAGGTAACGCAGAACAACTTTGCAGAGAATGTCGAATTCAGAGATTTTCAGGTATGCTTCTTGAGAAGAGATTGTGTATATTGTAGCTGGTGACACCACTGAAATATCTAAAAATAATTTCCACCACTTTTGCTATCAAGCAGTGGAGCTGGAGGAGCTAGGAGAACTCCCCTATGAGTCTCACCTGAGTTTGTTTTGTGGAGACTTTAGAATGGTGTGCTTAAATACATCTGCTAGACATCACTGGACCAATTGGGTTGGAAAAGACCTCTGACATCCTCAAGTCCAATCTTTGACTGATTACCACCTTGTCAACCAGACCAGAGATCTGAGTGCCACGTCCAGGCATTTCTTGAATACTTCCAAGGATGGTGATTTCACCATCTCCCTGGGCAGTCTGCTCCGATGCCTGACTGCTTGTTCAGTAAGGAAATTCTTTATGATGTCCAACCTGAATCTCCCCTGGTGCACTGGAGGCCATTCCCTCTTGTTGCTGGTTGTCTGGGAGAAGAGCTAGACTCCCACCTGGCACTTCGCTCCTGTCAGGGAGTTGTAGAGAGTGATAATGTTCCCCCTGAGCCTCCTTTTCTCCAGGCTGAGCCTGCCCAGCTGTCCCCCAGCTGCTCCTCATCACACTTGTGCTCCAGACCATTCCCCAGCTCCATTGCCCTTCTCTGGACATGCTGCAGCCCCTCAATGTCCTTCTTGCAGCGAGGAGTCCAGAACTGGCCACACCAGTGGCCTTATTCTCGGGAGTTTGCCGTTTATTGCAGCCCCGAGATACGTGAAAAGTCTCTGTTTCGGCCCGTACGTTCAAAGAGTGAGTCGGAGCTCTTCAGTTTTTGGTCTCAGAGTTGTTTACTATATCTTATCTATAAAAATTTTTCTCCTGTCCAGATGAGGTCCACTCAGCAGGACAGTTCCAGGCACTCTGCCTGCCCCCAGGGCAGCGTTATGTCTTTATACTACAAACTACGTATAACATGTTTGCAATTACTTTCCAATACCTATCACCTATGTTAGACAGTGAGCTTCTACTCTAAACCAATCCCAAAGTGCCAACATCACAGCAGAAGATGCAGGTAGAGAAGAGGAAAGGATGGACACACCCAAGTCCCTCCATCTTGTCCCCAAAACCTCTATTCTAAAAGTCCCAAAATCTACTTTTTCACCCAGTGATAATTTTATTATTATACTACTTAAACATCTGTGGCTTTCAGGTCTTCGTACAAAGTTGGCAACTTGCTCCACGGGTCATAATCAAATCCACAGGTGTTCTGGACTGTGTGCCAGGGTCTCCAAGTCCCCTGGTAGGGGTCCCAGCAACTCTGGACACCCGGAGGGATATACTGAGTTCTGACACCTCACCAGTGCTGAGTGCAGGAGGGCAGTCACTGCCCTGATGGCCACGCTTACTGCGTGCTTGTGGCCCCTACTAACCAAGGTATTAGTAACCAACATTGCAGAGTTTCTTTGTTTCACTGATTCTTTCTGGCCAGATGTTCCTAGAGCATCTGTTACTGTGATGCTGAGACAGAGCTGAGTGCTCATCACACACAGGGACAGCAGGGCACAAACCTCCCTTTTACCATCTGTTAAAATGATTTGCTGAATCCACCCATCACATCAATGGAGGCTCTGTGTTAGCCAAAGGGAACAAAATGGTCATATATCAGCTCACTGCCAGTATTCACACAACAAGCAGGGCCTGGAATGTCCTGTGATTTCACACCTGTATTGTAATATTGTGTGTTTCAAAAATATTTTTCACAAACAGGAATATATTGGATTATTTTATGTAATGACAAAGGTATGAAATACAAGATAATAGTCCAAGTGAAAACATAACAAGAAGCTGGTGACACAACTTTATCTCAGTTCTGTAGTGGAAGAAGCTGCTCTTCAATGCCCCATTCTAGCCAAGAAAATTGAGCCTCCATTGTACCTGCTGTTGTTCAGAGAGCTGTTTAAACTTTTTACAAGATAAACATTTTATAAAAATAAGAGATGAATGAATATGAAAAAACAAAGGGCAAAAAACTATTGCATTGCCTGGGAAAATAGGATTTAAAATAGTAAAGAGGAATGTGCATTTTATGCAGTGTAGAACATTAAATATCTTCATGACTAGATCAGACTGTCCAAGAATATGAAAAAGAGTACTCTAGTATTTGGTTAACATTCAGATTTTGAAACCTAAAGAACGAAAGCACAGCAAGGAAATGAAATGTTGACACACTGACTAGACCCTTTACTTATTTAAATGCATATTTATGGATTTCTCCAGCCCTGTCTCCCTGTAAGTCACTCACTTAGGTTTACATAGGGAGTCCTGCTAGGGAGCACCCAAAGGCATCATACAAAATCAATACAAGAACAAAATTGCTTAAATATTCATGAATACGAATGTATAATGCACATGGTCTCCGTTTAGTCTGAAAAGCAGGCAAGGATTCCAAGGATTTATTCTTTTCATATTCCAGAAAGTACCAATTTTGCAGTGAAGAGTTCATTAGAAATGCATTAGATTAGATGAGTACAAAACTGTACAAATAACTACATGCTCTGTAAAATCCTGGCATCATTGTGTCTGTGGTGGCAGGTGAGCAGGTAGAAAAGCAAGCACACAGCTGATCCATAGCCCTCACAGAAGCCTCATGGCTGCAGTGGCTATGAAACATCATGATCTCAACTCACTTTATGTGAGAAAGATGAGAAAGTACCATCTTTAACATGTATATCCCTGATAAATAAATATATCCCCTTACGATAAATGCATTTGTCTTATAAAAATTTTTCTACGCCCCACTTATTTCAACAAGTCCCCAGTCTCCTTATGTCTGTCACCCAGCAATGTGTTTTGTCTCAGTTATTCCTGGAACACTATTTTAACAGGCATGAGTTGTGTGAGGTGCAGATGATGGATCTGTCTGGATAATCCAGAGCACTGTGCTCTAGGGAACCTCCTTGGGCAGGCAGCTTGGACTACATGGCCTCCAGATGTCCTTTCCAACCTTAAACATTTTGTTATACTGTGATATGAAATCAGAGTTTCCATGAGATACAGAACTGTTGAGGTCTCAGTTCCTTATTTCTTAAACAATTAACTTTCTTTCTGGGCAGTCTAACATTTTGTGCTGTTTCTGCATGTACTTTATAACCTCCCACAGAGTACTCTGGTGCCAAAATGAGTGCTATTTCCATTAGTAGCAGACTTCCTTTGATGTTATGCAAAAAATCTTGTTAGCATTTGGGCTAATAAAAGCTATTAACAGTGAACTTGTGACAATTCAAGTTGTGTTTATCCTGCTGGCCCCACTACCTATCCTTTATGAAAGCAGAGATAGCTTATTAAAAATCATTAGAAGAAGACATAAAGACTCATTTCCAAGTCTCCCCAGTGCCTCACATTGTCAGAAGGTGCCTTCATGGGTTATTTCAGCGGCACTTTTTGAAAATCAGTTTTTTAAGATGCGCTGTCACTGCATGAAGACATTTCTGGAGTAAGGACTTTAGAGAGCCCTATCCCATACACAAGATCAGGGGAATATTGTGTGATAAAAGCTCAGCATCTCTCTTCCTTATCCATTCCAAGCAAGACTGACTATCCAGTCTCATGACTTTCCAGATCACATAGTAACTTTTCTTATAGTTATGACACCAACAGAAAGCTCTCTTTTAGTCAGACTATTTATTTTTTTTTGCCCATTTGATTATATTTGAAACTGTTTGCTCCAAAAAACTGTATTTGAGTCTATTGAGCCAAAGTGTTCATTACTTGGGTTGAAGGGACAAAAGAGACAAAGGGCTTGATCCTAAAGGACAAGTTTGTCTTGAAAATCCAGCTGAAAACCTTATGGCTTTCAGAGACTTTGTGTTTGAGCTTAGTTAGGTTACAGACCTGTGTGATGTCCATCCAGTGCTTTTTATAATGTCCTGTTGCCACAGTGCCTTTTACAGTTCTACAGATCATGACCTGATTTGGATTTAAACATACACAGAGAGTCTTTATATCTTCACATTAGAAAAAGAAATCAGTTATGCATATTTTAATACTCTATGCCTTGTGGATGTGTGGATATAGATAAAGAGGCTTAACTTTCTGTGTATACTGAAATTTCTTTGACATAGAATCATAGAAAAAAATTCCAAACTTAATTGTTTTGAAGCTTTTTTGAAACAAAACATGGATTCTGGGGCAATGGAGCAGGGGTTTTTTGGAAATATTGAAGACTAAGGAAAATATTTACTTTATTTTCTTCAGTATAATTTAAAGAAAACTACTTAATCATAGGTTCTGTAAACTGGAATTGAACAATTAGTACCCAGCCAAGGAAAATAATTTTAACATATTTTCTAGTGAAAATTTGAAGACAAATTAAATAGTAGTATCACCTTATCTGCTCTCTGCTGCAAAACCCAGAAAATGCTAAGAAAATTTGTCTTTAAAACCAGCTAATTCTTATTCTTTAAATGACAATAAGTCATAATTTACAGCTGAGTTGGTGCATCTGGGTACTATATTATCTCTGATTAAAAAATCTGACCTGCTACCGAAGAATTAATGCGTGACTAACTCTAGGACCTTTTGAAGATTAAGTTAAGTAATTCCAGAGTCTGTCTAAATAAATAAACACTTGGCATACAGAAGTCCACTCTTACAAACATAACTGGATCACTTTATGAAATTTGACTTTAGGTATATCAAACTGCCCCAGTAAATGTTTTTAAATTTTGGGAAAGAAAAGTATCCCTGATACTGAGTTGTATCAGTAAAACCACAATGAAAAGCTGTGCTTAAAGTTGAAATTATCCTTTATTACTTTCTAAATAAATTATGTTTTATATATAAAGTTTATGAGCTTCTTTTCACATACTCTTTTGGAAAACTACTTTAAATATTAAACATTATGTGTCCATTGTTCATATTTGAGGACTCTTATCTTGTTTTCCTTGAGTTCTTGGTCTATACATATCCTGGGAAAAGTGCATCACTTGAAATATACAGAAAGCTTATTTCTAATTAGTCATGAATATTTAAACCCAGACCGTCCTACCTAAGCCCTACTGGACTCCATTACCACAAGGGGGCAGAACAAACATTAATCACAGAAGTCCAATTCTACTTTCTCTCGAGAAACTCATTCCTCAAGCTCAGCACCAGATTTCCCTTCCATCTGGATTAAAACATCTTTGCTTTGCTGGAGACATTTTCCCAAGAAGTTTTTTATGTCCTTATCTTTTATAAATACAGTATTAAAAAAAAAATAGAAAAAAGGGAAAAGGAAAGGAAACTATTATATGGTTTTCCAGAGATCTTTAAAGCACCACTTAGAAACCAAGGATGATAAACAAAAAGGGATCATTGCTCTTGTCCTTTATTTTCTCAAGTGTAAAAATTCTAGGTTTTTATTTTATTATTGAAACAAAAATAAAACAAACCCTTCAAATTCTGAGAGTTCTCTCAATTGAAGCTTAAAAGTTTTCTTTTAATCCTTTTGATTCAAAACAGGAACTTTAATGTTTAATCCCAACCAGGCAAAGAACACATTAGTATGATTATAATGTGACTTATACTGAGGGCTCAGGAGTTAGTGGTCTTTTCTGTGAATATAGAATATATATGTTAAAGTTGGCAAAATATTTCATGTTAGTAATATGTTAATTTTCTTCATTAGTTCATTTCATTTTGATGAATTCCTCCATAACTATCATAAACCTAAAGGCCAAGGTATCTGGTGCAGTAGTGAATTTTCTGTGGTAAGATAGATTCTGTATTAAGATTTTCTGTCTTAGATAAGGAAAACCATATCACATGCAGAAAGTCTGGTATTTAAATATTGCCAAAGCAGGTTGTGGATTTCAGCACTCACAGTTCTTCAACAAGAAAATACAGCTCAGACAAAAAGGGGGAGAGTGGATGGACTAGAAATAATCTGCATCCAAATAGTAGCAAGCCCTGTTTACAAACAGAATCTGTTTCAGAGCAGTTGGAGGTTATTTTCATAAAAATGTTAGCAGACCAATTTATGGCTCACATTCATATTTCTCTGCTTGCCAGATCATAAAGTGGTAGCCAGACTGAGATGCGTGCCACCTTCCTTCTGGCTCCCAGGAAAACGCTTTGCTGTGGGCTTCTATGGAGTTTTAATGAGCTGGAGGGGACCGGGAGCATCTGATGCACGGCAGGAGAGCAATCTGTGTATTAATACAGTTGTATAAATATATTAAAACACATCAAAATCCATAATGCTCTGCACATACCTGTTCTGCTTCTGACAGAAACGAAGTGCCGACAGAACGACACATTATTACAGTTCAGCTGATGGCCAGACTGAGAATAATGCTGTGGCTGCTGGACAGACAGGAGGCAAATTGCACTGCCTGAAGGAAAAGAATGAATTTCCTCATCTTCATGTTGTACAAACCATGGCCTCAATTGCAGGCCATTCTCTGGCATTTTTAGAGGACGCTGCTTTCCATACCAAGGTGGAACGAACCTTATCTCAAGAGCACACACCACCACAGGTGTTGCATATTTTTGGGATTGGGTTTGGTATTCCAGATGATTTTGGAAAACTGAAGAAGAGCTCTGTAAAGAAAATAAAAGGAAAGATAATGGAAATAAAAACAAAATTGTGTTTGGCTGAAAGAATCTGGTACTGGATTACAAGGTATCAGCTGTCTGCTTTCTAGGAGAGGAGCTGAGGGTGTATGGTTGCAATTAATCATCAGCAGTTTCAGGCTGCTTGGGAAAAGACAAACTAGGGACAATAAAAAAGAGCACAGGAGATCAGATATGTAATTTTTTATTAATACTCCTTTATTTTGCATTGATAGAATCTCAGAGCAAGAATTAGATAAAAGTATTGTAGGCTTTTAGACTCCAGAGGGTGAGAAAAAGTACACCCATTAGAATTTATTTAAAGGAAACCAGGAAGGATATTACTAACAAATAATGCCTGAAAGGGGTTCTTTAGTTAACAGAAGGGAGAGAAAAAAAAAAATGAAAAGAAAAATTGTGTCTGCTTTCAGATCTGCAAATATTGCTTCCACAATGAAGGGAGTGGTTGATTCTTCATATCCATATTTTAAAAATTACGGCAAAAAAAAGATTTTTAAGGCTCCCACACCGATTAGGGCCAAGGCATCTTCAGCCAAATGGCAAAACCTATCAGCATGGCAGATAAAGCCCTGTTATTTTTCTACTGTAACTTGGCACTTTCTGGCCACAATATTTTTGCCTTGATTGCAGTTCAGTTTAATACAGTTGGGATGATCTGATAAAAATCGAGAGTGAATTTAGCGAAGAGACCATTTTTCATACCACAAAAAGTGAGTCAGATATTGACTTAATGGATTTGGAGAAGGCTTGGATGAGTCATTCTTCTCCTGGTTAATTGATATTGCTAGGACATGCTAAATGCATCCCTAAATAGCGAAATAATTTATAGAATGTGCTTTTCTGGCTGTTAATTGTGCAGCTGGATAACTGCATTTAAAAGCTCATCCAATTCTCTTGAAATCACTAGAAGGTTTTCCACTGACTCAGAGGAAGCTGAAGTAGCTTTTCAGGGACCATTGTCAAAGGCAAGAGGTGATCTGACTGAATAAAAAATTTCAGCATCTTATTACTCTACATGTGCTGTATCCTTAGAGTTGTTCCAAAGCTCCAAGGACAGAAGAAACCCTCTTTTATCATCCTTTTACTTTTCTAAGAAGGAGATAAATCTGGTGTTTGGTTTGTATTTTCTTTTTTAAGGACTCTGACCTTTTCCAATAGCCTTAAAACATTTCATGCATACAAACTTCAGGCCACAGAGCAGTCGACAGTTTAACAGTTTGAATTAGAGCTCATTTGGGATCCAAGACTTACATGGCATTATCTCCTCTTGATATATGTCTTCTGAAGTGCCTGTATTACAAATATTTACTATAAACTTTGCTGTGATAGTCTCTGTGTTTTTTTTTTCCTCTGAAGTTTTTGCAATACTTGTTATAAACTCAGAGTAAAAAATACAAACACAGTAGTAAAAATTCTAAGAATAATGAAGTAACTTGATAATTCATTAGTTATTGACATGTAGTATTCACTAATCCAATCCCAGGGAAAGGAGGAATGTGTCCCCTTTAGTGCTTTTTAAAACAGATATTCTGACTTGCATTAATAATACAATATATAAAAATATAGATGCTAATGTGGGAAAACAGGAGAATAAACACATTCATCCACTGAAAAAAAAATACAAAGGTGCTGGGAAAACAAGTCAATTAACATTATCTTGTGCATATAAACCAGAATAGTTTGTGGTATTCTGTTGAAACAGATAAGTTTTGAAAAGACATGCAAAATAAATAATCCAAAAGGGGGGGAGAGGCGCCTTTGTATTTATATAAATGTCAACTCTGGGCTTTTTTATTATAGTCAAGAATTGAGCAGGAAAACATCTGAAGAAGAAGCAGATATATCTGCTTTCTTTTTAAGTTAGAATTTTATTTTATTTTTATTTTTTTTTTTAATCAGGAGGTCACTAGACTTGAGTTCTGATAAATGGCCAAAGGAGGCAGATTCTAGAGACAGTTCTCAGAATGGCACACACAAACTGAGACAGAGCTGCTGAGCATTCTTCCAGCTTTTCTCAGCTGCAGTAGCAGTGCTGGGGTCTATCAAGAGCTGTAAAGGTCACAAAAACACCTTGAATTGTACAAGAAAGATGACACAAGGATTTGCCTTGGGATAAAATATTTAATTGTCTGTGCAATGTGAAGTTGTCCATCATTCCAGCTGTAATAGAGCTTGTGGTGTGAAGCTTAGGAAACAGTTGATTGATCTTCAGCAGGAAAATGTTAGAAGATGTGGTCACAGGGTCTGCTCCTAGGTGGAGTGATCAGGTCCCTAAAACAGTGCAGCACCAGCAAGATCCCATGGATCTCAGAAGGGATAAATCACAGAGGCAACCAAGAGGGCAGGGGACTGCACTCCTTTGTGAGCTGCTTCTTTTGTTCATGGCAAAACTTGCCAGAACTGCTCATCTTATTAAAATCTGACCAAGGAAACATACAGACTTGGGCTTACCTATAAATCACCTTCACATAAATAAACAAATATATCACGTAACTTTTTCAAACATCAGCATCAAGAGGTAAATTTTCTGACCTACAAAATGAGGAACTGAAATTCCAGGGTTGTGTAGTTACTGAGCTCCATAACTACAGTCTTTTCTTCCCTACAGAAAGTTGTTGGGTTCTTTGTAAGGAGACAAAATTTTGGTTTGTTATGTTCAAGAATTTTTCAACAACTCAGCATGCCTGTTCATATGGAAAAAATTCCATATGGAAGTCTATATTCACATATCCACTGTGAATTTAGGACAGTGAAAACTTAGGTACATGTCCAGGCCAGGTTGGATACAGCTCTGAGCAACTCAGCCTAGTAGGTGTCCCTGCCCAGGGAAAGGGGTTAGAACAAGAGGATTTTTAAGGTTCCTTCCAACCCAAACTCTGCTGCAATTCTGTGATTCTCTGTGTATCATTGCTCCTTGATTTAGCTTTGCTGAAACAACACAAGCTCTTCACAGAAGTCTTCAGCACCATTCAAGGTGAGTGATTCAGCTTTCTGTGATAAATTAATATCCACTAAAAAAAAAAAAAGTAGAAAATGCAAAAAGTGCTTAATAGCACTGTGCTACATCATTGAATTAATTTGCACTTTTGAGTTTTAATCTGTTCATCTTTGGGGGATGAGTGTTACTATGGACAGTGCTAGTTCTGGACAGTGCTTGGAGAATTATTTGAGAAATGAATTAGAGAAATAGAGGAAAATTATTCATCTGCATGTGCAATAGTCTGAGAAACCCTTCTGCAAGCACAGCATGGACTAGAAGCCAGAGACACAGTAAAGACCATGAAAAATATTCTGTATAGAAGCTGTATTTGGCTCAGCTTTATCCAATTCTCTGTCAGAGGAAAACAATGATCTTCAGCTTTTGACAGTGTGCACAGAGATTAAAAGGGACAAGCGAAAGCATTACTATCACTATTTGGAGCTCTTTCAGCATATCAAAACCAAAGTACTTAACTTCTGCCCCTCAATTATTCTACTGTATCTCTGAAGTACTTTGTACAGTGCCTTATCTGCTAAACCAAGAAGGTGCATTTAAAGAAATACCAGACTGAAGATTTTCTATTCCTTCCCTTAGCAAAATCTGGTATCTAGGCAGCTTTATACATTCTCCTATCTGCATCTAATATTAATAGCTTATTCATTATGTCAGCCTCTGGAAAGTTAAGAATTATTACCTTCATTTTACAGACACAGCCAGGCATGGGGGAGGGCCAGGGGAGCTGGGTGTAGGCAGCTTCCCCAGTCAATAGGAGCTGGTTTGCACAGTCCTGCTGAAATTTGATTCATAAACTATTTATCAGTGACAGGAGGCAAATAAATTACAAAATCTGGATTAGCAAGGTTTATGAAGAGCAGAACACTGAAAATATAAAATACCTTTGTTGGCCACATAGAAATTTGATTCATTTATGACCTTAATTTCTTGGTATTTTGAAAGAATTTGATCAAATGGATTAGCTCTTGCATAGGGCTTTAATAAAAAAGCCTGCTGCTAAGTAAAAAACCCCATAGTACCACATGAGACACACCATCCCTTTGGCATTAAAAGTCCTCACCTTGCACTAGTTGCAAACCTTCCTACCTCAATAACTTAGCAAGCAGAACAATGACATGAGGGTTCGGTGACTGGCAGCACTTAATGATGCGCCAGCAGCGAGCCCTGAACAGGTGAATGCAGCTCATCACCTCCTCCCTCAGCCTCACTCCTCTCAGGCTGACCCTTCTGAAATCATTACACCCTTTATAAATGCCTTGTGACTGCAAAGTCTGCTTACATTGCTGCTCCGTGGTCACTAGGACCAGTTCTACCAAATTACTGTATCATCAGGTCGTGGTACCTTCCACTAGAAGCTTAAAGCACTTAAAACCTTATGGAAAGGAGGAGTGAACTGTATTAATTGCATGCTTGGTCATAAAATACAAGGTCTATTCTTAGGTAATGCCTTGTCCTTTAGCTTCAATACTTGATAAAACTTTCTGCAAAAATTTTTAAATATGCTATTTATCCAAATATCTAATATTAATTTCCTAAGTTTCATTCATATTGACAAGGTTTTCTTGGTGTTTCAAGCCCCGTGTGCCTGAAAAACTAGGCACATCTATTTTTATACAGGCACAAAGCATTATAATAATATATTATTTGTTATTACAAATAAGGTTCTGAGCTAGAAAACTACATGTATTTCCTTTGTTATCACTATTGTTAAAATTGCCTCACCACCCTCAAATAAAACCTATGATTTCAATGCTTTACTGAGTTAATTTCAGTGAGTATATTCCAGGTCTCTTGTGAAACCTCACCTCCCACTCAGATGCCAAAAAAGTGTTGACTTCTATGAAAACTCAGCCTTAAAAATGTCAAATACACAAATGTCTAATTATGCAAGGGAATCTTAATCCAGAATATAACTTAATGCTACAATCTGTACAGCCTGGTTTGATTTGCCAATTAAATCTATGTGAGATGCAGAACTTACTTATCTTTTACAGTTTCAGTGGGAGTGCAACAAAACAACAGGTTTTGAGGAAGACCATAACCTCAATGATTGGGTTTTTTTTGTTAAGTGGAAAATGGAATTCAGTCAGATTGTTTAAGTGACTCATTCTGCCTTGGAATGGGAAACAAAACCACTAGAATTTTTTCCTTTTGATAAATAGAAAAGAAACAAAACTAACCCAACAAAACCAACCCAACAATAACCTCCTCCACAAAGATGGGACAAAAAAGAAAGCTTCCTCCTGAATTTCCAGCTGCAGCTACATTCCCTCCTGGAGTTATAGGTTCTTCAATCTGTTTTCTTTGTCCTAGCTGCCAGTTAAATGAACAGAAATGTGGATGAACCTCCTTCTCCTCCTCTGAAGATTTAATTCTACTGTCCACAGCTTATTACATTCTGGTTGGCTTTCAGTAGCACTCAGAGAGCACCAACACAGACCTTGTGTGGATGTCAAACCCATATAACAACCATGCAATGAATGCACATCCCAAGATGACTTCAAGAATAATTGCAGCTGTATGACTCTATTTGACAGGATAGTGCAGCTGCTTAGCATTGTCATTACCTGCACATCACCAGTCTTTATCTGCAGACTACACATCACTGCTTACCTCATGCATAACTATTTTCCAGCATGACAGGAGCTTTAAAACAATAATTTTGTAGTTATCAAAGTTGTATGAAAAGCTCATGGCCCTTCGCAAAACATGGTTGTGAAAGATTTTTTTGCGCGAAAAAAGGAAAATGTTTCTTAAGAGACCCGCTACTAGACCTCCTCAGTCTTTGCAAAGACAATTTACACTTGTCAATGATGTTCAAAATCTTAAACCAAGAGAGCAATTAATTTATAAGAGGGAAGAAGAGATATCAAAGATAAAGCAGGGATGATGTAATAATAGTATTTTATTTAACAAATCAATCTATTTATTGAGTAGAGCAATTTATAGAGCTCTGATATATTGTCAGCATTTTGACTTCTTGGCTTTCACTATTTATAGTACTGTCCTTGCTGTTATAGTCAAACTATGATATCTCTACTTATTCTATTTAATATTTATTAATGCTACTTTAACCCTACCATGGCAGTTTGTACTAGTTCATTTTCCTTATACCCTATTACCTTTGGAGAAGACTAAATTACTGATAATTCATCACCAGTATCATACACCTTTTTTGCCAATTTCTGCATTCAGAATTATCTAAATTAGAAAAGTAGGAAATGAAGTCTGATTTCAGAATCATTCTCTTACTCACCAGCACAACTAGCAAAGACTACTAACTTAATCTTACCTTTTCAACAGAAAATCATAACAGAAAACATGCAAGAAGGTGGCCTCATAGATACAGAAAAAAAGAAGGAAAAGCTACTCTCTAGGGTTTAAAATACATACCCACATCTCAAGTCATAAATTTTTCACCCAATAAATTCACTCTACAGATTTTTCCTGTATTTTCTCTCAGATTATTCTCTATTTTTACTCCTAAACTGCAGCATATGGAAGCACTTGCTGAGTCCAGGCAAATATCAGTGTTTTCTTACTGTATTATACCAGAGGACCACACCCCACCCTCCTCTTTCTCCCCAGTTTTTAATTTAGTTGGAGACAAACTGCAAGGATAAATTGGTGACTTCTGGAAGCAAGACTGCTGGGTGCAGCCTTTAGGGAGCACTGCTGCCTCATGTCTCTTCTGGGCTGGAAATCAGGAGTTGGTCCATGGGAAGCTCCTTGCAAAATTCCCGATTGTCACAGACATCTTTTATGAAAAATCCTTTCCTTAGGATTTTTCCTCCTGAGAAGTTGAGAAGCCTCAGAAACAAAATGTAAACATTGATTATCTGCTGCTGTGGAATGCAACAGGTGCATCTGTGATTGGTCCATGTTGGATGTTTCTAGCTATAGGCCAATCACAGCCCAGCAGGCTCTGACAGAGAGCCTGAGCCACAAGCCTTTGTTATCATTCTTTGCTATTCTATTCTTAGCTAACCTTCTGATGAAATCCTTTCTTCTATTCTTTTAGTATAGTTTCAATGTAATATATATAATAAAAAAATAAATCAGCCTTCTGAAACATGGAGTCAGATCCTCATCTCTTCCCTCTTCCTCGGACCCCTGTGAACACCATCACACCCGATAACCTTGGTAAACATAGGTAAGGCTTTTTTTTGAAAAATGAAATTCTTAGAATTTGCACAGGTGGACGCTAACTTGGGCAAGTCTCCAGCTGCAGAGACCCCTAACAAAACTGGGAGAAACAACCTCAGGTTCTTTCCCTCAAAGATAGAAAGTGGTGGGAAGGAAGAGTAAGAGACAAGCAAACAACAACTGCCCCTGTGGAAGAGAAAACTTTTTCATTTTCTGTGTCTCCCAGGGCAGCTACCAGAAACAGGAGTGCTGGGATCCTTGTCTGTTCCTGGAGATGATGATAACAGCTTTCCTGTGATGCTGCAGTGGAACATCCATTTTCCCAAGGCTTACTGCCAGCATGAATAAAGAGCTCTGACTTCTGAGAAGAGGGAGTGTAACGCAAGGCAGAGGGATTTTGCCTTTCTTGATTATTTCAGGGACATTTTTGGTGCTGCTCCAGCCATGGACTTATCAGATAAACAGCAAACAAAGCTCCATCACTCCACTGAGAGCTGAGAAAAGTATGCCTCTGGATGCTTTGTTTTACTTTCTAAAGAAGGAAAGAAAAATAAAGACATTTTCTCAGGATTCAGCAGGTGACTGTCCTCTGCTGAAAATAAAGCCATAATTTCAGCTTACTCCTCATGCTAGTTGCCTTCTCTATATCCACCAGAACTTATATTCAGTTTGAGCTCCCTGGGTTTCTTCCAGGAGTCAATTTAGCTAAAATATTTGGACAGCTGGGACACAGCAGGGAAGAAAATGAGAGACAGGGCTGACTGTGTTACCAGTTGAGTTCTGTTCCTGCTCTTCAGACTGACTTGCATAATCTTGGGCATGTCATAACCTTTCTGTGTCTCAGCTCATATGCCTTCAGATAGGTGCAATTATAAACCTTTCAGGGTTTTTCTGATGGTGGATTTTACTCTAAAATACATGGCTGAGAGAAGGCGTGAGTGTGAAAATCACTATATAAACAAGTTACTCAGCACTAACAGCCCTCTAAAAATAGAACCAGAAATGCTTTTATATTATCAAATGTTAGACCAAGAAGTACTACCTTTTTCCAAGTATCACTGCAAGGTTAATGAATTCTCTTTCTGTTGAGTGCTGTGTGTCAGAATATTATTGTGTTTAATATAACCAGAGTGTAAGGTGCTGCTGTGCCTATGAACTTTGGGCACAGATACAAAAGCAGCTATACTCTGCAGTGATAAAAACTAAAACAAATTCATCATTGCAATGACAGCTTTCTAGCAAATGTATTATACAAAACATGAATTTCCTAAGGTACACTCTAAAGACTGCATTTAGGGAATTAAATGCATAACTCCTGCTATTTTTGGATTTAAGAAAAAAAAAAACCAGTCAAAAAGTTGCATGCCTTAATCAATTCAGGGATTTGAAAATGATGTTTGGCCAGTTTGTTTCCAGCCTGGGTTATTGAGACATAATGGGTAAGCATTGCTAACTGTCTCATTGTCATCAGAGAGCTACATGAATTTAGGAGATAAGATCCCACTGACTGGGATCTCTCCCTGTCTGGAAATAAACTCTCTCCCCCTGCCCTTACCTTCTCTTTTACACCTTCTCCTCTTTTTTTCCTTCCTTTTCTCTCTTCTCAGTCAGCTCCATGAGACAGAAAAATAGAAATGAATAAGAATCCCTGGACCTTTAAAACAAAACTCAGGGTTGTGTTTGTTCTCATGTTTCAGAAACTGATTATCAGTATTTGTCTGACTTGTATTTGCACAATTTCTTGTCTGCAAAGTCAAGAAATCATATAATGCCACAGACTGGTATCCAGTATTCCTGTTTTCTCCAGGGTTACAATCCTGCTTATGGAATTGATGTACTTAAGGGTCCAGTCTTCCCCAAAAGGGCAAAAATACACAAGAAAACATAAAGCAAGGTATTTGAAACCAAAGAGAGAGAGAATTTAAGTCTATAGATAGGTGAGAAAGTCACTCTGAGTAAATAGAAATTAGCAGGAGCACAGCAGGAGGAAGACGGCTATATAAAATATGTAGTTTCCTTCTTAAATTAAATTTTGGATTTCAGTTCATTTGAACGAAAATATAAGCACACAAATATGAATAATTCAAAATTAAGCAAAGAAATATAAACAATTTTGCCATCCCATTTTTAAGAGGGTGTGCTGATCCCACACAAGAAACAATGCTTTGGCAGGTAATTAGCTTTTCATAGGAGCAAGTAAGGTTTGCCAAGCTGCTACCTTTAAGGAGCCACTCTGCTTAAAGACAGGCAGCTCTTGATCAGCCTGACACACACAGGTGCCAAGATCAAAGGACCAAGAGCAGACATCTTCAATGTCCCATCCATAATGAGGGGAACACCTGAGGTTTGTGGGTTCTTGTGGTCAAAAGGAACAACAAAAGTCAGAGTGCCCTCAAAAGCTTACAAAGTTTTAGCAGTAAATTACACACTTGGCATGGAAATAGGAATATTAGTCCCTGATTAACATAAACAGTCCCTGTCCATATAAACACAGGGCAGTGAGTTTTGGGTAATGGGTTGAGTGACAGCAGGGAGAAAAAGAGAGATGAATCAAAGAGGGGGAGAGGGGAAGAAATAGACAAAGAAACAGAGGGAAAGAGCACAAGTTCTGGCTCCAGTGTTGATCCAGCTGGGATGTCCAGGGTCCTGGGGTGCATGAACAGGGCAGGTACGCTGGGCTTGATGAGATACCTGGTTATAGACAAAATCTTCCCATTCTGGAGACAAAGTTCTCACTTTCAATGCAAATTAGCTCTCACACACAGTCCATTCTTTCAGACCTTTCTGAAAAGCAGTTGTAGGTTTCAGGGTCTCTGGTGGTCTTGTTCACCCCCTACAGTCCATGCATACCTCCCAACCTCACTCCTGAGCTGTGCTGTGTTGTGCTTATCTCCAGGAGCAAGAATAAGGATGTTTGAACCAGAAAAGTGCTGCCCTACCTCCATACTGCCCCTGCTCCAGCCACATCCTTTCTCACAGTGTGTTATTGCCAACAATCCTTGGCTGTTTTTATCATCAATCCATGGTTGGTTCCACATCTTTCTGTCTCTCTGTGTTTCAGACATACACACTAGCCCCATCTCTTTTAGGCTCCTACAACATCAATATCTGAACTAATGACCTAAATGCTGCCTTAACAAACAGTGGAGCAATGGAATCACTCTTAGAGCATGATACAATATCTGCTGTGTCCCAGAAGTGCACGTTTACTTCATGGGCATAAGAACACCAAGGGCAGCTTGCTTCAGAGAAAGATGTTTGTAATTTTCTTTAGGAAAGCTGGGTTGTGTGCCAATTGGGAAGCCACTGCAAAACACAGAAAGACATTTCCAGTGCACTTGGATCTTGCAATCCCTGTTGCAACCAGTGCTGCTGAGCTGTAAGGGGTATGCTACACAAATGCAATGAGCTGTGCTTTTTCAATTGTTCGCGCCAATAGCTGCAAAGTCAGACCTAACACGTCTTCCATGAAAAGCACTACACTCACATGCTGTCCTAATCACTGAAATATGTCAATGAAATTGGTGAAATTATGTATTTATTACCATGTCTGTTATTACCATTATGTATTATTACCATTGGTGAAATTATGTATTTATTACTACGTCTGTTTCCTGACCCAGGGTTTTGATTTTCCTGTTTCCTCATTAAATTTTGCTGTGTTTATTTGCCACATTCACATTTTCATTACTGGGCTGGTGGTGAAAATACTTGGCGAAGAAGACATGGAAAAATCCAGATATTGAGGAATTCTAACAAATTAACTTAATCATAGCATTATGTAACTGGTATTTGACAGAATAGATGAACACATGATCAGTCCTGTACATTGACAGTAAGAAAAAAAGCCTGAAACATTGGTAAACAGTTACAGATGGTTCCATGGCCATTATTGGGACACTTGGATGTGGTATTTGCTGGGTCCCCAGGACAAAGGAGGAATTGAAAATCTGACTTCATGTTCTTAGAAGGATTCTATTCTATTCTATTCTATTCTATTCTATTCTATTCTATTCTATTCTATTCTATTCTATTCTATTCTAGAGAAAGGATCCTTACAGAAGGCTCAACAAGATATTAATCAAAAACTCGTGGCTGACTCCTCAGAGTCCCAACACAGGTGGGTGGTGATTGGTCAGTAAAATGAAACCAATCAAACAATGACCTGTTGGTAAACAATTTCCAGACCACCTTCCAAAGCAGCAAACATAGGAGAAGCAATCAGATAATCATTGTTTTCATTTTTCTCTGAGGCTTCTCAGCTTTCCAGGAGAAGAAATCTTGGTGAAGGGATTTTTCAGAAAATATGACAGTGACACTTGGGTTCTCTTTATTTAGGAACAGCTGAAGCAGCCAGGTAGACTGCAGCTGCTAAAGGAGGAATATTCTGATGGAGAAAGTCAGGAGGCCTAAAACAGTGATAATCACAGTCTAACAGGCAGTAACAATTTGAAAGAAGAGCTTTCCTAAACATGGTACATATTTGATGGGGTGGCAGATTGGCTCCTTCCAAGCAGTAAATTACATGATGTGAACAGAAGGAAGCTCCCTATTTCTCATATAGATACCATATATTCTTATGATATATCATAACAAAGACTGTTCACATACTTAAATGGAGGTCATTCTGCCATCGTTGCATATTTGGAAATTTCTGAGAAGGATTTCAGTGTCTGTCTCAACCACATGCCACTGTAGCCTTCATAAAAAGTTATATCTGTAAATTGGAGTGAGCATATCCCACCTTCACATCAGATAGGGACAGTAAAATCCAGCAATGACTGAACTGCTCACAGAGTAGAAAACAGAAAAAAGGCTGAGAGAATTGAGATCATTCATCCTGAAGAAAACTGCAGCCTTGCAGTACCAGAAGGGAGCCTATTTACAGGGACCTGGAGTGACAGGACCAGGACAAAGGGGAATGGCTTCAAACTGTCAGAGAGTAGGTATTAGGAGTAAATTGTTTACTTTGACTGCAGTGAGGCCCTGGCACAGGTTGCCCAGAGAAGCTGTGGCTGCCCTAACCCTGGAAGTGCCAAGGCCAGGTTGGATGGGGCTCTGAGCAACCTGGTCTAGTGAAAAGTGTCCCTGCCCGTGGCAGGGAGTTCAAATGAGATGATCTTTAAGGTCCCTTCCAGCCCAGGCCATTCTATGATTCCATGAAACCACAGGCAAGCCTAACAGTGGTCAGCTCAATAGTGACAAAGGCTCAAGTACAGCAGTGAAATAAAATTAATAACAAGAGCTATGACTGAAATAAAATAAATAACAAGATCTATTTTCAAAGGAACAAGTGTAACAGAGCCCCTCCCTCTCCATGTCCCTTCTGTTATACTTGTGTGCATAAATGGCCATACACATCTTAAAAAACTCTAGAGGGGTGCCAGAAAACAGAAAATATTATGCACAAGAATAATTTTTACAAGTTAGGCACAAAGTTTTAACAATGAGGTCATCTTTGATATGGATGCAAATGAATTTAAAATGTTTCATAGCAAGCAGTTCCCACCCAGGGGATGTAAACAAGTTACTCCTGCAATAACAAAGCATTTGCTTGGCATCTAGAGCTTCTTAAGGGGAAAAAAAGAGAGAAATCATAGATTTTATGAAATGCCTTATTAGAAGACATTCCCAGGGGGAGAAGGGTGTGGAAACGCAGAAGCAGTGTCAAATGCAGTAAGCTAATAAAAAGCAAATAAAATCCATATGTTTTAAATAAAGCCTAATGCATTATTCATAAAGAAGGTCTTTCTCTCACAAAGAAAGTTTAATGCATCATCCTGTTTACTCTATTTTACAGCATCAATTAGAAAAGAGAGATTCTTTTCCTCTCCAGTTAGTAATACATCTCCGCCATACAAAAAAAAATTATTATGGGGTTTAATAACTTGATGAGAGATGCGTAAAAGTGAATCAGCAAGACTGAAAGGAAATCAGCATGTGAGAAAGGAAAAGTGATTCCTTTATTGTGAAAATTCATTCAGTTTACAATGACTAGGTGATGGCAGGCCTGTTTTTCTCTTGTGGACCAGTTCACCTAAGATGCGACTGTGGGAAGGAGCAAGGAGGAGGAGGATGCTGGTTCCCAACTACCCCCAGTCATTTCCTTCTCCAGAAAAGGACCAGATAAACTGTGGTCTGTGGGTGTAAAAGCATCAAAAAGCAGAATTTAGAAGCATACATGGATTTATTTTTTTTTTTTTTAGTTGTAGCTAGTCCTTAGGATAACATCTAGCTGGGCTCAAAGCCTGTGTTACACAGATCTAGCTGAGCTGTAACTGAATTTTAAGTGTTTTTAATATGAATATTTAATATTTTTTAAGCTAAGAAAAGGAAACAGTTCCAAAGACATCCTTCCAGAAATATTTTACTGGATGCACTATGGACATATTTTATGCTTACAGATTTGTCTTGTGCTTTTAAGATTGTCCTTTCATTATTTTTTTCCTTCAGCTGCTGTAGACACCTAAAAACACAACAATGTCATGGCAGCAGGCAGATGCAAAAATCATCATGGGCCATTATTAACTCCATTATTAACTGGTAGTTGAATATCCAAATGACATGAGTAACTCTGTAAGGAGAATAAACTAGGTTTGAAAACATAATGTGTATGATGTGGCAGTTTTGAACCTAGTCTGTCCTTAAATGTTCTTGTTCAGTAGTCTGCTCTTAAGATTACACAGATTTGGGTAAATAGGTGACAACTTCAGCTCAAGTATCTTCAGCTCAAGTAAAGTATTTGGGACATTTCCCAAATATCTTTTAAAAAATTGTATCAGAGGGCTTTTCATAGTGAAAGAGCTTTTGAGACTTCCAGACTTGGGTGGCTTTTCTCTACATCACATTTTTTTTTTTTTCCCTGACCTCACCATATCAATTTACTAGCAAGTGTGGTGATAACTTCCAGTGAAGAAGAATTGAAATGGTAACTTTTCAGGAAATTCCTTTGAGAAGATGCACTTATTCCAGTTGAAAACTCTAATTGCATGCACCACATGATGGCACAAAATCAGGTATGGGAAACACATTTGCTTTTACATTTCAAATATACTCCATAGACTTTTATATTTGAAAGTCTTCATTTCCATCTTCAAACCTCAGTTCCTAATGTTCCCTAAGAGGCTAAAACCTACTAGGAAGATTTATAGGGAGCAAGCAAGGAATCCTGTTAAGTACTGGTAGATATGCTTTCAGCAAGTAAAGATACATATATCTCCTCAGCTGCAGAATCCACAGGGCATGTGTGAGGAGCTTCCAGAAATGAGCCCTTTCAACTATGCTAAGAACAAACTTGTCACCTCTGCTCAGGTTTCTCCCTTGCCACATAAAATCTCAATTACATTTACAGAGCCTCATTATTCGATCAGTGGTTAGACTGGCTTCCACTGGGAAAAAAAGGGAATATGGGGCACATGGAGGAGGCCCAGAAGATGTTAGAGATGTGTGACCCTGGCAGATGGGTAAGGTTGGGACTAATCCTCAATGGCAGATACAGAGATATTGTATTAGTGGGGTAGGAAGGAGTGATGAACCTGACTCCATGTTCTCAGAAGGCTAATTTATTATTTTATGATACTGTATTGTATTAAAGAATACTATACTAAACTATACTAATGATACAGAAAGGATACTTACAGAAGGCTAAAAAGATAATAATGAAAACTCCTGACTCTTTCCAGAGTCTTGACACAGCTTGACCCTGATTGGTCAATAAGTCAAAAAAATTCACATGAAATCAAATGAAACAAGCACCTGTTGGTAAACAACCTTCAAACACATTCCACATGAGCAAAACACAGGAGAAGCAAATCAGATAATTATTGTTTTCCTTTTTCTCTGAGGCTTTTCTGCTTCCAGGAGGGAAGGGATTTTTCCAGAAAGAATGAGTGTGACACAGTGATGCAAAGGTAACATGTGCCCCACTGCCTGAAGTCACCTAACAGCTCCATACCCTTGTAACACCCCAAAACATGCAAGTTATGTAAAGGTTCTCAAATTTTTGGGCTCCCAAAATAAAATTTTAATACATTATCAGCCCCGCGCAAAATAAAACGTCAGTAAACCGAAAGCTCTTTTAAGATGTTAGCTAATAAATCACCAATTACAAGTTACTCTTTCAAGTAACTTCTTTTTTCCTTCTTCTCATTCTTACTTTTCCAGTGGTTACAAATCTATCAAAGTCCCCAGTTTGTCTGAATTGGTCTCTCTCTAATTCAATTAATTATTTTTTTCCTTAAACATCCATGACCCGGGATGTTATGAATAACTCCTACTTCAGTTTGGAAAATGGGTACAAATAGAATTTACAAGTAGGCTGGGGAGCTGGGAGACAACATCACCTCCTTTCACTTCTGCATCTCAGCCTGTCCCCACCCCACTCTTGGGGCTGTTCAAATTTGCTCCTGGCTATAGGCTCTGCTGTGTAAGGACCTTTGTTTGGGTCTTGAAAAATACAAAAGATGTTTTTGTTTCTATTAGACAGAAAATACAATGTAAGTAATATGCGATGTAATAATGATGAGAGTAAAATTGCGTGCATTTTTTTTGTTAACAAAAATTTCTGATTCTACTTGGGTTTTGTACCTCATTAGCATAAACATCAATGCATGCAGTTAGTTCATTTTTTTATGAAATCACAGAAAGTGTATGAACATTTGAGTGTATAAACATTTAAAATACTTCTATCTCTGAACAGAAGAACATAAATGAAATTATAGGAAAAAAGCAATTATTGAGCTAATAGCCTCTGTAAAAAATTAGTAAGTAAATAGATTGAGGTTAAAAAATAAAAGCTGGAATTTAATTTAAAAACATATTTAATTCTGTTCTACTTTAATAATTTTAAATGAAATATTTTGTAGTATTGTGTAAAACTTGAATATTGACTTAAAAATTGATTATCAATTTAATACTTGCTTTGCCAATAATAAAACCAAAGTGTAGCTTACCAGAAACTTCCATGGTAAGGTCAACATTTATGAGAAGACAAACTGCATCACTGGACTTTTAGTAAAATAATCCTGAAATGCTTTATTTTAATTAAGTCAAATTTCTTTGAAGCTATATCTTCCCTATACTTTTATTTTAATCTTAATATTTTATTGCTAAATGGATAAATACCAATTTCCTATACAATGCTAAACCCATTGAGAGTCTTTAGACTTTTCTGGGGCTCCTGAAATTGGCTTTAGAGGTATTATTCCCATTGAAGCCTTGGGATCTTATCTCAACATTGACTATGACTTAAGGGGATAGCAAAATAATAAAGAGAAAGTATGGAGAGGTGTAATAGAGGTATCATTAATGAGAAAGTACCATTAATGTATCATTAAAATCAAGGACATTATGGCAGAGAGTTAGCTATTTCATCAATGAGTGTCAAGGAGCTTAAAGGAGTTTTGTTCAAAGAAAAGAAGTCAGCTGGGAACTGCCCCCTAAGTTAATTTATGGGAGTAAGTAATAATGGGTCCAACCAAAAAAAAAAAAAAATGAAATGATGGTCACACATATTAATGATTCAAACTATTTTCCCTGGTTCTTTACACTATAAACATAAGCCTAAAGAACAATTCACAGGAGCTGGCTTCCAAACAAAATTTCAAGAGTCTGTGGATTTTTTACTGAAACCTCAGGAACTATCAAATCTTCAGGTCATTGAATTCATCTGACTCCACTCAATAATAAATACTGTGGTTCAACCAACAGTGACCTAACAAGTCAGTTTTTAGTTTTTAATTTAAAATAGAAGTTCAAAGAAGAGCAGAAAAATTGGAACAATGACAAATCCAAACTATTTTGAAGATTCATTGTCTTTTGGCAGGATGCCCTTAAATTTCAGATTAGAAAAATGTGTATTAAAAAAAAAAATCACAGTCATTTTGCCCAGTATTAGCATAATACTTATCTTGATTGGTTTCATAGACGTTGCACCCAAGTATCTTAATTTGCTTTGTACTACAAAATAGGAAAAGAAAGAGAAAATTCTAGCTAGTGATTTATTCAAGCATTAAGGTAATACAGTTCTGGGCAATTATAAATACCTATGTGTGTTATTACCACTAAATCAAAAAGTGTCTTCTGCCAAAAAGGCTGAACTCCCTGAAAGCCATTTCTGATGAATCAGCAGGAGATAACAGCAGAATTACATGAGACACACCATTCTTGGGGGATCTAAAATCAATACTTTCTCCGTGATTTCAGCCTCTGCTGGCTCCACAAGTAAAATGCTAAAGTCTGTAGTTCTACACTAAAAATTAATTTGGCTCACTATGTCTGAGGCTTAAACTTCAGCCACACAGTTAATGATGCATGATATCACTAATCACTTCCTCTATGAAATAGCAAACTGCAGCTAAAAAATAAGACATGAGATGACAATTTCTTATGAGGTTAGGAAGAAAAATGTTGTGAGGCCTTGGCACTTTCCCAGTGATTACTCCTTTAAATAAATTTTGGAGATCCCTCTGTGCATCACAACTGGCAAATATTGTACTCAATTAATTTGACAGTACCTGTTTTGGCAACATTTTCCCTTCAAATAAGAGGAAAAAACTCCTTCGCATTTCAAAGACATGCAAAATGCAGCCTTGAGACAAGAATGTTACAGCACTTACTCTTCCATTCTAGTTTGTCCCTATTGGTCAAGTGCAGAACTCTGAAGAAATCTGCTTCTTTCTCCAAGTCCATAATTTTTTTGGCTTTCTATCACCTCATGGAGACAAGTGCTACTTTGATTGCCCTTACCAAGCAGCCTAAACAAGGTATAATTGACCTTTTCTAACCATTACCATGGTTCCTGGGAAAAAAGTCAGAATAATTTTCTTTGTAGAATGTTGATTTAAGAGAGTAGAGTGATAACAAGGCATTTCAGGAAAGTTTGGTAAATTTTCTTATTTAGAAACAACATTCAACACAACATCATATAGCAACTTCAGGGCTTTATCCCAGCCTTACCTAAATAATACAAAACTCAGATATTTGTTCAAATATAGAGGACAAGGATGACTTAAGAGTTCTTGGCTTGGTTCTCAAGCACTATGACTTAACTTTTGTACCTATTATCCTGTTTGAACCTGATGTCACAGGAGAAAGGAGTTACCCACCATAGTGGCAGGCAGGGTTTAAAGTTCCAAAGACAAAGATGATACCTGTTACTTTTATCATCTGAGTAATGAGTATTGGACTCAATAGAATAGAGACAAGAAAAGAAAACTATTGAGTGCAGAGGTTCAGACCTAAATACCCTCCTTATAGCTTTTCCATTGAACATTTGCCAGAGCAGGACCAAGTGCATGAAAGGGGAACTCATGGTGATCCCTCTTTACATCATCACTGCTGAGGAGAATCACTCCTATAGTAAGGGATAACAATAGATAACCCAGATGTTTACCAATAGGCAGTTTCCCCCAATTTTTTAGACAAAATTGGAAAGAAATCAAATGCTACAATTGAAAGACTATGCCTGACCATAGGAAAGATCATCAAAGACCATAGGAAATTTAACTTGTGCACAAATGACCTTTATTAAACACAGTCATTGTGGCAGAACTCAGCTAAAGTTATTTTTTAGAGGAAGACCTAGCACATTATTTTATTTAGACTACTGTGTTATCTTTTGGGGTCAGAATCCTTTTGCCATTTTTACTCATGATATGCTGATAAATCTGCTTTTAAGACTCGTTCCTTCCTTTCATTTTGAGAAAGCTTATCCCCTGCAGGTACTGTAATGAAAGAAAAGCTGATTGTTTGAAAACCCAACTTGATACTTATCATGTTGACAGATGGTATTAATTTGTGGTGAAATTATACTGTACTCTTACTCATAATTGACCCTAGAACTGGAGATGTTGGCTAGTGAAATGCATTAGGTATACTATAGATGCCAAGATTACAATCACTGAAATAAAGCTTACTTAGGGAAATACTTAAAATAAAATGCACTGTCTGAAAAATCAGTTTAGTAACCAGTCCTGTCAGTAGTCAGAATTGCTATATTTTACAGGTATAATTGTAAGAAAGAACAAAAAAACTTTTCATATTGAATAATAATCTCTAACAGTCATTCAGCCAATGTATTTATATGGCAAAAGAAAAAAGATAATACACTGTAGATAATCAATGTAAATAGCAAGTCAGCAAATATCTTCAGCTTTCTGTGTTTTATAACACAAATGTGGTAAAAATAACAACCAATGACTTTGAAAATCGTTGGTAGAGTTGGATTTCCATGTAATGCCATCTCACAAAAATCTGAACATTAATTAATAAAGGGAGTGAGAATGTACTTTTATACAATTGGGTTCAAAGAATAAATGACACTCTAAAATACTGGAATGGCCTAAGAATGTTTCATTAACTCAAGCATATTGCATATTATGAAGTTGTTCAAATGCATGCAGTTAATGAAGAGAGCTCGACTCAATTTAGTGTTTTTCCCCTCTATTTTCTTGAACACAGTTATATTTTTAAATTGCAGAGCTTTAGATTTTTTTTTTTTATTTATCTATACTTCCACTGCCTTCCCAGAAGTAAAAATGTGAATAAGCAATTCCATTATAGTCAGCAAAGTTTACTGATAGTCCCAGAGATTTCTCTGATATCACAGTGCTAATATGGTAAGAACATTGCCACTCTGTACATATTTGTGTGGTTGTTTTCCCTCTGCAGAATACACAAGATATGAAAGGCCTCAGTGCTAATGCATACTGTGATTAATCAGTCCTAATTTGACTAAAAATGTCTCAGCTTTGAAACACTTTTCCTTATAATTCCTGTGTAAAATACAAGATTTTTTTTAGACAAAAACAATTTTTCTGTGTTATGGTATTTTTTACTGCGTCATTGCCTAGCTAAGAATTTCACCTCACTTACTAATGGATTTTACATTGTCATTTTAAATTTTACTGTTACCTTTTAATGGTAAAAAATTACAGATTTTCCTCTTTAATATGTTGCCTATGTGATGAATGTTCAGCCTGTAAGGATGGCTTTAGGAAAGGCTCTTAAAAATATGTTTAAACCTCCTTGAGACCTGGATATTTCAATGGGAGAAATGAGGAAAAGGTGGTGCTAATTCTTGTAATTTGGGATGCTGTGGTTCCTTCCAGGGCAGAACTAGACTTGTACAGAACAAGACAGTGTATCATGGATGGGAAAAAAAAAATAAACAACACTCCAGGAAAGAAAAAACCAGAGAGGAACACCTTTAATTTCACCACTGCTAACCGTCATCTCACAAGAAGGTAGAGGCAGACAGAAAGACAAAAAAAAAGGGAAGTAAATATGTGAAGACACAAACCCTTCTCATTTATGTTTCAATCAGCAGGCTTAGCAATGATAATGAAAAGCAGAAAGGTGAGAATGCAAAATTCAGATTAAGTGAGAAATACTGCAGGAATGAAGAAAACACAGGTAAGGAAGAAAAGGGGTGTTTGCTGCACTTAAAGGTCTGTCAGAGCTTTTCATTACAACAGTTGTACAACTGTAAAAGAATATAAGCAGGAAGACATTTGGAAGACCCTAGAAAGGCTTGAGAAAGTGTGGTAAAAATGGAACAAATTGAAAATACAGAAGAAACACACAGGATGTAGGGAAGTGAAGGACAGATACCACTTGACTGAATGATGGTAGCAATAAATCCACATGAGTGAGAAACAGGATAGGAAAGAAATAAAATTAATGCTTTTATCTCATCTATTTCTTTAGCAACTGAGCAATAAAGAAAAAAATAAATGAACTAATATGAGAACTCTTATTTTCTTAAGCATAGTTTTCTCTTATTCCTGTTTTCTTGAAAACCCATTAATTTAAAATATGTATGAAGAAAAAGGGAAAGCTGTTAGTCTAAAGCTGTGTACAGCAAGGTTCAATTTGAAGAGCTTTTTTTGTGGCCAGGTTCCAAGGAGCAGTCAAATGGGATTTACAGTGCCAGTCTTGACAGGATCTTAAGCATAGCAGCATTTAGAGAGGGTACAGAGGCTGCAGTAAGTTGTAGGCTACAATTAAAGCTCATTCGTTTCTCCTTCCTTCTCAGCATTGAAAAGGTTAAGGACATAGGGATCTCAATGCCACTGAATTATCTTTCTGGCTCAGACTACCCATAAATACCATGGAAAAGCTCAAGCAGTTTTCTTTTTTTGCCTTTGAGGGGGAATTTTTCCCATTAGAAAGCAGTGAAAGGACAGAAAAAAAGGGAAGCGTGATGAAATCCAATTCAGTTGAGTTTTATTTAGCCAAAAGACCTCCTTTAGATCTTGCTGTTCTAGAGATCATTTTCCTTTAGTCTTTTCTTTAAAAAGCCCAGCCTCTACAAAGTGTCTGGACTTTTATTTTGCTGTTGTTTTTGTCACAAATTGTAAAAAAATCAGAAATACCTGTGTATATTCTTTTTAGAAATCAAAACTGACAAAATGTGAGTAAGATCCTGGGCAATAACTCGCCCTGAATATCACCAGATTCTGTCTGAAAAATAGCATTTCAGGCAGCTGATAGTCACACACTCATCAGAATCTGAATTCCCATCAGCTGACTTAGTAAGAATTTAATAATGCATAATGCATTATGCAACCTAAAAAACCATTAGCTGGGTAGTTCAAGAAGATAGAGTTATCCTATTTTGTTGGATTCTGACAATGAATCATCACTTCCTTCATATTACGTGTTGCTGGGTGCCTATCTGTTTGATAGAAATCTGAATCTGGAAGGAAAGTGCTTCAGGCCATTCCAACATAAGTCTTACAACATTAAAAATATGTCAGCTGTAAATTTTCGATTATGATTTTGGTCTGGCAAGAGACACTATGACAGTCTGAATACAGATTTTAAAATTTTATAAGCTTAATATTGTCAGCTAAACCAATATTATATTTTTCCATGCCCAGTACTGAATTTTTACTTCAGTGCAGTCTCAGGATGAAGAATTCCTAGCAAAAGCTACTCAATGTCACGTCTGTGCAGAGATAAATCATTTGCACTGGAGCCCAGAGCAACCAGCATTGTTGCTGGCCTCAGGACACAATGTAGAAAACACATTTTGACATAGTTTTCCTGACATGGTTTGCTTGTATCTCATTAAATAAATATAAACAAGAATCGTTTTCAGTCTCCTCAAAGGTAGGAACTAAAAAAAAAATGGAAACTGCAGCTGGTAATAGACTGAAAACATCCTAGTGAAAGGCAAGATACCAATGGCACTGTAAATTCTCCAGGGGAATAAATGGAGAGAGGGTAAAATCAGAGTTTATGGACTCCCTCACACTGGACTATTCTGAGGAAGGCTTCTTCAGTCTATCCTGCTGTCCAGCCTCTTACAACTACTCTGATGTTATATTTCAATTGTTTTACTTTTCTAGGGGCCTTTTGACAGGAGAGTTTTCTAGAAACTGTTGTCATAGAATGCTTAGTCTTCAGGTTTCCAAAGTTCTGTTTTGTTGGAGGAAGGCCTAAGCAATGCTGATTTATGGTACATGGGGTTAGCAGCCACAGTTGAAGGAAATTCAGAAAAATGGGTTCTGTAAAATAAGTAATAAAAGAAGGTTAGGAACTGAGATAATTTAGAATTATATTTGGGTTGAAAAAAATAAAATAATGATCTATGAAATGTGAAATTACAAAGTAATGTCAAAGTACTTCAGAAAATACAAAGTTATGATAAAAAAATTGACATATTAATTTTGCAAGACATCCCTCTTTCTCTTACAACACAGCTTTGCCCATGCTTGTTAGAAAAAGGACATTGCTCTTATGAAGAGATAATGTCCCTAACAAAATTGTGTCCATCATTTTCTCTGAAAGATAAGAATTTCTATTGACACCAGGAACTGTAAAGAGGTCAAAGAAAGACTGAGGTGCCTTCTTAGAGGACCTTCCAGGTACTGCATCCATAGCAATTATTATGATAACTAAATATTTATTGTGCTATTTGTATACAGTACTTAATAATGTCATATGTGTGCATATTATCTCTGGGTAATTTATTTTGAACAGTTTGATACACTGCTCATCCATTTTTTTTATTATTCTGTAGTCTGAAGAAAACACTGCAGGGAAATGAAGAAAAGAAAAAACCCAACATTTCACATAGACCTATAAATAAAACAAAACTAAATTTTCTCTGAACTGCCAAATGTAAATGCTTTTACAGACAAATTTGTAATTCCATACAATAGTTTCAGTGATTTACATGTATTGTGACACTATATATGTGACTGCTTTAATGAAGCCTCTCATCTTCAGGCAGAGCAGCTGAATGCTGTCCATGTCCATTTTACTGCCCTGACTTGTAAATGTTGCACACCTCCTTATTCAAGCTGCAGGTAGCAAACTACCTGTGAATTATCAGCTTTGCCAACAGGTAGAGCACAACAAGGATTTAATTGCCTTCGCCTTTGGCATCCTTCACCCTCCAGGGATGGCAACTGTTATTCCAATTGTAAGACAGAGCAGCTACTTAGTGGTCTTTCACCTGGAAAAGGATGAAGAATGTAAGTGTTAATTAATCAAAATTTGAGTCTGTCAACTGTTTTTTCTCCAACCCTTAAGATTAAAACGTTCTTCTGGAAGAGTCTGCAAACCTCGGGGTCTGTGGTCGCCTTGTGGTTTTTGAAAATTGTGTCCAGGCCACTGGTAATTAAAAGGTGACCAGGCAAGGCAAGCATTAGAGGTGAGGAAAAAATTATTAGCTTCTGCTCCACGTTTTAGCAGCGTCCTGGAAATCAGTCTTACAACACAGTATCCTGGGATCTGTGCCCTGGATGGGCTGTTAGGCGTCCTGAGCTCATTCTTGGTTGAAAAGTGATCTCTAGCAGTACCACAGAAAACGCTGCAGCAGGCTGGCAGGGCAGTCCCCTCTCCAGGCAGCTCCAGCCAGGCTTTTCTTATGTTACGATTGCCTTTCACAATTAAGGGATCACTATTGTGTGAACATTAAGAGAAGCTTTAGTGATGTACAGTCATGTTACTGTAGTTTAGATGCCCTCTGCTCTCCCCACAGTTCCCTTTCCCCTGTATTGCTGCCATCACACAGCCGGGGCTGTCCAGGACAGGTACAAAGAAGCTGCACAGGTGTCCCTGGCATG